>OV725078.1:121704594-121992094 GCA_928085145.1 Nezara viridula | reverse complement strand
CACTCCTGTTCTTCTGTTAGTCGTGGCCTGGACGCGCGGTGCGTCGGAAGGTAGTGTTACAAATTCGCGGGCCATCTTGGAAGACATCATACGATGCCTCACAAAAGCGATGACCTCATCCGCGGTAGGGAAATCACTGTTCGCGTGAGAGATCTCAATGTGTCGTCCGGTGGTTGGGTCCAACGCGCGGAGAGCTAAGGTGGACATGATGACTTCCCCTTCGTTTTCCAGAGCCAACGCGCGGAAGCTCGCTATACTTTCTCCCACAACTGAGTGGTAAGCTGACTAAGCCGTTTTCTTACTCGCTTCGCTCGCTACCATCTGTGGCTTTTGGCCGTAGATAAGGCCGTCTTAGAGAGGGTCTCTCTCTCTCTCTCTCTCTCTCTCTCTCTCTCTCTCTCTCTCTCTCTCTCTCTCACTCTCTCTCAGGTCATAAGCCGTCTTCTTACTCGCTTCGCTCGCTAGTATATGTGGCTTTTGGCCGTAGATAAGGCCGTCTTAGAGAGGGGGTAGTGCAAGCTGAGACCGGGGGTCCCCGCGTCTTATTTATTCAAGTGAGAATAAAATTCTAAATGTTATGTATTTATAGAAAATTGTGGATGTAAATCCAATAGTTACTTAATCCGTTCTTCGGAGGTAAATGACACCACGTTAGATGTTTGTATTAGTTCAGAATGCTAATTTACCATAACATTGAGCTATTAAAATTTTTTTCTTAGTTACTAAATTATTTGATAAAAAAATGGACCTTTGCACCCGGAGAACACATAGAAAAACAACTTTATTCAGCGGCAAAGTCCCTTTTTGAATAACAAAATTGTACAAACAAAAAAAAAAAGACTACTTCTGGCCTAAAAATTTGAAACAATAAAGAAAATTGAAAAAAAAAAAAATCTTAAGTGAACAAGCTATATACAATACAGATAAAACTATGTACAAAATACCTAAAACTATGAGCAAAACACTTGAAACTATGAACAAAACAACTAAAACTATAAATAAAACATTTAAAACTATATATAATAGTAGAACAGCATAAATATACACTTTAAATAATGAAGAAAGATCCATAATAAAATAAATTCTTTTCATAAAAAAGCTTTAAGTTTTTACTTTAAAAAAATAGATATATTGAGTGGAGTGGAATATAGGAAATACATGTACTATCTCTAGCAAAGAACAGTATTATCATATGACGATATGATTGATATGAAGTACATTTATAATGTCAATGTTAGCAGCAATCTGTTTTCGGAAGAGAAATTGGAATAGGTGGTTCTCGAATGTGTATACGGAGAGGCCATGCCGAATGTTGATAGGGAGTGAATTCCTGAAATTCAAAGAGCGGGCCACAAAAGTGTTTTGGAATGAGGTAGATCTATTAGAAGGGATGAATAGGTCAGAAGGTCGAGATCTTGTGCTAAGGGAATGGATTGAGGACTTGAATTGAACAAGGTTGTAGCCATAAGAAGGACGATGTGCAAATTGTGTAGAGCAGCCAGGACTTAAACCAGATTGGAGAGGATCGAGTTGGTTGGATTTTTCAAGGAAGTTGGAAACATGGGATTGCTGCAACTTTTCTAGGGGTTTTGAAAGATTGGAAAGGATTGATATTGGGCGGAAATCTTCGGGAGAGGATGGATTAGGCTTTTTGTTTGAAGGAAGGACAATGGCTTTGTTCCAAGAGGGGATTATTGAATTCTGCAGGGAGAAATTGTTGATAAAAAGGAGAGTTGGGAGGATTTCAGGGAGACATAATTTTATTAATTTGGCAGGAATGCCATCTGGGCCTACTAATTTATATACAGTAAAAGAGATCATTTCAAATTAGAATTTTTCAAGAAAACACATGTTCGAGGTCCCCTGAGTCTCGTATAATGATCTTTGTCGGACAGCTTGGTTCAAAAAGATAAAAAAATATATGACTTTGATATTATTTAAGTTAGGTTTTTGTCTGAAATGTTACAGATACTTTTTCATTAAAATGGACTTACCAGAAGTACCGCTTTATATCATTGATTTTATATATTTTCTCAGAAACAGATCTCAGAAAGATATTTAATATCAGTTAGTAGTCTTATCCTCATTAAAATAGACTGAGAGTGCTTAAATGCCAAATGGTTTCCTCTGGAGTATGTTTAATTTTGTTTATTTGAAATAATTATATTCTCTCAATGTTTGTCGTAATATAAAATAGATAAATGAGAAACCTGAAAAAAAAATTATAGTTATCTACTGTAAAAAATGAGAGAAAAGTGATGCCTTTTATAGATGTATGGCATACCGTTGAAAAGCTAAACTTTTTAGAAAAATGAATATCTAACATATAAGTTCATAAGAGTGGTAAGATAATAGATAGAAAATACGCATGACTTTCATAAAATGTTATTATAAAATATGTGGAAAACTAAATTTTCTTTCAGCTCAATAAGCCTAAATTATATCTATATATTATTTTTTACCTGCACATGTACCACTACATCCCATGAAGGGTTTTTGGTTCATTACTTAAAGGAGAGGATGCAGTCTGTGGGTCACTAATTTTAACCAAATCGAAGCGTAGAACTATAAACATCTAATACAGTACATAGTACAGTATGTCCAAGTATTTATATTTCCAGCCATGAATACATTTCATCTGTATTCATATTTCTTTTTATGAATATAAATATACTTATATTTACATTCATAAGTACCATAAATATAAATGGTGTTCTTATTTATATTTTGATTATAAATATGCCCATCTCTGCTGGTCATGTGGTCCAGCGGTGGGTGCAGAATACACGTCAGTCACTGATTCATGTTGTTTCTGCGCTCAACGATCGAAAACGACGCCTTGTATTTACGGAACTACACAACAGACAAACGTGGTTCTTAAACTCAACTCGCATCTTGCCTTTCTAAGTTCCTTTTCATCGAAAACGATTTTTCGAATTATTTTTTTTACTGAAGTGGTTTCTGCACTAATCGATTCAATTGGCACTCGACGCCGTCGCTGGTATTGTTTCATCTCCATAAACAGATTCAGGACCAATATAGGCCAGTGAATGAACTAGTGAATTTGACATTGTAGAACAACATCGTATCTCCCGATCCATTCTTTCATCTCGTAAAACACTCGTGTTAACAATTCACTCATTTTAAAATAGTTTTATATTTAACATCAACACTTTTAATGTTACATTTAATTTAATTTTGTTTTCAATTTAAAAAAACACTCGAGATCAAGGCAGTGTTACCGCGCGCTGTGTGATCTCCTCGTACGTCATGTTTATACGATGATACGAACATTTTTATTTAAATTATAGTTTTTGTTTAGTTTTCTGTTTTACAATTTTCGTGGATTGGGCGGGCATTACGAACAGAGGTATTATTTCCGCATCAGTGGGGCCCCGATTCAAAGACCCCAGTATGTCAATCAATCACCCGCATGATAACAACCGCCAAATATTTTTTGGCGGTTTGCCAGAAGGAGTGCTTTTATCAATAGACCATACATCACTGCCTCATCAAGCTAGCGGTGAAATGAAGTGTCTGCGCTTTTCAGGTAATTACCTCCCTCACCCCCTTCGCCCTGAGTCTAAACACCCCTCCTGTAGTTGGAATTTAATTTTAGCTTGAGTTCGATACCTGGGTAAGGATTATAGTTAGCAGACCTCTTGATGATATTTTATAGAATGCCTATCAAATCTTCTACCGAATTCTCATTTACAGATAAACGGTCAACTAAACCATCCACCCTAGAGTGATAAACTAACTCATTTTGTTTCAACCAATTAATTCTTGGGAGAAGTGGTAAAGTAGACTGTTCAATTACGTTATTTTTAATTTTGAAAGAAGTAATAATCGGCATGTGGTCCGAAAAAAAATTGATAATCAGTAGTGAATTTTTTTACTACTAATAGCAACTTCATATATACAATAGCATAGTCTATAACAGAATTTCCCGAGGCTCCAAAATATGTATATTCTCCTTTTATGTCATTTTTTATACGGTCATTTAATATAGCCAAATTAAAATCGTTACAAAGCTCTAATACTTTTTTACCTTTTATATTTAAACAAGAGTCCCTTGAATTCCTACATAAATATTCAATATTCGCATTATATTCTATATATTTTTTCGACAATACTTGTTGACTTGACACTCTACAATTAAAATCCCCGATCAAACAAACATTTAAATTTTGTACCTCAGAGAGGAATCCATATAAGCTGCTATAATCCCTTCTTCAGTATCACAGCTTAAACAAACAAGCATAATATAAACTTCATAGTCATCTAAACTTAACATGACCAAATGTTTATTCGAGATTTCACAAAGTTGTGTATAGATTTTAAAAGGACTTTTTAAATTCACACCTTAGATCATTACAAGTGGTGATAAAATAAATATAATAAGAAGGAGCATATATAATGAGTAGATATAATATTAAGGTGGTCGGGCACACTAAACCTTTTTGAGCTGGATACCTGCCTGTTGGTATTGGTCGAAATATGCACTGCGGTCATGTTCACCGGCGGACTAGATGTTGATCGGGTGGTTGGAGGTTATACTACATATTTAAATATTATATATTTTTTATATTGGTGGATTTTTTATGTAATATCAGAACAGAGTTATTTCGGCAATAATTATTTTATGTTTTTTTTTGTAATAATTTATTTATGAAATAAATAAATCTGAAACAATAATTATTTCCGAAATTTCGAATAAATTACTTTATTACAGTGAATGTTAAAATAATTAATTCCAGAAATAAATTTAGTAGTTATTTCATTGGCAATTTGAAATATTATTTCGCAAATAATTTATTCATGAAATAATCACATGATTTATTTCAGAAATAAATTATTCCCAGAATGCCCAGGTCTAACTTATTCCCATTTGATTCCGAATTGAGCATTCGTTAAGATGGTACTGACTAGTTTCATTTACAAAAACCTGTATACAACCGTTTGTCAATAAGAATGCTCCAATACAATGATGTATTCCTATCGATGATGATTGAAGATAAACCGATGTAAAAGCCCGTAAATAAGGCTGCAGCATTTTATAGTTATGTCTTATCATAAACTTATTCAAAGCCTGAAGTGAACGAGGTAGGATATATATATATTTACGGTGGGCATTACTTATAACTTACGTTTTTATATGAATAAGTAGACAATATTTTCTGGTTGTATTAAGTCACCTATTCGATAAGGACATAAATATTGTATCTGCCACTGTATTTGTACACTCTAATCAGTGTCTTCTTTTCTCTCCTCGATTTGTTTTTATCAATAGTATCCATAATATTATCTGGATAAAAAATACAGTATCATTATCACTTTACATAATAACTATACGAAAAAACATTATTATAACATTTTTTTTTTCATAGATAAACAGCGTATTTCTGTTTATTATCATACATCAAATCGGTCTTGATTTTGCAAACTTCAAGACCAAAACCGCCTGACTAGAGCAAGACCGAGACCAATAATGGTAACAAAATCGTTTTTTAAATAAAAATTAAGGTAAACATTTTTTACATAATTAACATTTTTTTCATAGATAAAAATCGTATTTATGTTTATTATCATACATCCCAGGTATTGAAAAAAATCAAAGCTTTGCAATAATTTATTGCGTTCATTTTTTCAGAAAACATTGAACTTAATTAATATGAACTTAAAGTATATTAAATTAGGAAGTTAAAAAAAAAAAACTAATATAATTTTCAGATGATAAAAAAAAAATCGCTATAATTCATGGTTTGTATTTTTAAAAACAGAACCTAACTTAATTTATCCGCTCAAAATTCCTCTTTAAATGGTATTAAAATTTACAAACTCTACTTTCGTTTGAAAAAATGTGACTTTACTTAAACCACAAAAGTTAAAACTTTTTTTTCGGAAAATCAGACCATTTCTTCAATTTAGGGGGCCTGGTACATGCCATATGACCGGGAGCCCTGTTCTTGGGAAATATAAAAAGATATAAATATTTTGTGAAGGAATACTTGTGAATATGTAAAATGACCTACGTACGGTTTGATGAGGGGGCCGGTCTCTCGCCTTCTCTCTCTCTCTCTCTCGCCTTTCGTCCCAGGTTCTGGAAATAGCCGAAGGGCTGTAATTCTTCAGTCTGGATACGAGGTAGGTCGTAAGCCGTTTTCTTACTCGCTTCGCTCGCTAGCATCTGTGGCTTTTGGCCGTAGATAAGGCCGTCTTAGAGAGGGGGTAGTGCAAGTTGAGACCGGGGGTCCCCGCGTCTTATTTATTCAAGTGAAAATATGATTCTAAACATTATGTATTTATACAAAATTGTGGATGTAAATCCAACACCATTGTTTAAATAGCTCTTGGCATCTCCTGTCCCTGTTTTAAATATTTTGCTCTACTTACGGGATTCCCTATATATATATATATATATATATATATATATATATATATATATATATATAATATATATATATATATATATATATAGGGAAAGTATTAAGATTGTGAAATATCTCGAATCCGAGTTTCCAACGGACATACCAGGCGATCCTGTAAATAATGTCAGTTTTTGAAAATCTGTATGTTTTATATTGACATTACGAATTCTTGCTCTACAATTCAATTTTGTTTACATCGTGTGGTGTTTATAACATAAATGGTGTTTATCATGGCATCACATACTGTTCTTATTTTCATTTTTTGTTGATGAAAGTTAGTTCTTCTGTACTAAATTTCAATTCAAATGGATCTTCCAAAAACCACTGACGCCATCTTATCCTTTAGCATTCGATGAAGGAGAAAATGGTGCTTCAACTTATCGGAAACAGGCGGAAATATATGGATAAAACGTGGTTCGTTGACGGTAAGTATAGAGATGTTTTGAAAAGTTTCGAGCGGAAAACCGCAAACTTAAAGACGAGGCCTGAACAGGTCGAACGATAGACCTTGACTACGAGCTCCTGCAGGATACTATCGAAGAAAATTCTGTTGTTACAGTTGAAGAATTTGTCACAGTTGACAAAATGGTTAAATAATAGAATTTGAAATAACATGTGTTGTGATTAGATTAGATTTATTAGTTTTGTTTTTGAGGGAGGTTATAAGGTTGGAGAGTGTGATATAGACTGAAATCAATGTTTTGATTATATTGATTATATAGTTATGGCTTTCATTAATACAAAACCATAGGGCTTTTTGAAAAAAGAAATAAAATAATAAATTGGCTTCAAGATGGAAAATTAATATAGAAAATGTGGTAAATACATTTTAGATTAGACTTTTTTTTAATTTTTAAGGTTAGGGCAATTAAACTTCCAGTTTTTCTTTAATATTTTTTAATCACATCTGACGTTTCGGAATAATTTTTCCATCTTCAGAGATTCCTTTATATTTACTGAAACCATACATGTTTAAATTTCTTCATTTATCTTAAGGGAGATACTTATTTTCTAGGTATGTAAGTAAGAATATTTTTTTCCCAGTGATTTATTCCACTCAATTACATCATTACATCATAACGCTTCGGGATCCACTTATATCCCATCTTCAGACTAGAAATTACAACATATCGCTATCAACAATTATATATGAACAATAAAGCATTTATTAATACAACTAAAAACAACAATAATTTAATTTTTATTTTATTTTGCCAATCTTACCTGTATCCTGCATCATCTTAATTCTCCATAAGACTTGTCGTGTTATTTGAATTGTTTTATTTTCGTCCTGTTGCTAAAAATGTAGTCATTTTAAATTTATTATTTATTTAATTATTACTATTATTATATGTATTTTACTATTTTCAATGTTGAATTTATTACCTGGAAATCCTATTTTAGATTTCTCTAGGGATAGTCTAGTCAGATACTGAAAATTAAACTTTAAGAAAGGGGTCAAACTCCAATTCTTATATTTATTTTTATATATCTAATTTGTTTATAAGAATAGTATAGTGACTCCCTATTTTGGCCGCATCGGTTTTAAAATTAATAACTGTTTTATTATGTTTAATGATGAATATAGATTCTATTATTATTTTTCTCTGTATGCTGTGTGTTTCCTTTTTTGGTTTTACGAAGTTGAAATTATGTCTGTTAGTAATACTATAATGGGCTAAGGCTGTTTTTTTGTCAGTTGTACTATTTTTTATATCATTAAGATGCTGATTCATCCTTTTTTCCATATCTTGTCTTGTTTCACCAATATATGTTGCTTCACAATTATTACAATCCACCTTGTATGCTTCGTCTTTTTGTTTCAATTTATTTACCATATCCTTCATTGGACTTAAATATTTATTTATCTTGTTTTGATTATATAAACCGGTGCTTATCTCGCAATAAAAAAGAATAATAAATTAGTTTCAAGATAGCAAATTAATATAGGAAAGGAAGGAGATGGTCCGGGGTTGCGGTCATAAAAAGGCTAAATAGTGGTAAAACTGTTTTATTGAAAGCCAACGTTTCGACCCGACTTTGCAGGTCTTCATCAGGGCTAGAACGGACAAGATATAAAAAGATAGAGAATTGTGGCAATTACATAATATTTAGACATAATTAATAAACAATGTGAATAAGCTTATTAGAATTATAAACACTAAGTACAATAAAATATGGACTAAGTAAGCTGAGTAACAAGATACTAAAATAAAGTAAATAGATGCTAACAATTGTTGTAGTGTAATATATAACAAATGAAATTGTGAGTATAATTCTACAAAATCTACAGGAGAAAAAAATAAAATTAGAGACTTACAGGTGTGTTCCTCTAGGAGTTTCACTTAGAACTGGAAAGGCAGCGGTAATGATTGCAGGTATAGGGGGAGTTAACATGTGTTAACTAAGTAAAGATTGAAAAACCCAGGAATGTACAGTACCTAGGAATTTTTGAAGATATGGGTGGATACAATGGAAAAATACTGTATCTATTAAATATTAAATTATAAATATATAAATATACATATAAAATAGAGTTGAGAGAGTGAGAGGTATTTCATGATTCTAGATCAGAGTACAATGTGAATAAACCCAAAATTGGTAAAAAGTAAAATGTAAATATAGAAATAACTTCATTAACATACATACATTGCAGAGCTAACTTAAAAGTATAGAGAGGGGAAAAAAAATAAAAAAAAATAATAAAAAAAAAATAATAAAAATAATAAAAAAAAAAATAATATAAACAAATAAAAAAGGGTAGTCATACATTGGTGTAGAGTGTAAATGTAAATTTAGAATAAAATAGAAGAGAGATCATACAAAGAAGGAATATTTAGAATAATGAACAATTAAATGAATTAATTAATAAAAAATGAGAGTAGATGAAAATAATAGAATAGAATATTTAAGTTATTTTTCCCCTTATAAGACTTAAAATGTGTCTGTATGTAGGAGAAATACAGTTTATGTTTACTTTGTGATTAACGAGATTGTGTTCCATGTGAATGTGGATAGATTCGGAAATGAGTCTTTTTTCATGGTTAGGGACCGTGGAAAGGATAGATTTTTTTTAAATTCAAATGAGTGGTTGAGTGTTAAAGCATGTTCTGATAGTTTGGAGGCGGAAGGATTCCGGGAAGTTATGGACGTTTTATGTTGGAAAATGCGGGTTTTGAGATAGTTTTTGGTTTCACCAATATAGGAGCTATTGCAATTAGGAGTAGAGCAAGGTATCCGGTAAATTACTTTGGATCGGTGCTGTAAGAGTATGGGATCCTTCAAGTTGGTGAAAAAGTTTGTTATGGGACTTAAGGCCAAGGCGTAATTTGGTTATAGTCGATTTTAAGAATTTTTGTATATTGTCTGAGAAGATAGGGATATAGGGGAGAGATTTGTATATGAAAGAAGTGGTAGATGATTGTGGGGAGTTGGGAGAATGGGAGGTTGTATTGTTTTTGGTTGTATAGCAATTTAAAAGTTTAAGTGTTTCGTTTATTTTATCCTACCCCTTATATCACGCTATTAAATACCGGCATTGCTTATGTGATGGCCAGGTAGGTACGTGTTTAAGGTCCACTGAGTTTCCTGAAAAGTTCGGTGTGTCTATGTGTTTTTGTAATGCCTGCGACGGTGAAATCACGAATTTATGTTAGATAAATACATTGAATATTTTGTGAAAACTTTTTCACAAAAATCGACTTACCGGATGTGTTAGTTTATATTATTGACTTTAAACATTTTTTTTTCTAAACTCCTTATATAGATGTAAAATTAAATTTTATTTAATATGAATTAAGCCTTATCCTCGTTAAAATAGTCTGACAGAGCTTAAATGTCGAATAGAAAACTTTTTTTCTCGAAAGTACTTTTGAATAAGAACAAATAATGTGGAAAATATAATGTCGAACATATAAATTTTAAGACAACCAAGAGTGACCAAAATTATGAATTTTAATGGTTTTACTTAGGTATCTATTTTTATTATTATTAATTATTGTTAAATGGAAAATAATGTTTATATTTATTTATATATGATTCCTGTTATTGTTTTTATTTTATTTTTTCTGTTTAGTGATTGCATCAGTAATTTAATATCAGTCAATTAATAAGAGTATTGCCAAAAAAAAAAAAAATTGTTTTCAGTTTTAAACTATAACCTTAACTCCATAACATAAACTGCGAAGTTTTAATTATTATTATTTCTAAATAAAATTACTTTTGATAAAAGTTATTGATATTATCAGATTTGTTTTTTTTAATTATTAAATAATATATGAACTTTGGGGTATTCATGACAAGAAAAAGTGGTATTATATTTCATACAAGCCATTCCTTTGTTGAAGAAGAACATTTATTCAGCATATTCTAAAACTTATTTTTTTAGAGAAATGTTTATTGAACCCCCCGCAATGTATTGGAAAAGTGTCGTATAGGAGATGGAAAATATGGCTTGAAGTAGAAAAGCCCTGATTCCCAATAAAGAAGTAGTTCCATGATCAATTCGCTATAAATCTTATTCGCTTTTATAACTTTTTTTCTGGAAAGAAACCAATAATCCGGTAAATTTGCATCCCCCCCCGCCATGTCTCGCTGGGCCTAGGCCAGAGCATATCTCAAAGCCGGTCCTTGGATATGGGGACATTCCCTCACTCTCCTCATTCTTAGGA
The DNA here is from genome assembly GCA_928085145.1 of Nezara viridula. NCBI lineage: Eukaryota > Metazoa > Arthropoda > Insecta > Hemiptera > Pentatomidae > Nezara > Nezara viridula. Next base: position 121,980,993 of record OV725078.1, on the reverse strand, counting down.
ACCATCCATCTTCCCAAGATTTAAGCGACTTGGTATTCTTATCTTCTGCTATCGTATGGCCTCGATAATGTCTTTCTTAACTCGCTTAAGAATCATTACGGTGTGGCAACATAGTATTAGAGATGATTATATTATTGTTCAAACTCACCCTTCTGAATTACTGTTGTTCCAAATATCAGAACTATTTGTCCTGTCATTCTTTAATGAACCCATCCTAAGATCACTTTTATAATGCGAGACATTGATCTGACAGAGATTCTCATTTCCCAAAACATGACATGTTGTTTTCGAATGGAATTTCTTCTGTTTCCAGCAGTCACTGCTCTCACTGCATTTGCCGTTCTCACAGTGCGGTCGAGATCTGTCACATACAGTTAGGGTCTCATATCTATTTATAGTGCGGTACACGAACGTATGACTGATGCGCAAAGGTTTTAAAGTGATGAAAATCTCTGACCTACATTTTCCAACTTTGTGTAAGGCAATCACAGCTATTCGGTTTTCTTTATCACCCCACTCCATGTTAAATGAACGAAAGATAATACAAACTAATTAGGATTATTATCCTTCATGTAAAGAAAATAACCTGATAGAGGTAAGTATTATCTAAATAATACCCAAGGATGTAACCAATGTTCAACTATTGTAACACTATTTATGGCAGAACTAGGTATACAGGCACTACTGCAGCCCCATTCCATTCTTTATGTATTAGGTCTCCTCTTCTCACATCTGAACTATCAGGTGCTTTAGTTCCCTGGCGACTTTGTTATGTCTTGATTTAAACAATGCTGCTAGGAGTGCATGATTACCGAATGATTTATTATTATTTTCAGTTTCTTTAAGATGTCTTCGATGTCCGCTACATCGGGTGAAATGGTTTACAAATCTTCTTTATTAATGCCCACTCGTAATTGTACATGGTCTTCCATACATTTCCCTGCTTATCTTGGCTTCAATAAGCTCTGGAAATACTGCTGCCTCGTTGCACTTATTTTTCTAACATTAGCATGTTGCCATGATCGTCTTTGATTAGGTTGGCACTCCTGGTCGGTCCAGACTTAACGCTATTCATCATTTTGTAGAACTTGCGGGACTCATTTCTACTTCCTGTGTTTTCAATTCCCTGAATTTGATTCTTAATGGTTCCCTATTCTTGCTTCTAACTAATCTCTTGGTGTGCATCTTTTTTCATTCCGTTTCTGGATTTGCTGCTCACATTCTTTGTCAAACCAATATGTCTTATTTTTTCTCCAAACACTTAATACTATTGAAAAATAATATTGCGTATTGAACAAGTTATACTCGTAGCTAGACCAAGTGTCAAAATCTCCTCGTAAGCACTTATCAATAACGCTGTTGGGGTAACCGTTATTTTTCGAAATTTCTTTAACACTTTTAATGTTTTCTTCGCTGTACAAAACAGTTGAAATGGGATGTACCATCATTTTTAATATGACACGGTACAGATGATTGGGTATTTGAAAGAAACTTAGTGGACTGTATGAAATGAACTATAATTATATTTACACATTAAATATAGATGGGGATCTGGCGATAATGTTACATTGTTTTACTTGATGTGGCTGGATGCCACATGGATGGATCGGTATCGGTGGTCGGCCGGCTGCAAAACTTCTTCACCTCCATTTGTCCAGTAGGTCTCACGGTGTTCTACTCCATGCCTCTTCCCATGGTAGAACAGAGTATGAATTCCTAAGCTTGAAGAGGGGAGTATTCGTCTCCTTCGTGTTAGTCGCCCATTTTTTCTCTTTCTACTCCTAGTTTTTGGTGCATACAGCGCCACCTTTTTTTTTTCTTCCCTACCTCGCCTTTTAGGCTATACGGGATTTTCCCGGGCCGGGGGGTGAGGGCGGGGATTTAAAATCCCCTCCGGCACCGGGACGCGAACTCGTACTTTTTATATCATCTCAAATCTCTGTTATCCGGTTGCCAGGCAACTAGCGGTGTTGTGCACACGCTTTAGCCTATTCGGCCACCCCGCCCCAACATACAGCGCCACCGTCGCTGCAGTGTTACCTACTTCGCTGGTCTTTTACATGTACCCCATGAAGGGGGGGGGGGAGTAACCTCAATTTAGGGTGATCAACCCTAAACAAGCAAAATTTTGAGCAATAGCTCTATAGAGTAGGTTTTTTGCGCTATTTATTTTCATACTTAAGATATACAATGACTTGTTTATTCTTTCATGCCATGACACTCCTATATCATTCTCAGAGCGATATATTTTTTTGTATCTAAAAACGTTATTGAATTTTCTTCTTCCACCTCCATTCTGAATTTTATGTATGGATCCAAATTGAAATATTTCAATATATTGTTTATATGGGCGACGGGGATACTTAATATCGTGTAATCTAGGTATTTTTTTAAATTAATTGTAGGTCTATAATAATGGTCTCAAGTATTTCTTTAATTAAACCGTCCATTACGAATTCTACGAATATGGGTGAAATCGAAGCATTCAGAAGTAAAGTTTGTGGATTTTAATTTGTTTCCATCTTTTTATAACTGATTTCATGGCTACCTCTTTCTTAACATTGTTAAAAAGAGAGACAACATCTAAAGACATCAGTCGGTATCTTTTGTTTCTCTATATAACTTTTAAATTGGAATGAATTTTTTATATTCAAGTCATTCTCTACTTTAGATCTATGTAAGATACCAGCAATAAATTCGGCCACACCGGAAGTTGCTGAATTCACAAATGAATTAACCACCTTTTCTTGCATTAAATAATTAAACTTATTTATTGCTTCATATTCTGTAGTGTCAATTTCTTCTTCTTCTCCTATGCCCATGCCCGGTACTGCTTTAATCCCATCATCCCCATTTAGCAATGAGTCGAAGTGTCTTGCCCCCCTTGTCAGTATTTCAGCCCGATACGTTATTAAGGAGCCATCTTCTATTCAACAAGCCGTTATCCGACGAGGTTTGAATGAACCTTCGCTGTGATTTGACATCATTCAAATCTCTATATTCCTCTTTGTTCTATGGGTCCTTTTCTTATCTCGTCGTTTGACCTTATGTTTTCTGAAGACGTGTATGGTTTTTTTTTAATCATGTTCTTATAGGCCTTGTTTTTACTCACCGTGATTGCCTCACCGTCAGCATCAAACCATGGTGATCTTTTAATTTTCTCAGCGGTTCCTAAAGTTTCCTTAGCCGCACATCTGATTATTTGTGAGCATACACTCCATTTGTCATGAGCTGAACCCTTCATTATTGTTTCCGCAAGAAGTTGGTCCAAATTCTTTTTATATGGATTGCTTGCTTCGCTCTTCTTTAGCTTAGACGTGTTTATCGCCTCGCAGCTTTCTTGTATTGGATATCTAGGCTCTAATTTTGGATATCAATGTGTACTGCTCAGTATCCATATTTGCACATCTATATGCTCTGCAGCTGTAGCGTTCGATTTGTGGCTTGCGCTGATTAGAAAGTGGTCTAGGCTCGTTCTAATCGTAGTATTCCTCACACGATCCCGTCTAGTCTTTCCCTCAACGTTCCTAAAGTATCTAATTTCCTTCCATTGCTTGGGAGGAAATTGTTGTCTCTTGTGTTTAGTCGTGAGGTTCCAAGATTAGCTTGCCCGAATCGGAAGAAACGTCTGCTTATAGACTTTCTTTCCCATTGAAGCATCTTCTTATACTCTCTTTATTATTATTATACAAAGCTGAATTATTTTGAAACTGAAGGTTCGATTTGTGGCTAGCGCTGATTAGTACGTGGTGTATCTGATTAGCAACCGTATATCAGCTGACCTCCACCTTCCTTTTTGAATATTTGGTCAAGGAAACATATAACTTCCAATCTTGGAGATTGAATTTTCCTGTTATTGGTCTATAGATAAATTATCTAACTGTTTTTGCATTAAAGTCTCCAAGAACTATTTTAATATCACTTTTAGGGTAGCTATTTACGATCCATAAGTTCATAGAATGTTTCTTTGTCCTCGTCTGGTAATATCTCTGTCGGATCATCTAAAGATGTTTTAGTTATAAAATGTTCTTCTAGTTCTCAGAATGTAAGTGCGGTAGTTAACTGGCCTAAAGTCGATTACGCGGTATCTGACTCTTCCTCTAACCACAAATCACGTTCCAAAAGCACAATATTGTTTCTGGGAGCTGTAATGTAAAGTGTGGAAACGCTTTTCAATAAGTCCCCTGCCCTTCCACCGTGCTTCTTGGATTGCAGCAATTTCTATATGGTATCTGTTTAATTTAGTGATGAGTAGTTGGAGCGACCCCATTCGTGGTAGGGATTAAATATTCCATTGTCCGATATTTAAGTCCTGTTGGTGAATCCTGTGTCGATTTCCATTTATCAGTCCGGCTATTTCTCTTTGCATCTATGCTCTATACTGTAAGGATTAAAACACAATAAATCAAACAAGTAACAAATTTGTTACAAAATTGTGGTTTCTTCTTCTTGGACTTTCCTCTTCTACCGCTGAGGTGGCTTTCGATACAGCTTAATCCATAAATCCCTTTCCTGTGCCATTTCCCCTCTTCCTTCTCTCCAGACCTTTCCTGTCGAAGGCTTATTTCAACCCTTCACCCATAGTCTTACTTCGGCTCTTTTCCCTTCTGAGATAGCTTTATAGGTAGCTCTGGCAATGCGATTATCAGACATTCGAGACACGATCCAGTCTAATCTTTTCCTCAACCTTTTGTGTTTTGACGTGATGTTCCAAGATTAGCTTGCATATGTCAAAATCGGAAGAAACGTGTTTTTATAGACTACTTTCTTGTTTTTTTTTTGTTTTTTTTTAATGTCTTTCTTTCCCTTTGAAGTATCTTCTTATCCTCTCCTTTATCTCACCATCAACCCACCCATACTCATTAAGATGGGATACTTATAATCGCTCACCTGTTTTATGACTGTTATTATTGTCAAAGCTGAACTATGGGCTGTCTTCACTGTTCAAAATGCTTCTATGAATTATTTGGTTTTAAAATAATAAATTTGGCTATCTATTTATTTTTGGTATGTCATTCATTGTAGACTATGAAAAAAGTCTTTCTTTCGGCACAGAGGAGGGCAAAGATGGATTCGTATTTTATAAAAACCTTTTTTAATATTTAGGTATTTTTGTAATAGACGTAGATCGGTACTTTTCTCGGGAAAAAAATTAAGGTCCTCAAGTTTCGTAATTTTTTAGGAATGCGTCAAGGAATTGTTGAATTGGTTGGTGCTCCAAAAAATAAGGAAGAAAAAAAACTTTTCAAATTGATCTACAATCCTTTGATGATTTATTGGTAGTGGCCAGTCCAATAGTTTGTGACACCGATTCTGTAATAAACATCATTATCCTCTCTTGAATTAAAAAAAGCAGACATGTTATTCAACGGTTTTTAAATCTGGGATACGACTAGGCGGCAATTGCAGCGCAATTGTACTCAAAACTTTCTAATTGCATGTAATTATTAAGCTGCTTTTCTAAACTCTTGGATGATGTTTTTGACGATTCGGAACACCATTTCCATTCATGTTATTTTAATGACATTAATTTTCTTTTTAGTGAAAATAAAAAAGGCAGAAGATACCACAGAAGATACCATAAAATACTTCCGTATCGCCTTTGCAAAGTGTTAATTACATCAGCGAACGGTTTGGTGAATTTTATATGTTCTGATATGTATTGAAAATCTTTTTCTTCAAAACGTATTTCTTCTTTTAAAGCCTCAAGAAAAAGATTTATCTTTGGCTTCGATTCAATTTTGTTTATAAGATTGATAAAGGCTTTTTTATCGTTTAGGGTATTGTCTCTTACTATCTAATATTTCTTGCACCTTTCCTGATATTTCCGTCCTCCTACTGCTTTCCACAACACATTGAATTTATTTAATACCTGTTAGATGATTTTACTTGAACTGTCTTCCCTGCTTTAAATTTTCTACGTCAACTGTGACACATAAGTGCAGAGTATGGACACTACACCTAATATGGCGGGAAAATCATTTCCACTGAAGTTGTTAATATTTAAACCGTCGTTATCCGATGACTTATATTTGCCCGGTTTTTGGCATTCTTCAGAATCAAATTTTCAATTTCAAAGGTTCCCATAGTTTTTTTTTTTTGTAATTGGCAGCGTTATCCATTGGTTAAATAAGTTACATTGGCTATCATTTTTGAGCATTCTAATTTGAATTCCGCATATGTTATCAAAGTTATATTATTTATTAATTATTTATTATTTATTCCTTCGGTATGCCAATGCAACGGAGACTCTTTAATTCTTGTAATATCTAGTTCCGTTATTCTAAGAAACTTTCTTGCTGTCTGTCCCAATATCTGCTGAGCTACACATAAAATAAAAAAATTCCAATAGCACTGATAAAAAAGTTTAAACCGCAAAACGTTTTAGTCCTAATTGATTCCGAGGCTGTAATTGTTGCCATTGCAGACGCTTCCTGCTTATCCACAAACCAGATTATTAAGTTCCAGGAATTGATAGAAGAGCTAATTTTATATGACATAGATGTCGTTTTACAGTCAATGCCAACCAGGACTCTATAGGTTGATAGGCAATGAAATAGCTGACCAATAAGCAAAAGAAGGTGCTTTTGCTGGTTCGATCAGCCAGATACGCCAATTCCTTTACTGGCCGTGAAAAAAGCTAATTAAATCAATTAAAACAGGAGAATAGGAACAGAAATGGCGGTTGGAATTGAAGGAAAAGCAATGGTATTCATTACATGATGAAAATGGACGAGTGCCAATGGATCTCTCAAGAAGTGAGGACGTTGTTCAGTTTCGAATAAAGACTGGACATGACTATCTCCTAAGCCACCTCCACCGTATTGGAGTTGTCCCATCAGCAACATGGATCCCATGACAGCTCTGCATCTGGTGACTTGTCCCGGACTAAAGAACGTTAAAACCACCGCCAGGACAGAAGGTGAAGTTTACTGTGCTGCTAGACATCGCATGGCCGAAAGTGCTCAAGAAGATCAAGGCATAAGCTAATAAAAAAAAAAAAATGGATGTTTTAGTTTTTATTCAAAGATAATTATATGTGGCAACATATCGTAGGATTTGAAAAACCATTCATGTACACCGTTCTATTTTTACTTCACGTTTCCCGCTGAAAATTTGAAGCAATAGAGAATTTAGAGTTTATCTCAATACCTCAAAGCTCTAAATAAAAATAGGAATGCTTAATTTATTCAATTTCTTTTTTAACATATTTAAAATATATATATATATATATATATATATATTTAATATATATATATATATATATATTTACATTCACATTTAGTATTATATTGTTTGTTTTAAAATAATTATGTTGATATGTTATTGTCACGCATAATTCTTATACATAATATAAACTTCCAAAACTTTTTGTGTTGAAAGGAGCGGTGAGGGGGAAGAGGTACACCGCCCCCTCAACAAAAATGAAAAGTCTGTTCCTATGGGTTGAAAGATTAAGGTCCACGAAAATTAAAACTGTAAACCCGGCTGCGGATTGATCCGAGGGAAAGCAAAAATACCGACAACGGAAAGAGATGAGCTTTACTAAGCCCCCCATTGTAGCCTGACAGGAAACAATTCATTAACTGGTATATTTAACCTGGAAACTGGGATTTTCTCTGGCCTGAAAAACCAGCGGATGAAAATTAATACATAAAAGGGTAGTTAGCTAGAATGATGGATTCATATATCACTTCAGTCGTAGCGCTGAGGGGGAAAGTCAGAGTATTACTGTCGTTATGTTAGAACCCTCATAAAGTTTTTCTAATTAACGTTACAATAAAAAAAAAAAAAAAAAAAAAGTTAATAATTAATTTCATAAAAGCTTCGAATGTCATTGGTTTACACTAAACTAACCAAACACATGATGAAAAATCGAATAATCAATAACAACAATTTTATTTTTTATTAATTTTTTTCTAATACAAAATAAATTAACCTTCAATTGATTTATTATATTTTTTATTTATATCAGGGCTTGAAACGAAAAAAAAAAAAAAACAAACTTTATATATACATTTAAAAATTCTGTCGATTTCGCCAAAAAGTCGATCTAAACTTAATTACTTTAATTCTAAGCTACTCAAACAAACGAAATATTGGAATCATGTGTAATTTTCATTTAGGACAAATTATAACTCTAATTTAAACCAAATCACTGTTTTATTTTCGTTAAACGGAACTTATAGGAATTATTTTTTTATTCATGATACAATATTTAGAACCGTATAAAAGATTAAATACATCCAGCAAATGTGAACACAAGAATATAATGACATGAAAACGGACCGGTAGCACTCTAAAAATATATATAATAATGAGATCACTAGGCCATCTTCTTATCAAACGCCTCAGAGGGTTATCAGGGATCGAAAAGGAAACCAGGTATTTTTATTGCTACCGATGTAGACATTAGCCGATTAGTCGGATAAGCTAGGTCTATTTTATATTTAAAAAGTATTTACTGTTGATGTGTGTCACGAAATCGTAACGGTTTATTCCCCCCTTTAAATTGTTTATCGCTTTAATAAAATAAATAAAAGCTACGTCATGATTTTGCAAAGACATGGTTAGATGTTCATTCGTGGCTAAATACCAAAAACTCCGTCCATGAATATATATATATATATATATATATATATATATATATATATATATATATATATATATATATATATATATATTAACAAATATTAATTAGAATTAAATTGACCTTCAGTGTGGCAGACTATATTAATACTCAATAAAATAAAATAAAAGAATTAAATATGTACTAATTTCTATATTACATGATAAAAACACAATAGAGTTTCTGGTTAAACCAACATAAATAGAAGCTAATGAAATATTTCTTTGATTTAAACTTCTTTTTTTTATTTTATTTCGAAATACTAAGTATAACACAAAGATATTCTAATTTATATACCATATAATAAAAATATGAATTCTGTTTTTTAATGGCAATAAATGTAATGTAAACATTTATATTTTTTAAATTTTTAATTATTATTTAAAGGGCACAATGAGTAATTGAAAATATAGTAAAAGGTTAAAATAATTCTTCGTTTTTGGCAATGATGACTTCCCATTAAACAACATTTGATTTATTTGTTGTATTTCCAAATTACATGTTTACATGTCAACGTTTCGGGATATATATACTCCTATCTTCAGAAGTACAGTCGCAATGCTTTTTTGTTGATTCGTGGCTTAAATCTAATGTGCTCCATTGTCAGGTTCTAAATTCATGTTGTAATAAATTAAAGTATATAATATCCAGAGCATCACCATGCTTTTAGACCAATTATTTATCAATCAATTTTAAAAATAAAATGATTTGTTTATATCTTGAGGAGGTTTATCCGCCTTTCAACCATTATGTGGCGCTATGGTGGGTATAGGGCAAATAACTTTGTTAAATCGATTTGAGACCATTACTATTTACTTAAAAATGTTTCTTATTTTAACATGTTAGCCGTCTTCTCCTAATACTCCTTATTTTTTCACAAATAAAATTATAGGTAAATATCTTGATATCCTAAATATTCCACGTTTGGTCTGAAACACCTCCTTTCATTACAAACCTCATAACGATTAATGCCAACTGGTTTGCGACCTACTAGCGTCCAGATCTGTTCCTTACAATGTTCCAATACGCCTGGTATGAAAACTTTTCCCGGATCATACCAACATAATATAGTCCTTTGAGTACTACCAATGTCATTTTCTTCATTTGACTTGCCACAATACTTTGTTTACTACATTTACTTGAATAAAATCATGTAAAGTTGTGCAAAATAAAATAATAAAAATAGATAATTAAATTTTAGATTGATAAAAAAAATTTAAAAAGAAAACATTAATTAAATGGCCGGTTTCCTAAGTTAAACCTTTGATAGATGATGCTCACAGAGACCTTTGGCCTGAGGGATCAGCGAGGAAGGGCAATTCATCTTTTAATGGAAGCATTATGAAGTAGAAAGAAGGGGAATTAACGTAAACCTTTAGCCCTAAGGAAAGGAGCCATCTGAGCAACAAAGGAGTAAGCACTTAAGTGCGCGATTAATCCGACGATAAACTAACCCAAGCGCCATTGGCATTTCCTGAAAACCACTGTAAACTGGGGCGCCCATTGTTTTCCCAACTATGCATACAAATATCCCTTGAGTAGGGGGCTCTTACGAGATATCCTTTGGTGAATGAAAAGAAATCTCTAAGGGTACTGTATCCTACTCCATGGTCCACTTTGAAGTAACTGTGAGAAATCTTTTGCGAAACTAATTATTTAATTATAATAATGCAATTGATACCGTAGTAAAAATAAATAAGTTATTTTTTTTTTATTATTATTTCTTAATGATATTTACAACTGTATTAAAGAAATACATTCAGTAAATTCATATGGATATAATGACGTGAAAACACTTTTTGAGTAACTGCCTAATGGTAGCACTCTTATAATATGTCTACATTCGGAGATCACGGGGCCATCTTCTTTTGAGACGCCTCAGAGGGTTATCAGGAATTGAAGAGGAAGAAAGATTGGAAGCGAATGGGTTGGGATGATTCTGAATTGTATTATGGAAGGATGAGTATCTGGATTGGGCCAGATCTGAAATATAAGAAACATTTACGTTATTATGGATGGTTTTATTTGTAATAAAGTAGGGAGCATTATGGATTTTACGAAGGATTTTGAATTGTAAGGATTGGAATACCAGAGGAATTCGATGGGTTAGTGGAGCCCCATAGCTTAACTCCTTAAGTCCAAATAGACCTTATTATAGTCATGTATATGAGTCTTTTGTAATTAATTGGAAGTTTATAGCGTTTGTCTATTAAGTAAGGAAGTAAGGAAACGTCGAGCGGTTTCTTGTCGTTTCAGTCTGGTATGAAGTTATAATTAATTTTTATTTTTGCCGACGTTTCGGCCCGAAGTTCATGCCTTCATCAGTGCTAAGAAAAAACAGATAACAATATGAATGAGAAACTATTAACATTAAACAGAAAAAATAATACGCAGGTGAAAGATATAGTCTAAAAAATGTATAATTTAAATTTTAAAAAACTCATAAACTTTTGTTGGTTTATGGTTGACTTTAGTGAATAACTGAAGAGAAGAATGGTTGGGGTGATCTGCCAAATTGAAATGGTAAAAAATAAATAATTTTATTTATTATTACATTCGCCCTCGTTTTGGCCCGAAGTTCAGGCCTTCATCAGGGCTGCTGTACAAGAAGTAAAGTCAGACAAAAAGTCAAGACAAGAAAAGAGTAAAAGGCCCTGATGAAGGCCTGAACTTCTGGCCGAAACGTCGGTGAATGTAAAAATAAATAAAGTTATTCATTTTTTACCATTTCAATTTGACTGATAACTCCAACCTTCCTTCTCTTTAATCATATTACTTTTCTTTAAATTCAGATTCTGAGAATCTCAAAATGAAAACAGTGAAATAAAAATGACCCTTTTAGTAAATTAATACAAATAATGAAATCATCGAATTGACGGAGATAAAATTAGAGTTATGAGAAAATATTAATTTATTAAATCTGCATAAATAATTTTAAGCAATTATATCAAAGCTTCTATGAAAAAAAAAATTGGATTTTTTTCAGATTGATGAATATATCTTTGTTTCGTAACATATTTAATTTATAACATAACCGCTTTAGGGGGCTTTTAAGCTGCTAAACTTCGCTAAGTTCTGTTGTTTTATTTTTTTTTTCTTATAAAATATAGATAAATTAGAATGTATATTATTAAACAAAATAAAATAATAAAAATATTAGTAATACAGTCTTTCAGAAAATAAGTATACAATTTATTTGTTATTCTCTCTTATTATTATTTTATTTGTTGCTAACATTAACGGCATGAACTATTTTCCTTCTGTAGGATCGTCGCTTATTCTATTTCTATTTATATGTTTATAATACTATATTTTATTCAAATTATATACATATTACATAATTATTATGGTTAATACTAACAATTAATGAAGAACAAAGTAACCACAATGTATTTGAATTTATAACATTCATAATAGATATATTATTTAAATAACGGCTCTGCTAATAAATAAATATATTCTATATTTCCACCTCTTCATTGCTTACATCACCAAGTTGAAGTTCGAGCTATCTGTCTATTATCAGTCTACGGCTCCCGCAGACTCATTTTATTGCTGAGAAGATCGCTGCACTACTCCAGGTTAAGAAGAATGAGGTACTCGAGATTGACAGTTTCTACGCGAATTATTGATAACGTCACACCTAGACCACCGAGCAGTTCCAACAAACTATATTTCCTCAAAGTAGTACTGAACTGCCAGCACTCACTGCCTTCCGCAGCGGAGGGTTACCAGCGAAATAGTATCTTAAGATAGATCTTCGAATTAATCATTAAAATCCAAACCAAAATTAGCAGGTATAGTTGGAAGATCATTTCATCATGAACAATTTTAAAAACTTTAGCAATACATAAAATTTTCAAGTTTGAATAATAATATTTAAAGAAATTAATTAACAAAAAAAATTGGGAAATCCTCATAATAAAGGAATAAGAAGTTCCAGGCTGTACTATGTTAGAACGGTGGAGTTCTAACTAACTCTAAGTTTACCGAGCTTCAGCAGCATACAAAAGAAAACGATTTAGGAGTATACGCAGTTGTTGGTAGGAGTTGTTGGAGTAGAAGTTGAGTTCTTCAGTGCTCATCTGGAATTATTATAACCGATAGGTCAAACCTAATTGTGTGGTTCTCAATAAAGAAAAAAATGAATGACATTAAAAAACCCAAAGCAGTCGAACTGAAAAAAAGGTATAGAAAGGGAAAACACACTGACATCTCTTATTTGTATATATATTTTTTTTTAGTTCTTCCTTTTTCTTAGTTCTTCCTACCTCGCCATTTAGGCTATACAGGATTTTCCCAGGCCGGGGGGTGAGGGCGGGGAATTTTAAATCATCTCAAATCTCTGTTATCTCTGTTCAACTAGCGGTGCTGTGGACACGCTTTAGCCCATTCGGCCACCCCGCCCCCAAACTCTTATTTGTATATAACCCGCTATGCAACAACTCTTCAATCTCCTGGCTGGTAGATGCCTGGGACCATCACTGTGTGATATTTGGTGACATAAATGCTCCATCTACTAGATGATATTACTGTTTCTCTGATCCAGTAGGAAGAACTTGGAATGGATTGATTAACGATAACATACCAACTCCAGGTGGAAAAACCAATCTTCATTACAGTGCTGGCCCAGGTAACTTCCTACCTGAATTTCTAATCAACCTGAGCAGGACACAAGAACACAGCAACGTTCTTAACCTGGGTATAGCAATATCACTTCCCTGATAAATGGAGAAAGACTTAAAAAGGACCAACCTGCGAAAAGTCCATCAAGTTATTCATACTTGGTCGTCTGCAGCATTTCCTGAATTGTCGTGGTCTTCTCTCGCACTAAGAGACCGGTTTTTAGAAATAATAGGAACACCGCGGAGCAAATTTTGCGTTTAACCCAAGAAATCGAGGGTGGGTACTTTCCTAAGAATTTTAACTAGTATGGTATTACAATCTACTATAGTAAACAGAGCATATTAGGACTTTAAAACGCAGATCCAAGTATAGTTCTGAAGAAATGGAAACTTTACTTTTGAATAGCTAATTGCTCACCGGTCTCGATGTCGCTATTTTCGATATCTCTTTTTTTTTTTTACTATTGAAATTTACAACTGTATTTAATGATAAATACAGCAAGTAAATATGAGTAACATGACATGTACAACATGAAGATAAACTACCCATTTGTAGCACTCCAATTAGATTTCTATATTAGAAGGTCCCGAGGCCATCTTCTTTTCAGACACCTCGGAGAGTTATCAGGAATAGAAGAGGAAGCAAGGTTGGAAACAAGAGGGTTCGGATGGTTCAGAAGTTTATTATGGAATGATAGGTTTCTGGATTGAACTAAATCGGAATCATATAGTTATGGATGATTTTATTTGTGACAAAGTAGGATTTTATTGAGGATTTCACGAAGGAATTTGGATTGTAGGGATTGGATACCAGAGGAGTTTGATGGTTCAGTCGAGCCCCAAAGCTCGATCCCGTAAGTCCAAATAGGCCTTATTATAGTAATATATATGAGTCTTTTGTAAATAATTGGAAGTTTAGAGCGTTTGTCTAGTAAGTGCTGCAATAGTCGAAAACGTCGGGCGGTTTCTAATCGTTTCAGTCTGGTATGAGGGTCCCAAGTGAGTCGTTTGTCAGGGTGAAGTCCTGGGTATCGGATTTGTTCAACAGGGATAAGTGGGTCGATATCATCTTGATCCTTCGACTTTTGAAACCATCTATTTTTAAACCTCCTAATTTTTTCAATGACTTTTATTATAATTATAGTAAGGTTTTAATTTTTGAAATTATGATTCATCATATCCTTATGATATCTCTTTTCGTTTGTAACCTCATTCATCGAAATCCATCGCTCCTGAAGGCCTGAAAAGGGATACAATATATTACCGTATTATATATATATTGAAGATTTGCTGAGGCACAGTTGAAGACAAGGGCGTTTGTCTAATTAGCATCGCTAACTATCTCATGTCTATTGAAGTTTAATTTTCAATTAGCCCAATTATCGTTAATTAAATAACTCCTCCTAAGCGTAAAGATATTATTTATGTTACTAAGACAAGTGAGGCGAAAAATATCGTTAGGAAAAGGAGTCTTTATGTAGGTCTAAGTTAGTTGAGGCTGTAGGGCCTTATCTCTTCTCCTTGCTACCTCCAGCTAAAGCCCATATACTTCTAGATTTATGTTACCTCCCTTGATAACAACTTTTAAATGCGTGCCTGCTATGCTTTACCAATAACTGGAGCCGCCGCATAACTCATAACTTGCAAACTCATGTTATTTTTTTTTTATTTGGTAAGTGATTTTGGTAAGTATAAGCCCTCTCGGCTATATTAATTAATAAAATTATTATTTTCGATTCACTTTTTAAAAATATAATTGAATCGTTTATTTCCAAAGTGAATCGTAATCAATCATTGACAAATATTCGAAAATTATTTTTTCTGTATAGTGGATTGATTGTTGACTATAGCAGATATATTGAATAGAAGTTAAAGTTTTCAGTCAGTGAAAATACAAAGTAAAAATATTGTTAAATATTGAAAATATTGAAAATACAAAGTAAACATTGTTTTTATATATATTTTTAATTTTATTTGTACTAACGTTTCGTTCTAAGTTTCAGTACTTCATCAGGGCTAAGCAAGGACAAGATGACATATAAATATTGAGAAACTAGTAGGCTGTAATAGCAATAATATGTAGGTAAAAAGTATAGTTTAATAACATGTAGGCAATAGCGGAGATATGTAGTACAAATAAAGAATTTATTTTATTAAAAATATTAGTTATGATATTACAATGGGGCTTTCAGTCAGTGAAAATAAAAAGTAAAAGTAAATGATTTATATTTATATTTATTCTTTTTGTGCCGACGTTTCGACCTAAGACTGTATCTTTCACTTACATATCCTTACTATTACCGCCTACTAGTTTCTCAATATTTATATGTTATCTTTTCTTCACTTAACCTTGATGAAGGCCTGAAACTTGGGCCAAAAATTCGGCTCATAGGAAATAGAAATAAATATAATATCTTTATTTTTACTTTGTAGCACATATTTTCGCTTTTGAAAAGAATTAAAATTTTAGGGCCATTTCATGAAACAAAAAAAATTATATTTTCCAAGAAATTAGTCTGGGTGAGGTGAAAAAAAAATGCTGTATGTTATTAGGTTGTCCAACGTTTCGACCTTCGTTTTAGGACTTCCTCAAGGCTATATAAGATACAAAAAATTCACATTAGTTATTGGATTTTATTTAAATAATATGTATTTAATTATAGAAGGTTACAGTATATGTAGATGACTACATATTCAATTGGGATGAGTACATTCAGTTCAATTGGGAAAAGGTAATGGATTATTTGAATAACATGGATTATACTATGAGTAATAGGCAGTAGGTATAAAAAGAATACTAATAATAATAAGAGTAAAAAAAATACCATTTAGTCAGACATTGTTGAAGGCTATATGTCGACTGGTTTTTGGTTGACGCCGAGGTAGACGATCCTTTAGGAGATCGGTTGGCTAACCCCACTGATGGTGAAGTCTTTTGGTAGGGCTCTTTTCTTCCCTTTTTTTCCAGTAGCAGGTCGAGCGTTGAAGTGCAATTAGGCGGCGCTGCATGCCTGAAGGTGTGCACTCCGGGATGAAAGATGACCAACCTGCTCTTAGTGACATACGTTCCAAGTGGGTTGTTACTGCTACACAGCCAGGCGGTGTGTCGAGCATTGAAGTCCCCAAGGACTACATGCCGACTCACCGTCTGAGCGTGTTGCAACAGGAGTTTCACAGATGTGAGTATGGCCCTCGGTCTCTTATAGACACAGGTGAACGTGTATCGATTTTCAATCGCACGTGTGTGACTGTGACCAGATGAGTTCCCTCGGTACTCGCCACTGGGTTCGGGATGATTTTCGATGGTACGTCTCTTCTGACCATTATAGCAAAGCCTTAAAAAGACCCCGTCGTTCACACCTCCCAGTACATAGTGTAGCTGTGAAAGTATAGGCGAGACAATGCGGATAGCATGGAGTGTCTGTCAGCGCCACAACTGTAGGTCGGTACTGCTGTAGTAGGAGCTCCAGTTCAGCCTGTTTGTGGGAGAGGCCTCGGATGTTATAGGTGATGACGAGATGCTCAGTCATGTTTCCTGGAGTTCATCACAGCCTCGATGAGCCTGGTGATCATGTTGTCCATCCGCGTCATCGCGTCGCGAGCTGGAGATCTTGAGTCTTCGGAGTTCTCTTCTGTAGTGTCGGTTGGTCTTTGTGTGTGGTATGGGTATCCGGTGGTGGGAATGAGTCTGGTAGTGGGGGGTCTCCTGGTGGTGGGGTTGAGAGGCCGCTCCTGATTGTACCGGCTATCCTCCACTGGCTGTCGAGTAGGGGAGTCCGTTTTCGATGAGCCGGCTGGAATTTCGGCCTTCTGAGATATATTCCATCTCAGTTGCAAGGTGGAATCCGTACTTTTTCGACCGTGGGGTACCTCGACGTGCGAACGAGTAAAACTGGACACTGTCGTGTCCCCTCATGAGCATAATGGCCTTGTGATGGTCTGCGTCGGTCTCCAGGTACACCCGGATCTCCTTCGCAGATGAACGGGTTGTGTATTTTGCAATTACCACAGTGTTTAACATGTCCTTGATAGAACGTTGTGAAACCGGTAGGTTGATCACGATTGGCGGCGGTAGTTTTAGTTTTCGTTCCGGCTGGTCTTGTGGCCTTCGATATAGCATCGAACCTGTTAGAAACAGGTGTAGCGGCGGGTGTTGGTAGAGGTCGTGGCTCAAACGTCATTTTCTTAGGGGCTTCTGTGAAGCCATCAGTTTGGACATCAGGCTTCCTTTTCTCTCCTCTGGCGACTTCATCCCCTAAATCCATATCCGCCTCTCCGTGAGAATGCATGCATTCTCGCACCAGCGCGACACAGCCCGTTTAGCTGACAAATTGTACTCCACGGGATAATAGTGTGGACTCTGACAGCTTTAAGGCGCTGAGCTAGGTAGGGAAATGTAGAGATCCAGTAGAGAAAGATGTAAAGATGAAGATCCTTCTTCTTCTTCTGCTGGTGCTGGAGTGTTGTTGATGTTGACTGGTTGTCAGGTGTTCGGGTCAGAAAAACTGACAGGTAGAAAGGGACTAGGGGTTTGTAAAAGTAGTGTTTGTTTATTGGGGAAAAATTGTGAATGGGCGAGATAAGAGAAGGCAATTATAACTATGGCAATAATATCTAGGATTACTGAAGTGGTAATGTAGGATGGTTGAAGTGGTAAGTGAAGTGGTCCTGCGTTGGTTTGTGTAATGGGTTAAATAATTAAATTTATCTAAAGAAGGTGTTAAGGATTTAATAGTAGGCTAGGAACAGGTTTTGTTTGTCGGTTTTTTGATTGACTGCTTGATTTTCTAATTTGATAAATACGCTCTCGGTGATAAGTCTTTTGTCGTGGTTGGGGACTCATTGCCTCTACAGGGTGTGTAAATATTCCCTGCGCCGTCGCCTCCAAACCGGTGAGATACGCTGTTGCACATCCCTTGATTTGATAGAAAGAGCAACACGTTCCTGCTTGTAGTCAGGTTCCGGGGTGGCATAAAGAGGGGCTCCGATGAGAAAATGACCAGGAGTTAAAGAATCGCAGTTATCCACATCCTCCGAAATCTAACACAAAGGCTTAGAGTTGAGAATGCCTTTAACTCGGGCGAACGCTGTGGTCAAGTTCTCGAAATTGAGGGTCTGCTTCCCAATTGAGCTTATCAGGAACTTCTTTGCCAATTTGACAGCGGCCTTCCATAGTCCACCGAAGTTGGGTGTCCGAGGGGGTATGAATTTCCATGTAATTTCTTTGGAAACGAGCGCGCATTCGATGATGTTTTCATTTTCAGCCATCCAAGTGAATAAGTCCTTCAGAAAACGTGAACCACCAACGAAATTAGTTACATTATCGGATCAAATGGTTTGTGGAAGCCCCGGCGTGCTATGAACTTCCCCAAAGCTGGGAGGAAGGCGGGAGTCGATAGTGACGACACCGCTTCTAGATGCACGGCCCTAGTACTCATTAATACTATATGCTCATATATGCTCATTAAATATGCACATATATGCCTTACCTAAAGCCGCATTTCTTGGAGTTGACTCCTTAATGAAAAACGGTCCTGCATAGTCTAATCTAAGGGGCGGTTTTAGGAAACTCGTTCGCTTGGAAGCACAGCCATTAGAGGCTGAGATGACTTGGCCTTGAATATGGTACAATTTTGTTTGTTTTAAAAGTTTATAATAATATTTTCTATTGAGTTTGCTGAGTTTATTAATGCTAGTTCTCTACAGCAGAAACGGGAGGGGGATCGATTGATACTAACAGCTGAGTGAGCAGCATCGTCACAAATCCAACCAACAGTAGTGATGCTTCGTGAGCACTCATATAACGAGACAGATATTTGAGTCAAGGAGGGTCATTCCAAAGCGAGCTTGCGCCACTCATTCGCTAGCTTTGGTGGCAGAGGTTCATCCCAATCCACCTGAGATTTTCAAAGATCCTGTAGGATCATGTTGGCCAACAAGATCAATAGTGGTAAGAATCCGATGGAGTCGAATATTCCAGCAACCGAAGATAAAATGGAGCGTTTGGTGGCATACTGAAATCAGGACGGACCGAAAACTAATAAACGTCATCGTAATGTTTCCATACTATATCCAAGCTTTTCATAGCATTGAAGTCCACGGTGAAATCAAATGACTCCGCTATAGTAGCGTCTCGGTCGGATCTGACTTCAGTGTTCGTGGGTACTTATGGAGATCCTTTTTGAGTTTTGGCCCTGCGAGAAGAACATCGTTACAACTCTTTGACGTTGAAGGGCATGGGGCATCGAAAACGACCCTTAGTCCCTAGTGGCTCCCTAAGGACTTTGTTTCCACACAGGGTAGCGAGAAATAACGTATGGCGAAGATACGGAAGCAAAAGACATGCTGTGGGTCAATATATTCCTGCATAAAGTCCTTATAGCTTTGTGGCAACCGAGATATTTGAGTCAAGGAGGGTCATTCCAAAGCGAGCTGGCGCCACTCATTCGCTAGCTTTGGTGGCAGAGGTTCATCCCAATCCACCTGAGATTTTCAAAGATCCTGTAGGATCATTTTGGCCAACAAGATCAATAGTGCTAAGAATCCTATGGGGTCGAATATCCCAGCAACCGAAGATAAAATGGAGCGTTTGGTGGCATATTGAAATGAGGACGGACCGAAAACTAATAAGCTGCATCATAATGTTTCCATACTATATCCAAGCTTTTCATAACATTGAAGTCCACGGTGAAATCAAATGACTCCGCTAAAGTAGCGTCTCGGTCGGATCTGACTTCAGTGTTCGTGGGTACTTTTGGAGATCCTTTTGGAGTTTTGGCCCTGCGAGAAGAACATCGTTAGAACTCTTTGACGTTGAAGGGCATGGGGCATCGAAAACGATCCTTAGTCCCTAGTGGCTCCCTAAGGACTTTGTTGCCACACAGGGTGGCGAGAAATAACGTATGGCGAAGATACGGAAGCAAAAGACATGCTGTGGGTCTATATTCCTGCATATAGTCCTTATAGCTTTGTGGCAACCGAGATATTTGAGTCAAGGAGGGTCATTCCAAAGCGAGCTGGCGCACTCATTCGCTAGCTTTGGTGTCAGAGGTTCATCCCAATCCACCTGAGATTTTCAAAGATCCTGTAGGATCATTTTAGCCAACAAGATCAATAGTGCTAAGAATCCGATGGGGTCGAATATCCAGCAACCGAAGATAAAATGGAGCGTTTGGTGGCATACTGAAATCAGGAGGAACCGAAAACTAATAAACGTCATCGTAATGTTTCCATACTATATCCAAGCTTTTCATAGCATTGAAGTCCACGGTGAAATCAAATGACTCCGCTATAGTAGGTCTCGGTCGGATCTGACTTCAGTGTTCGTGGGTACTTTTGGAGATCCTTTTGGAGTTTTGGCCCTGCGAGAAGAACATCGTTAGAACTCTTTGACGTTGAAGGGCATGGGGCATCGAAAACGACCCTTAGTCCCTAGTGGCTCCCTAAGGACTTTGTTGCCACACAGGCTGGCGAGAAATAACGTATGGCGAAGATACGGAAGCAAAAGACATGCTCTGGGTCAATATTTCCTGCATAAAGTCCTTATAGCTTTGTGACAACCGAGATATTTGAGTCAAGGAGGGTCATTCCAAAGCGAGCTGGCGCCACTCATTCGCTAGCTTTGGTGTCAGAGGTTCATCCCAATCCACCTGAGATTTTCAAAGATCCTGTAGGATCATTTTAGCCAACAAGATCAATAGTGCTAAGAATCCGATGGGGTCGAATATCCCAGCAACCGAAGATAAAATGGAGCGTTTGGTGGCATACTGAAATCAGGAGGAACCGAAAACTAATAACCGTCATCGTAATGTTTCCATACTATATCCAAGCTTTTCATAGCATTGAAGTCCACGGTGAAATCAAATGACTCCGCTATAGTAGTGTCTCGGTCGGATCTGACTTCAGTGTTCGTGGGTACTTTTGGAGATCCTTTTGGAGTTTTGGCCCTGCGAGAAGAACATCGTTAGAACTCTTTGACGTTGAAGGGCATGGGGCATCGAAAACGACCCTTAGTCCCTAGTGGCTCCCTAAGGACTTTGTTGCCACACAGGGTGGCGAGAAATAACGTATGGCGAAGATACGGAAGCAAAAGACATGCTGTGGGTCAATATATTCCTGCATAAAGTCCTTATAGCTTTGTGGCAACCGAGATATTTGAGTCAAGGAGGGTCATTCCAAAGCGAGCTGGCGCCACTCATTCGCTAGCTTTGGTGGCAGAGGTTCATCCCAATCCACCTGAGATTTTCAAAGATCCTGTAGGATCATTTTAGCCAACAAGATCAATAGTGGTAAGAATCCGATGGGGTCGAATATCCCAGCAACCGAAGATAAAATGGAGCGTTTGGTGGCATATTGAAATGAGGACGGACAGAAAACTAATAACCGTCATCGTAATGTTTCCATACTATATCCAAGCTTTTCATAGCATTGGAGTCCACGGTGAAATCAAATGACTCCGCTTTAGTAGCGTCTCGGTCGGATCTGACTTCAGTGTGCGTGGGAGGGTACTTTTGGAGATCCTTTTTGAGTTTTGGCCCTGCGAGAAGAACATCGTTAGAACTCTTTGACGTTGAAGGGCATGGGGCATCGAAAACGACCCTTAGTCCCTAGTGGCTCCCTAAGGACTTTGTTTCCACACAGGGTAGCGAGAAATAACGTATGGCGAAGATACGGAAGCAAAAGACATGCCGTGGGTCAATATATTCCTGCATGAAGTCCTTATAGCTTTGTGACAACCGAGAGTATTTGTTCATTTTTTTCTCAAGAGAGAAAAATCGTTTAGCTGCCACCTTTCTGTTACCGCCGATAGAACATGTATCTCCGTTTAAGGGGTACGCAACACTATACCGTCCTTCAATTAAATTTAAATTTAATTAGTTTAATATATTGAGTGGTTGTTATATTACCTCTTAACAAGAAAGCTGTTGCTAGTACCTCTTAGGCCTATAGAGATGAAGTCTCTCTGGAAGTTTGTCCATCTTGTTAATCAAA
Organism: Nezara viridula; assembly: GCA_928085145.1. Lineage (NCBI taxonomy): Eukaryota > Metazoa > Arthropoda > Insecta > Hemiptera > Pentatomidae > Nezara > Nezara viridula. The sequence continues at coordinate 121,958,748 of OV725078.1, read as the reverse complement.
TGCGTCCAATAGACTGTTTAGATATACCAATATTAATTAATGTATTGACAATGATTGATAAATGGGATTGTTTGAAATATCAAAGTTTTGTAAATCAATGTGTTTAAATTTTTATTGAAAGGCTGACCAGAATTATTTAAAAATTTATAAATTGAACTGGGTATATTGAAATTTAAGGTAATTATTTACAGGTTTTTTAAAATACATTATTATAATACAAATTATGAACAAGTAGAAGAGGTATTTACCATGTTTTCTACACTTTATAAACCTGTTATAAAAATAAGGATAATATTTGGTCTCCAGAAAGGGAACATCTAATTTCTAAATTATAAAACCTGGATATTGTTGGTACATAATGGGAAATAATATTTCCACTCTATTAAACAGTCAATTGATCCTAGTTTACTTCTATTACTCCAGAAAAATAATGCATCAAGTTTTAGAATAATTCTAACAGATTTAATTTTCTATTTGTCAATTAATAAGTGATAATTTATAATGAGGTAAGTATTTAGTTTAAAGAGAAAAAAAAGTAGAAAATGCTTGAATTTAAAGAATTACCTAAGATACAGATTATAAAATTAACTATGGTAGTACAGTCACAGGTAGTAGGTAGATGCAAGTAACATGATTGTGATATAATTAGATGCTTTCCACAATATGTTTGAAATTATGGAAATTTAACAATGGAAATAATTAAATTACGTTGTTGGACAATGATATAAACTACCTAATTAAGTTTTTATAATTGATGTAAATTTTTGACACTAGCTTATAGTAAAGGGTCACCTTAATTTGATCATTGTATTCTCAATTTTGATTAAATAAGATTGCATTTTGAGAAAGGTGGGCATAGAGGATTTCATTAGATAAAAACATAACGTCAATCGAAACTGCCCTCAGTTGAGTCCAGTGCTTTTTCTGAGCCCTCAGGTCTTTCAGAGTTTGGTTACCTCTGTAGTTGGCTGGATGCTCCCCCTCACAGTTGGCACATTTTGCTGAGGTTTCTCTGGTTTTTCTGCACGAGGCACTTTAGTGTCCCAAGCCAAATTTCGGGGCATGATTGCAATATGTTTTAATGTGTCCGTATTTCTGACACCTCGTGCACTGGGGAATGATTCTTTTTTTTTCTTAGTTCTTCAATTTTTATTCTTGTATAGGACAAGAAATCCATGTTGAAGATATCATCATTATATTTCTCCTTTGAAATATCTATGAAAAACATAGGTAAGGGTTTTTCATAATCATTTATTAATAACTCCTCTTTGATAATTGAGAGTGGTGTGGCATGATGTAACCCTTTTATTACCACTCTAGGCATTTTGTCTTCAATGAGCTGATAAGTATGAAATTCTGCTCCATTACTCTTCAGGCTGGATATCAGTTTTCTGTATACATCAGTTGTTTCTGGTAGAATTGTTACACCCCTGATGTTGTTTTTGAGTTTAAATGCATTGTGTTCAGCTTCATTTTGCAGGGAGGAGACTAGGGCTCAAATATAATTTGAGACTCCCTTGGTATAAATAGGCGGTGGTCTTACCTGTATGTTTGGCTGTGTTGGTTAGGTTAGAACTTCATAACGGTAGTGTGTTTGAACACTAACATAGGTATTTTTAAGTTGTTCTCAGACGTTAATTGGCGCTTTCGACCTGTTGCGAGCTCCCAATTGTTGACAGTAGCATTTTCTTCATTACCTGCCTTCATTTCAATAACCAGCTGGCAACGCTACTGTTTTCATCATTTCAAATATAAACGTTAAAACCAAGGCAATAAATGAATGTAGCCTTAACAGGCGCAGAATTCGGCTAGAATAAAATTAATAAAGATATAAAAATATGGAAGAAGTAGGAATATCGTTTCACTCCCCAACCCACAATATTTCGAAGGGGAAAAAATCTAAATCCATAATAATTACTCTGCATGAATGAATGAAATATGGAAACTAAAATCAATAAACAAAATAGGAAAAGTTGACTAGGGGGCTTAGCTGTGCTATTAATCCTATTTTGCAAGAATACAGAGTAAAGCATTTTAAGAAAATGAAAATAAACCGTAATGGACTTATATGCTTACTGAATAGTAAACATTGGAACAGTTTATTTAAAAGAAATAAAAAATATTTGTATTCTGGGACTAAAGTCAAATTATATAGGAACATAGGGCGTGGTAAATTGATTAGAAGTAGGTACGCAAGCATTTTACCCGGCCCTATGTTCCTATTATTTTAATTAAATTCATATTAAAAATTAATTATAAGTAGCAACTTATATTTGACTTTAGTCCCAGAATACAAATATTTTTTTATTTCTTTTAAATAAACTGTTCCAATCTTTACTATTCAGTAAGCATATAAGTTCATTTCGGTTTATTTTCATTTTCTTAAAATGCTTTACTCTGTATTCTTGCAAAATAGGATTAATAGCATAGCGGTTCAATTACAGAGATCGCACCATCTTTGTTGCTCACTTTTCATTACAATATTGCTATGATACGATACGCTAACTGTCCACGGAATTCATGTGGAACTTTAAATTTTATTTACATCTTATATGTTTTTTAATTTACTTTACTTACATCAGAGGTGCTATTTATTTCTTAAATGTCTCTCAGTTACATAGAACTGAATGTAACAAAAGAATGAACTATAATCATACATTATATTTTTCAACTACACCAGAACCTAAAAATGTTCTTGAATATGAACTGGAATCAGACAGATAAAAAAAAAAATTCTGCATTACTGGTATAAACATCATGGGGATACGACATTAAATACATTCTAGATAGTTTGATATTGATTTTGAAATTATGCCATGGAATTTAACCTGGGCTAAAAAAAACTTGATTAAATACTAAACTTTAGATGATTGATTAAAGTTGGCTACTTCGTTCATTTATTTCCATTTTGGTCATGTTTCGTGCCTGCAAGTAGTCTCTCTCTCTAGTTCTTTTTCACGGTTTTATGACTGCTTCTTTACATCCATTGTTTCTATCATCCTAGACATAGAAATAATGTGAAAATAGATGCGTTTCATGCATAAATTGGATAAACAATAAAATATTATGAAATAAAATGAAATTTTTTTTTTTTCTGGGATTATAGTTCTAAGAATAATAACAAAGTTCCATAATTATGAGTATTAGTCTGGCTTAGAGTATCTAGTCCTGTCATAAATATTGCTACAAGGAAATATATACAGATTTCCACATAAAAATGAATTTGTTCAAAAACATTATCAAAAAATGAATAAACAATAGGGAGTAAAACAAAAAAAAAAAAAATTCTGGAAATATTCCCATTTTGCCTTGACACAGGCATTTAATCTCAGTGGCCAGTCATCAATAGCAGCACGCAGCACTTCTTGAGGAAAGCGCTCAACTACTCGGACCAGAGATTGTTCGAGGCTTTCCAAGATATGGTGTGCTCTGTGGCATGCCATCCTGTTCAGTTCGGACCAAAGCCGATAATCTAGTGGATTGAGATCAGGACTTCCTGAGGGCCAATCCGAGGCAGAGATGAACTCTGGAATGTTGTTTTGCAACAACTTCTAAGTTCACCTGGCCTTGTGAGCTGGAGTGGAATTCTGCTGCAAAACCCAATGACTTCTAGCAAACTGCAGAGTATCATTTAGAGGCTTGACAGCAGGTTCCAAAATATCGTCCTGATAGTTTTAGCGGCCGTTTTATATTCTTTTTCACAAAAATGGCGCTTTTTGGTGCCATAAAAGCAAACTCCCCACTCACTGAGGATAAGCCGTGAAGTATCCAAGGAATACGCTCCTGTACAAATATCTCCAACCCTGGGCCCACACTACTGGCAAAACGAAGCAAAATGCCGCAACCTATGTGATGTGGATGGGGTATTTGCGCTTAGTTTGCGGAAGCTTCCCTGAGCTTGGTAGCCGGTTTGTAGTAGGTAACAAAGGAAATTGCTGGAAGTGGGAGAGGGTGGTGGGGATATTTTGACCAGCTGGTGGAAGGTAGTGAGCTTTGTTTTTGTTGAATATCCATCCGGGATGGAAAACTATATATATATTGCTCAGAGACCAGACTTATGTGGTTTACGAAAAAAGATGGGGTGCTAAGCTTTTTATTGTCTACCGTTGATATAATTAATAGGGTTTTTGTTATTTTAGTGGTGTTAATGATTTGTTAGCTGTCAACTTTAAGTTATAGATCCGTTAAAAGTGCACTAAGGAAATTTTGCCTTATGGGCCGTTGTGCGGCGCTAGTGATGTCTTGAATAGCCACTGTAATTGGTTGAGACAGAAACTTCCATTTTCCGCTTTTTTTTTTTGCAACATTCGAAATTTAAAAAATTTAATGCGCACAACACATAACTTTCACTTACCTTTCTACTTTGAATAGAAATTATTTTCTGGAAATGTTGAGCAATTATAAAATTTTTGAAGTGCACTTTTAACGGATCTATAACTTAAAGTTTACAGCTAACAAATCATTAACACCACTAAAATAACAAAAACCCTATTAATTATATCAACGGTAGACAATAAAAAGCTCAGTACCCCATCTTTTTTCGTAAACCACATAAGTCTGGTCTCTGAGCAATATATATGTCTAGAGAGATTTTAAAGTATATCTCTATATTCAACCTATAAATGATTATGGATTCTATGCCTATCATCGGCTGCCATAGATAGCTCAAAAGTTTTTACTCTAATTTAACAAAGGGAAAATTCATCAAATTATTCACTAATTTATTTTTTTTTTAAATGTTACACGACGATAAACGGACGTTGATACCTAATTATTTAAATATAATATCAGATTCAGAATTATTAAACTACAGTAAATGTATTTAAGGTTATAAATATAGGCTTTATACATCCATGAAGTATTTTTATATTTCACTTCTTTCACAATAATACTATGAAATAGTTTTTTAAACAATATCATTGCATTCATTAGGTGAATTTTAAGTACTTTTTTTCAAACTTAAAAAAAGTTTAAATTTATAAATTTATTTAAGTTTAAATTTTAGAGTTTTCTTCTAATTTTCTGCGCAACCAACTTTCTGTCTTCCAGTAATAAAAACAAGTCATTATTAACTAGAAAAATTAAATGAAGATATTATTTACTATTAAATGAATTATAGAAATTTGTTCGCGAAAGGATTCATATAAATAAAATCAAATAAGATATAATGAAATATAACTTATCACATCTTTGAACATTTTTATATAATATATTTTAAATATCAAAACTTTTAATCCATTACTTGTTATTCCCATTTGTCATTACTTATATATATTTCTTTGATTTATTATAATATTTCCCTATATTAGCCATTTTGTATTTATCATCTTTTTGTGTGCCGGACGTATACATCATAATCTTTCGTACTTATTCATTACCTTCATTTATTATCAAAACTAAGCTTTTGCTAATTCATCTAATTACATTGTATTATTCATATCTGATTATTCCATTTCATGTTTCTTCTTCATCTAATACTACTCTTCATTATTGATTTACGTTTTATAGCTGAATTGAAATACTTTATAAAACCAATTATGTCATGTTCCACTTATGGCAAAATTATTTCAGCCAACAATTTGCCCTATAATCACTACCACACTCCTATCTACCTTAATAAGTAAGTATAATCACTGGACTTATCATTTTTTAGCTAGATTCTGCATTTACACATATAAACCATTAAGCAAAAAGTTTTTTTTTATGGAGGTTAGGACTTACAGAATCCTACAACGTATTTTTCGATTGAAAACTCAGAGTTGAAATTTTTCAAGATCCGAATACTTCACATTACATTAAAATAAAATGAAGAAAGATATCTCAATATAAAAAGTGTATCATCTTATAATTAAGAAATAATATAAATAAGTTTCCCGTAACCATTTCTATTTCCACATATTATTATTATTTATTTTAAATTTATTTATTTAGACATATAATATTCTGTCACATCGACAATAATTATATTGATAAATGAACACATTCACACCGTATATACAAAAAAGAAACAAAAGTAAAATAATAACTAAATAATAATAAATGAAAACCATATACAATAAAAAAATTAAATAACCTAAATATAAGTAAATTAAAAACATAAAAATACAGTCAGTCATACCTATATACAATATATACAATCAGGCGGGGAACCCAAATCTGGCCATTGGAGAATCTGGCCATTGCCAGAGCTCCAAAATAAATACTATAAAAGATCTCTGGGCCACTGCCGCTTCAACCTTCGAGGAGAGTTGTAGGGATGAGTGGAACTACATAGGGATTGGGCTAGTGGATTTGGATGATTAATAAGGTTCTGATGGAATTTTGAATATTTTTCAGGGATAAGGTGAAGGACAAATGGGATATTAAGGTCATGTGTGATCATGATGTAGGGTTTTGTTGGTTACATAGAACGGAGCATCGTTTAACGGAGAGAGTTTAAAGAGGTTCCCAACAAAATTTATTTATTTTTTAGCCTATGCTTGTTCTATATTTAGAGAGTTGAAAACAAGTATCCATTATTATTTTTTTTTTTTAATGATCAGTTTCTTTTTGAGTTCCCATATTTGTATTGGACTGTCAAGTAATTTTACACTTCACAGACATTAGTGTTAAGCTCTATCTATTTTTTTTTTCTATATCTTCAGTTCAAATAAAACCGAATAACTCACAAAATTGCTAACCTAAACTCTAATAAAGTTACATTAATAACATTTTAACCACATATTGAAACACCATAATACAATACTATATTTGTAATTAAGTGATTGTATCATGGTTAGAGACTAACATCATACAGTGCCAATTTTGATGCCTTCTTAAATAAATAATCATTACTACCTTTTTTCTGACTATAACACCATATATCACTATTTTTAGTGGTAATTTTCTAACATTCTTGGGTTTTTACATTGTATCACTGTAAATATATTTAACCTAAGAATGAAAAAAGTTTTATATGTATAAAACATTGTCTGATTAAAATAACAATGAAGTCTAATTGTGGAAATTTTAACCATATAGTAAGACTGCCTTTATTTTCTTATTCGCATTTATAATTTCAGAAACTTGACATTTATCTATCATTTTTTGATTGTTTACACGTAAGTTGTAATATATATGTTTGAAGGGAAATGATAGAAGATGTTATTTATACTATATAGAACCCATATATTTACAAAATCTAATTAATTATAATATATATAAAATAAAATTTAACAATTATTGTTGTTAGAAAATTAATCTTTATATCTTTACATTGTTATTATTATTATTATACAAATAGAAATTCTATTACTGAACAAATAAATATTTTTAGGTTCAAATATACAATACAAAAGGCTCAACATAATATAAATACAGAATGCAAAATATAAATGAATTAACACAAGATATGCTGTTGTTTATACATCATGAATAAAGGAATATAACGTTACAAATAAAGAAAAATCTGAATAATAACTAAAGATTTTTTTTTTATTTTTATATAAATTAGGCCAATTATCACCAAAAATTTTATTGATACGCTATTTAATTCGACGTTTCGACCATACTAAGGGTCATTTTCAAGTCTGGAAAATTGTAATATCATTATTAGTTAACATTCATAATTACATAAAGAATTTTTTATTACACTTAATTAACTTGTCTAACGATCTATGTCATATTATTTTCGATACACATAAACTTATGCAAAACTATACATAAAAGTATACTCTTTTTCTTATAAAAAAACCTTACATGTACGTAACTTTAAACATTAAAAACAATTGACTATTACCTTGATGAGTCCTCCGTTATATATTCATCATTAATGTCGCAAATAATATGTTCAGTGAACATTAAATTGTCATGGTCTATAGGGGTTTCAGCTATGTCATTTCTGGAGGGACTGACTTATATCATCGCCCTGGTGGGGATAGTCAAAAGGAGAGGGATTTTCCTTCTATTGTTTTGCATTAGTATATTATTTTATCTAATTTATGCTTTTTGTATTGCTTTTAAATTATTTTTGTATTATATGCGAATATTATTAATTACATTTGCGTAATAAGTATTTATATTGTCCACATCTGTATGGTTGTTAACGGAATTCTTTAAATTTTTAGTAATATATATAGACTAAATTAAAATTAAAATTAAATAGCGTATCAATAAAATATTTGGTGATAATTGGCCTAATTTATATAAAAATAAAACCTCAAGACACCAAAATTAGGAGAAATCAACAGAACTAATGATTATTCTAATTTAATTGATTGTTCTTCATCTTCTTCAAACACCTTTAAAAAGTCTTTATTAATAATATCTCTTTTTGGAGGCACAACCTTACTAGTATCTACAGTAAAGGTGTCTGTTTTATATGGCCCAAATATATTTTTTATATTTGGTACATTTGCAATAACCGGGGGCACAGGCTGCCATTTTGTTTAAACTAGTGTTGGTTTCAATATTAGAAATATTTTTATTCCACAAAGTCACATCTTCCCCAAGCCTCGTTCCATTTCACATATGCGCAAACTTTGTTCTGGTTGAGGTAATTGGTCCAACCTTTCTCCTAACATGGACCCATAATTCTGTGCAAATGTTTTTGGTTTATTTTTATTTCCGCACTGTTTTTCTAGTATTTGGGGCCATAATTTCCTCTTCGCCCTTGTTTGATTTTTTTATTTATTTTGTCTTTGGCTACAATACATACCGTTGTTCACTAAAGATGAATCATCAAGTACTTCAGCCTGACCTTCATCTTCGCACTCAACAAACAGTAAGGTAACGCTGAAAAATAAAAATACCAATCTTATGCCTCGTATCATCCACCTAAAAAGTTAAATGAAATATCAGATTTTTTAATTTCGTTATAATTTTTTTCTCTTTCATTTTGCCATGTTTATAAAAAAATTAGTTAAGATTTTCATTTTTAGAGCAGGGTCTATGTCTGGCACACTTTAAGACTAAATTTTTCAGAGAACAAATAAAAGATATGTAACATTTATATTAATGATGAAAGTCAAGGAAAAACAAAACTACCCCTTAATTGAAACAGAAAACAATGGAATCAAATCCATGGACAGAAGAATATAAATAATTTGTTATGGGTAAACAGATAATGTGGAGGATTAAGGAAACAAGACACAGTGGCTAATGCATCATAGGGCATTTTCTATTTATAGCCATCACCCTATGTACATTGTTTTACCATGTGAAAAAGGATAAAAACATAACTGTATCATAGACTAGGAGGGATATCGAAAACTAACAATGAACTTCAAATTAACTAAATATCAATAACCAGTTAAATGCTAAATAATTAACACCCCTTGCCCATTGTTTCCTTTCCGATGATGTACTTATGTTGGACGTTAGAAAAGAGAATAGAAATAAATTAACTTACTACAGACTTTATTAATTGTTTGAATTGAAAAATAATAAATAAAGTAACACTTGCGAATTTAGTGAAAGAGAAATGAACCATTCACTAAATTGTAAAAAATTTCTATACAATAAATCAAAGAACATCATAAATATATGAAAAAAAGAATTTTTAAATCCATTCCTTTAATCAAACAATTGAAAAAATTTTGGCAGACCATTGCAAAGTAATTAAGTGTAAATTCATTATTTCTATTATTCATTATTATTAATCAAGAACTTTGAATATCTTTTCCTTTATAAAATCAGAAAATTGTGTGCTTCTTGTAAGTATAATTGATGTATAAACGGGTTTGTTTCATTTCCATGCCCATACAGTGTTTTTGTATTGGTAAATAAAGTCAAAATTAGTAAAACTTTTTTTGGAAGTTAATCTATATCAAATATGCACATAGTGCATGAATTGAATTCAGTAAACGTAGGATATATCAATAATTTTCACTGGTTAGAGAATCAATAATTAACTATGTTTAACGGGAGGAAATTGACAATCCTAGCAATTATGTGTGAAAAATTCTTTAAATAGTGTCCATTAGCTTTACGGAAATATATTTTGAAAAACACGTTAAAATGTATATAATATATATAATATATATATATATATATATATATATATATATATATATTAATATATATAGAAATGTTTTGGCAAAGAAATAAATAACTGATATTAATAAGGAAAACTAAGATCAATTGTATGCCTATCTTGTGACAATTCTCATGAATTTTCAACATCCACCAACTTCTTCTTTTCTTTGTCCACTTATTTTCTTCTACTTGCTTTTTTTTTAGAATATATAACCAAAAGTAGCTGTCAGTCTTACGGCAATTCTAAAAGGTCCGTTTTGTTTTCTTGTACTGCGCACACTATACATGGTTGACGAGCTTCGTTTAGTTGGTTAATTTGCCGCAAGGTTTGCCAAGAATTTTGCCAATACGCGTTTGCCTGTAGTGTGGGCCCAGCATAAAATTTTCAAAAATGTCACATAGGAGCATTATATCTACCTTGAGGTACAGCTCATTGTACTCGCCTAGGGTTTTAACTTGAAATGCCTCCCAGACTGATTGAGCGTGCCGGTAGTACTCGTCTGAAATATCGCATTCATTTACTGTGCTATGGAATGCTTCTTTAGGAGGTTGAACCGTTTCCTCATGTTTATCAAACGAATCCGTATAATCGTAGGGATATACCCCTTTCCGTATAACTAGATCCATTTTGTCGACCGAGAAAAATTTAGCCATGTCAGTGAACTTATTGCAAGATCAATTTTTCGACAATTTATCTAAGATGAATGCTATGAATCTAAAGGTTTCTGACAGATATGGCGCCAACTTGTTTACTAAAGGAAATATATTTTTCCTCGTTGTTGGGGATTACGTTAATGCTGCTATTATCATACCCCAACTCACGAACGATAAAGTGGGCATCATAACCACTTAGACTGTAAAGGAAGACGGGAAGGAATCGAAAACTTCGGTATAGGATATTACACTGGGAGTGAGCAGGACCACGATACAAGCTAGTGGTGTGATCATGGTCTGCCACTTTTCTATTGGTGAAGAGGAACAAAGGTAACAGTGCTGGGATTTTAGGAAAATTTCCAATTGAGATGGTGTCAATGTTGTATACCTCGGCCTCCTTTTCTGCCACTGCCTTTACTTCTCTACAACGTCCTCACCTGTATAGATGTAAGACTCCATAGGAAAGTTTTTAGGTAGGCAGTGCAACCTTGACACATGCGCAGAAGCTCATAGGGAGGTGGCTCTGGTAGGGGATTGTACGCGAATGAACCGTGTTGTTATTGTCTATTTTCTTTCAAATGCTCTCGAAATCAGCGTAAATGTCGATAAGAATCCTCATCCTATTCTGTACCTTAGAAAAAGATACATTTTGTGGACTCGTTATTATATTCTGGCAATGCAATCCAAGTTTCTCTGTTTTCGACGCATAACTCCGTATGCTTCTTTACCCTTTCTGCAATACCTTCCGAATTAGAATTGAAATGTTTAAAGCACCGTTTACAAACATATACCCGTCTTTTATGTTTGTTAATTTGAGCGGATACCAGCTTATTAAAATCTTTTATATATGTATAATGGCTTCGTTTATCATCAGTTGTCAAAAGAAGAAGGTCTCAATGGTCTTCCTTTTCCTGCTTGACCACTTTTAGGAGATAAACTTCATCTTTCTCACCAAGGGCAAAAACATTAATACTTATATTGTTATGTTTTTCAAACTTTTTCACTTCACGGAGAGGACTGGGGAAGGATATACAATTGAAATCGTATCTGTGTTCAAGATTGTCATATTTGCTTAATCGATTAGGGTGATCATGAACGAGGTGTGTTAATATAGCGTACATGAAACATCTGTTATCATTATTGTTTGCATTAATTACCGCTTTCTTATTAGCTATATGCGGAGGCAAGGCAATGAAACTGGAGCCACCTATTGGCTAAAACCACTTAACACGGAGGAGGACGCCATCAATGGTTTTGATCGTCCAACCACTCCCTTTCAAAGTTAGTTCCTCCATTTCAATTTCTATCTTGGTATAGCTTGCACTTAAGTTATCCAAGATGGGGGTATCTTCATACAATATTGTTTTTAGTCTTGAAGTCTCTATCACAAGTTTCACCTTTAGGATTTTCATAAGTCGCTTCCAAGACCATATTGTATTTTATGGGAACAACAGTTTATTCTATACATTCTATTAGCAACCGATGCAAAGTCTGTCTGAGAGCATAGAAATTCAACTGCATCGATAGCCTCGGTTCATGGAAGAAAGAACGTCTTTAGAGTCCCTATGTTGTTTCCACCTGATAGAGATGTCCTCGAGCAGCATCAATCCTGTCTCTCTTTGCCGTCCCGATCGGCATTTCTCTTATACAAAGACGCAAATACTTCATACACCGCTGTTGAGTAAGAAAACGACCACCGCAGGAAAACCATGTCCATGACGAACTTTATTTAAGTCCCTGCTAAAAGCTCTTTCACAATACTGGCACTTATTATTTAATAATGACATTATGAAAAATGTATAAAAATTATAAAATTCAATAAAATAAATTTGACGAAAAAAAAAATAACTTCAACAATGTTAAACGATAGTTAAAATAGATTAAATAATAAGAAAATTTCAAATTAAAACCAAACCCTGATATAAAAACTACACAAAAAAAAAAATGAATTCAAAGGTTAAATTAAATTTACTTAGACGTGAATTTATTTATATTCCTCATAATTTAAACCCAATTTATCTACTACATTTTTCAAGGTAACATTTCCAATTTGACTGAGCTATATGTTGAAGAAGGGGCAGAGATTCCCCGAAATATTCATTAATAAATAATAATAATAAACTAAATTGTGATTTTTTATTAGATTGGCCTACAGGAAAATAATTGTAAAGGTTGATTTCTTATTATTATTAAGTATTTGTCTAGCGGAATGTTTTAAGTACCAATTACTGAAATAACTATAATGGACATATGCAATTCAATTTTTTTCTTTTTTACTTCATGTAATTGCTAATTTACAGATATATTAATACGGGTGAAGGGGTATATTAATACCTTATGCTCGAAATAGGTATAGACAAAAAAATAGTAAAAATATTGCTGAATCTGGTGTCCCTATGTAGCAGTGACCTCATATATCCTACAGGTGACCAAAGGCCGGTGGAGATTCTTCTACTACGCCATACAGCCGTGGGATGGTATCGAAGAAAATGTGTCCCTTCTTCAGTCATATGGCCTTTGTTCGCTGAGCCGTGTTATTGGCCCCGTATGAAAAGTGGGAAGGTGGTTTGGTAAAAAGGGTACTATATTCTCTTGTAGAATTCAAGTTCCCATTAACTTTTTTATTTATTTGTTTATTACTTTTACCTACCTTTTTACCTTTCTGTATTTAAAATAGATATTAAAGTCTTCGAAATATTTATTACGGTGCGTGATAGATTTATGTGATTGATATTTATTAACTATCTATAAGCTCCTCTCAACCATGTATGCATTGATGGACAATCTAAACGCTCCATTTTATCTGCGACTGAATGTTTTTGAATCTTATTACATCCTTCAAATTGGTGTGTAAATTTTTATAACGTTAAAAAAAATATTTATTTACAATTACAAACAAAAAATTGATACACACTGTGGGTGGAAGGTCAATTTCGGTCTACTATACAATTTATTAACCTACAATGAACCTAAAATCGAAAAATGGGCCAAGCCGGGGGAGTAAAATGGAGTAAAAACCAGGCTGTTGCAACGCTTGTCTACCTATATCAGATCGTCCTAGACTCTTGTCATTTGGAGCACGTGAGCCAGTAACTTTGAACAGGGGCTGGGTAAACGTGGCAATGGGGAAGAACTCTAAACGGCAGGGTACACATGAACATTTATACGGCTCCAGTAGCAACTTCCACTAAAGTCGACTCTATTCAACTCTCAGATTCATTTTAAAGAGAAAACACTACATTTTTATTTATTTATTTTTTTAGTAACTCAATTCAACTTTTTTTGAAATACCTTTTTATTTTATTTGTATTGGTCCTAGATAGATTGTATGGAAATATTAAATCTGGGCAAGATTATGTCGAATATACCTTACAAGTAATATTGCCTTTAAATTTTTTTTTTAAACATTTTATTGAGAAATATTACAATCTGTCACAGTTAAGAACACTTATAATAGAGTTCAAAGAGTACATTCATACCGTATAAACAGAAATATAAATAAATAAAGTAATAACAAAAGAATAAGAAAAAAAGAACAAAAGAGAGAAAAAAATATATATACACATAAGTAAGTAAAAATAAAAATAAAAGTAAAACAAACATCTTAGATACAAACATACATGTATACACTATTTACAATTAGCCAGGTGATCTCCGAACCAATCTTGTCCCCCCACATGTGGAGGGGGAAAAGTGAGGCTTAGGAGATCCCTACGCTTCTCCCTCAGCCACTTCTCTGGTATTTAAAACCAGCTGAGGATGAGTAAGAGCGCTACAGCCACAAATATTCATGACTTGATTGGAGAATCTGGCCATTGCTAGAACTCCAAAATATCCATATTTACAAAAGGTAGGGATGGGTGGTGCTTGATAGGGATTGTAGAACGGGGTTTGGGCGATGAGAAAGGTTCTGTTGGAATTTGGAACTTTTGGCTGGGATAAGATCAAGAATAAATGGGATATTAAGGTCATAATGCAGGATTTTATTGGTTACATAGAAGGGAGCGTCGACTATTGTACGGAGGACTTTAGACTGAAAGGATTGAATGCGTTTGATGTTAGAAAACTTAGCTGTTCCCCACAGTATTGCCTTCAACTAAAAAAAAAGTTCCGAGTTATCTTCCTATTCCCTTTTTTTCATTTTTGTATTGAATTTTTTTTAAAATGATTTTATTGAGCATTAATACAGTCTGCGACACCGAAGGGCATTGTATTAGAGCTATAGTATTCATTCACACAATATGTACATAAGAAATGAAAATAAATATTAAAAACCAAAGTAGAAATAAAGAAAAAGTAATATACAAGATAAATAAAATAACAGATAAAATCCGAATGATAATAAAATAAATAAAACACATTCACACCTATCTATTGATTTTTTAAAATGATTTTATTGAATTTTAATACAGTCTGCCATACTGAAAGGCATTGGTACTAGAGTTATAGTATTTATTCAGACAATATCTACATAAGAAAGGAAAATAAATGTAAAAAACCAAAGTAGAAAAAAAGATAAAGTAATATACAAGATAAATAAAATAACAGATCAATACTCTTCAGGGTAAAGAAAGATCAGCGTGGGATGAATTTACTGCTTCAGTTAATGGTTTCTTTTATTAACAAAAGAGAGGACAATCATGCTTTTTAGTCCAAACCCTTCTTAAGAAATAGTCCGATCTCTGTTGTAATATGTCACTCAAGATTCACTTTCTTCACTCTAATTTGGACTTCTTTCCCGAAAATTTTGGATCTGTTATTGACGAAAATGGTGAGCGATTTCACTAAGATATATTTTCGATGGAGCGAAGATATCAAATTCGGCGGGATACTTCAATGCTCGCAGACTATGTTGGAACGTTGTGAGGGATTTGCCAGAACATCATTACAGTCGTCAAGCAAAGAAGAAACGTTCTAAATAAACTGTACAACAGCGATGTCCTTGCTGAGAGAAGTTTTAGTTTAATGTTTTGTGGGTTGTAAAAGTATTTCACAAACAATAAAACCTAAAAAATGATAACTTAATTATATGTATTCGATACTAGGTATACGTATCTGCAGAACATTAGCTAATATAAGGATTCTGACAGAAAATTCGAGTTTCTCACACCAAAATTAGTCTTGATAAACAATTTTCATAAAAGTTTCATTTACACAAAAAAAAAAATTGTAGGGTAGTGTTATCACTTCTTTAAATATTTCTTTTTACTTACTGAGAACCCTAAGTAGTGACCTCTTACATTGATGCACCATTATATATATATATATATATATATATATAATGGTGCATCAATGTAAGAGGTCACTACTTAGGGTTCTCAGTAAGTATATATATATGCTATATAATATATATTTATGTTGTATAATATGTTTTTTTTTATTTAAAACATTTGTATTAATCATTGATCGTATAACAAAAAGGAAAAGTTAATTTAATTTATCAATTTTCCTTTCAAATAGTGTTGCCCAAATGCGAGACTGAGACGAGTCTTGGTCATGGTCTTGTGCAAGAGTCTCGTAACAGTCTTGCAGTTACTTTTTAGCTTATTACTATGGAGATATTGCTGTAATTTTTTAGATAGGAGAAACCTAACTAAGCCGTGATGAAAAATTAGAGCAGTTAAATGAAAAATTATATTGTACCAATACTTAAAATATACTATACCAATTATTAAAATATAGTAACCAAGATTTTCAAGTATTAGTAACTATTTGGCCTTAATTTTTATTTTAAAAATCTATTTTTTTTTATCAGTCCTAATCTTGGTCTTGCAAAGTGCAAGACCAAGACCAATTTTGGACAACACTACTTTCAAACGTCACTTTTGTTTTTTTAAGTATATTTTATAGTCTGCCTATTATGTAACAAAGTATAAGCAAGATCAAACTCTTCGAAAAAGTATCTTTGTTTTCATCGAACACCTCTTAAAGTGCTTTTAAAAATCTTCAATTGGTCTCGAATTTCTTTTAGAGACTTTCTTATTCCTTTTTAATTACGCCTTATTCAGCTTACTTAGCTTTCTTAGCTTTCTTTTTACGAAATCTCGATATTATCTCATAGCCCCTTTTCTTTGAATCGTTTATAAATTACTGATTTAATTAGAATAAGATCCCCCTTTTATCTCTGATACCTCCAGTTTACTCCTGATACACAACAACACTAATTGAGAATCCAAATAATTAGAAAAATGGCCGTTTCAGATAGCATTTAAAAAAAAGAAAAGAGTAAACAAATCCCGAGATAAATTAACGAAGACATAAGAGATTTGCATTGTGTGTCATAGGCAGGTAAAAAGTTGTCACCCTGATTGTAAGTGGATACTGTTGGGATATCGCAAAGGGAGAATTATTTCTTAATTTAATTTTCTAAAAGGTCACTTGATGATTTTTCGGAATAAACGGACGATAGATTCCTAATTATTTAAATATAATATCAGATCTAGAGTTATTAAACTGCAGTAAATATACACTGACAGGCAAAAAATTCCACCCACTTGATTTTGTCATGTTTTCATCTAAAAATATTTCTGCTTTAGATTGGTCTATTGTTTTTAATGAATAAATAGGTAATCTTTTTGTTTGTTTTCAATTAGGAATGTTAATATAGAGGATAATAACTCCTAATCCTTAATTCAATGAAATGATTCTAGATTCCTATGTTTACTTTCTATGGAATCGAAATGTTTATTCAGTATCATTAGTTCAGTGCCGTTTCTTGCAGCACATTTCTTAGTCTCCGGCTTTTAATTTTTTCAATATTAAGTTTAAAAATGCCTCTTAGTGCTGAGGATGTTGCGCGTGGTGTGGCACTGATTGATGATGGACGTTCCATTAGATATGCAGCTAATGCCATCGGAGTTCCATATGAAACCTTACGAGACGCCGTCAGGCGTTTTCGGGAAACTGGTTCTTACAATAGAAGGCCCGGTTCTGGACGGCCTAGGGTAACAGAACCACGGAATGATCGGTTTTTGACTTTGAGAATTTTACGAAACCGGCACCTTACCGTTGTTCAAGCGATTCATCAGCTCGAAGAAGTTCGAGCTGATCAAATTTCTGAACGTACCGCTCGGGCAAGATTAAATGAGTATGGATTAATTAATTAACTGGCTTTTCGTCCAGTAAGAGAAGCAGAGTTGACCAGAACTCACAGAGTAACACGGCTGGCTTTTGCTCGAGAACACAGCCATTGGACTATGGACGAATGGAGTGCTGTAATTTTTAAAGATGAGTCGAGATTCGCTCTTCGATCTCCAGACGGGCGTGAAAGGGTGTGGAGAAGAAGAAACGAAAGATATGCATAATGTAATTTTTCTCAGAGCCAACCTTTCCAATGTGGTTACTTCTCGAGCAAAAGCCAGCCGTGTTACTTAAATAAGTGCCACACCACGGGCAACATCTTCAGCACTAAGAGGCACTTTTAAACGTAATATTGAAAAAATTAAAAGCCGGAGACTAAGAAATGTGCTGCAAGAAACGGCACTGAACTAATGATACTGAATAAACATTTTGATTCCATAGAAAGTAAACATTGGAATCTAGAATCATTTCATTGAATTAAGGATTAGGAGCTATTATCCTCTATATTAACATTCCTAATTGATAACAAACAAAAAGATTACCTATTTATTCATTAAAAACAATAGACCAATCTAAAGCAGAAATATTTTAAGATGAAAACATGACAAAATCAAGTGGGTGGAATTTTTTGCCTGTCAGTGTATTTAAGGTTATAAACATATCCATGAAATATTTGTATATTTCACTTCTTTTTTCACACAAGTGCAATGAAATTTAAGACCAAGAACCTTTAACAATGCCATTGCCTTGAAACCGTAAATTGTAAACAATTTTTCAAACTTAAATTTTAATTTTAAAGTAGTTAAAAAATATAATTTAATTTCCTTAAAACACGTGATTTACGTTAAGTGATATTAGTTTTTAGAAATTATTATTTATATTTTTTTCGCCACTCTCCGTTACCTTCTACATATTTCTATATTAGATATTATTTTTTTTAATTCTTCGCTTTCCAACGATATATCATACGTATGCCTTTTGACTATTATATTCGGATATTTATTTTTAACTTGGATAAGTATTTTTCTTTTTTTCTCCTTTATTCAATTATCAAATTCATGCAAAAGTTATTTGAAGCATTTTTTTATAACTCCTAACAATGAGAAATAGTTATTATTTATAATAAACCAAATTAAAGGTATTCTAGAGGAAGACATGATAATGACATGAATATAATGAATATAATATATGAATATGATGAAGACATGATTTCACACAAGATTCATCAAATTATTCACTAATTTAATTTTCTAAAAAGTTGCATGACGGGTTTTCAGTATAAACGGATGATAGATACCTAGTTATTTGAATATAATATCAGATCTATAATTATTAAGCTACAGTAAATGTTTTTAAGGTGATCAACATATGCTTTATACAACCAGGAAATGATTTTGTATTTCGCTTCTTCTTTCACACAAGTACAATGAAATAGTTTTTATAACAATGTCATAGCCTTGATTAGGTGAATTTTAACTGCTTTTTTCCAAACGTAAAAATATTTTAAAAGTTTGCATTTAATTAGTAAATTTCATTTAATATCCTTGAACTTTTTGATCATTATTTATTGTCATTTTTCTTCTATTTATTTTATATTTTTTGTACATACAGTGTGAATGTTATCCTACCTCACTATAACTAATTTCCAAGTGACAGATTGTTGCAATACTGAATAAATAAATAAATTATAAAAAAAATTTTCTTGAAAACATTTGATTTACGTTAAGTAAAATTATTTTTCAAAAAATATTGTTTATAATTTTTTCGCCTCTCTCCGTTATCTTCTACAACTTTCTATATTAGTTATTGTGTTTTTTCTAAAATTCTCCGCTTTCGAATGATATATTATTCGTTTACCTTCTGACTTATTTTTCCGGTGATTCATTTTCGACCTGGATAACAATTTTTTTTTTTTTTTTCTTTATTCTGTTATCAAATTCTTTTAAAAGTTATATGTAGCATTTTTTCGTAACTCTTAATAATGAGAGATAGTTAATTATTTTAAATAAGCTGTATTAAAGGTCCTTAAAGATGTATATGAAAATTGGATATTTAAGCCCTGAAAAGTGAGATCAAGGGATAAATGATATCAAAAACAACTTAATAATACACTAATATACCGAGTTTGATCAAAATCGTTTGAGCCGTTTTCTAGGCAATCTTAAAAATGTCTAACTTCAATTATATAAAGTGCCACTTTCGGTTAGCCGATTTTTACGAAAATATTGCTGTAACATCTTAGGTATATACACACATTAAATATGCAAGTTCACTTTCATACGACTTTTCGTCTTTGAGTTAAGACTGATAACATACATACACACGCAGACCATTTTGCGGGACTTGGTTATTTGGAATCAGGACACCTCAAAATATGTATTTCCTTTGAAAACTTTCACGATCGCAATGCTTTCCCTTAATATATATTTCATATGTAGGTATGTGAAAGTAAAAAGTGTTTGATACTGTTCCACACAGTTGGGTAATTAAAGCTGCTGGATATACAAAATATTCCGAGGCAAAATAAAAATCTCCTAAGAAAATATATGGTATCGTGGAACACTTTTTTGCTTAGCTTTAGCACCTTCAAGTCATTTCTTCTGAAGCAGCAAGCTTGGGTATAAATTAAAAATATGCCATCATTAGTCACTGTCTCTATATGGACGACCTCATGTTCTATGCCAAAAATATGGACCAGGCACAGTGTATGATGGAACTCATGGGGTACTTTTTCATCATCTGGATATTTTTGTTATAAAAAAAACAACAAATAAACCTGTTAGAATCATAGATATGACAGCTCCAATAATTCTAACTTAACAAACTGGACGTTACCAAGGTCAACAAAAATATCAAAGTAACTCTCCTTACAGTTGATAACACTTCACTATTCAGAAAGAGTAAAATGAATTGTATGTCTTCGACTGGTCTAATGTTGATAAGTACAATAGAGGGTGCCGAAGATCTTTACTTTGCAGAGAGAATCACTTTATTATCATAAAAAGGTGCTGCCTAATTACATTGGGTTGCTAAAAACACAGTATACTTATTAATCACTACAGACAATTTTTTAAAACTAATTTACAATTATATAGATTTAACAATATGTATGAGCATAGTATACAATCTTTTTTTAAATTTATATATATGTATTATTATTATTATTATTTATATACATATTTCTTCCTTTTTTTATTTATTTTTAACTATTTCTTTCATTCATTAATTATCATTCTATACCCGTTTCTCCCCTTATACATCTGTCCTACTCCTCATATTCTCTCCTCTCTCTTCCTAACCTAATTCATAAAATTCATAAAAATACATAAAGTACAGTAGACGTGTTCAATAAATAATATACAAATGTTGTAACATACGCATAACCCTCCCCCTGCCTATGAACAAACTCTCTCCCTATCCGCTCCCATGGACATGCTGGTGGATGATTCCTAATGAGTCGAGGATTATATTCTCTGCCAACTTTACCAAGTCCTTTATGTCGACACCAAGGCCCTCCATGAAGCTCCTTGTTGAGTTAGGTATCGTTCCGCGAGCTCCGAACCAAAGGCCTCTCACGTGGAACTCTCGGCCCGAAACTCTTGCTCAACTTTTCACTAAGGAAAGGGATCCATTTCTCATACGTCTGTTTTTTCTCCCTTTCCACTTTACCTGCCCGATCGGGGTCATTGGTCTCATATCTCACAGTTGGATCCAAAATCATCGTCGACTTTCCCGTTTTAGGGAATGCTACAATGTCAGCATATCGGGTGGGTCCATCCGTATCTATACAATATACTTCCTCGAAACAGACGTAATCTCTTTCTTGTAATATGGGTTCCAAGACCTCATTCACCCTTAAAAGAAAGCCCACATATGGGACAAACTTTATTATCTGGGCGTAGAACTTCGTCCTCCTGCTCCCTGTTCGCGCCTCTGCGACATTCTGTGAAACATTTGGCAATGCGGGAAAGACATCATCTATCGAAACTGTCTTTCCCAATAGTATACCTTATGTGTCTGGCCATTCAACTTTTACATATTTCTTTTCGCCGCTTCCTGCAGCATCGACAGACATCACAGAACAACAACAGCCTCCTGAGCAGGTTCTCCAGTTCTCAGAACACATACCCTCTGGCCAATTTCAATTTTTTTCATTGTTCTTAGATCCATTCAAAATCCAATCTCTTTATTCGAGACCATGTGTACCACACACATGATTAAAACAAATTATTTTATGTAGAGTTAACCTGTATATAAATAAATACAAACTAAACAGGAGAGACATGCATATATGCCAACATAAACACTTAAATATCAGATTAATATGCTTAAAAAGAGTTAAAATGTAAAATGAATACAACCTAAAAAAATTAAAATCTATAAAATCAATTGCTTAGGAATAAGTTAAAATATAAAATCAATAGAATCCAAGTTATACTATAAAAGTTAATCAATAAATTAAAATCTATCTTAAAACTAAGTTAAAATATAAAATGAAGTTAAAATCTATAGAATGTATTGCTGAAAATTAAGTTAAAATCATCATCATTATAATCATATTGCTCTTTACCGCTATGCAGTGTGAGGTTGCTTCTTGTAGAGCTTGGACCAGCTCTCGTCTCCTGTTCTCTTCTATACCACGCTTCTGGAATGCATCCCGCACGCCCTCTTTCCAGGAGATTCTGGGTCTTCCTCTCGGTCTCCTACCCTGCACGCGAGTCTCATACGTCTTCCTTGCGACTCTGTTCCGATCCATACGGATAAGGTGCCCAAATCATCTCAACTTGTATTCTTCTAGTATGGTTTCGACCGCTTTGGCGTCGAAATTGGCCCGAATTGTAGTATTGCGAATTCTGTCTCGTCTAGTCTTTTCCTCCACCTTTCGCATCGCATCTCTAGAGCCTGGATCTGGCTCCTGTGTTTCGAATAAAGTGTCTAGGAGTCGGTAGTATACGTCAGTATAGGAAGGAATACTGATCTGTAGACCATCATCTTCGTTTCCTTGGTCACCTCTTTTCAGTTCAGAAATCCTTTCCTAACCGAGCCGAATATTCTTCCAGCAGGTCCTATTCTCTGCCTTACCTCCTCGTCAATATATCCATTTTATTTGAGTTCAGCACCCAAGTATTTGAAACTTTCCACCTGCTCTAAAATCTCACCGTCGACCCTCAATACCCTCATAACCATGTGAGGTTTTCTTCCAAGGCGCATGCATTTTGTCTTCTGAGGGTTAATTTCCATATTGATTTCTCTTAAATCTTCCTTTAGGAAATTAATGTTGTTCTGGAGATCACGGTCATTCTGAGTTAATATGAAGAGGTCGTCCGCCAACGCCAGCAGAGAGTATAGAGTGGGCTGCATATCTCTGTGACCCAACTGAAAACTTCGCATCTTCTTTTTAAAAAAAAGTAAATCAAAGTCAATCCTTTATATAAGTTAAAATATATCAAATAAATAACGGTAAACAAAATTTATAAAATCAATTTCTTAAAAGCAAATTAAAATATACAATTAAGAACAAGTAAAATATACTTCTTCTTCTTAATCAATTCCTCTTCTACCGTTAGATCAGTGTAGAGGATCCTGTTTATAGAGCTTGATCCATTCATCTCCATTTATTAGAACAAGCTGACTGCGTCTATTCCAGTTCATTCCTCTCCTATCGAAATCCTCCCTGACTGAACCTTCCAAGGTCTTTCTGAGCCTTCCTCTCGGCATTCTTCCTACCACTTTTACTTATATGTAGTTTTGGCCATTCTTCCCTCCTGCATTCTTTTGACATGGCCAAACCAGCTTAGCCTGTTTTCCTCAATTGTGTTTTATGCTGGTTTTATTCCCAAATTGGTTCGTATCGTTGTATTACTAATTTTGTCCCTCCTAGTTTTCCCCTCTATTCTCCTCAGAAATCGCGTTTCCAAAGCTTGGATATTGCTTTTATGTTTTGATGTTAGAGTCCATGATTCACTGCCGTAAGTCAGTATGGGGACAAATGTATTTCTATACACCGTCTTCTTGACATTTTTTGACTCTTCTCTCTTTGCTAAGAAGCCTGTTTTTCACCATCATTTCACCATCTATCCAACCGTTCTCATTTAGATGGGCTCTCAGATACTTAAAATCTTTGACATGCTCCAGTTCCTCCCCCTTCAATCGAAGTACTCAATCTCCCCTCTCTTCTCCTCTTCCTATCCTCATAATTTTTGTCTTGTGGCTGTTTATTTCCAGGTTGGACAGTTCTAATTCTTCCTGCAGGATTCGGAGGTTGTATTGGAGGTTTCTTCCGTTGTTCCCGAATAAACTGGTCGTAGCTCTCTGTGGCCCAACCTAAAAGGTCTCATTCTTTCCTTAGCTCTCTTCAGTGCCATGTTGAGCACTATTATAAACAATAAAGGGCTTAGACTACAGCCCTGCCTTCTTCCTTGGGTGCTCTGAAACTACCTAGAGGTGTGGTTATTGGTTCTGACCACGTTTATTTTCTTTTTATATAGGCTAAGAATGGCCCTCGCTTGGCCTGGATCGACTTCATGCTCATTCAGTGCTTTGTCTATGTCCGTTTTCCTGACGTTATCGAATGCTTGGGTTATGTCAACGAAGCAGGTATATACCTCTTTATTCTTTTCCACGAGCTTTTCCGAGAGCTACCTCATTACGAATATTAAGTCTTGGGTACTTCTTTGTGGTCTGAAGCCGTATTGTTCTTCTTCTAGGTCTGTCTCAATGAATCCTCTTAGTCTCTTATCCAGGATCTTAGAGTATATCTTGCATGGTACACTAAGTAATGAATGCCCCGGTAGTCTCCTTTTTTATGAATTGGTACTATGACTGAAATTTCCCAGTCCTTGGGTACTTTTTTCCTTTTCCATACCAAACTCAGTATATGCTGAAACATTTCCTGCCCTTTTGCTTCCATATACTTCAGCATTTCGGGGGTTATACCGTCTATTCCTGGAGATATGCCCATTTTCAGGCTGTCAATTGTATCTGGTATTTCCTCTTCTCCTATGAAATCTTCCTCGTCCTCGTTCTCAGTGACATCTTCATTGATATTTTGTTCCGGCATTGACAAACTAGCTGTATCGTCATTCAGCACCCTCCCAATGTATTCCGCCCATCTATTCATTATTTTATTCGTATTTGTTAAAATGAATAAAAACAAATTTTAAATATATTGTCAAAAATTAAATACGCATACCGACGTCCACTGAATAAATAATAAATAAAATAAAATAAATAAATCAATTGGTAAAGCTGAATAATTATTTTTTAAAAATAATAATTAACTAATTTTAATAATTATGCTAACCTGTGATCAGCCAATTTTAATTTAAAAGCAAAAACCGTTTTAAACGATTTACAGCATATGTGCATATATATTTTTTTCTTAAATAAGAGAGGAGAGAGAAAATAAAGAAAATTAATAAAACAAAGGATAAGATTAATTGACTTAACAAAGAAATAGGTTGGGCTCTTTCGATGACAGTTTTTGTTATTGATAAGGAGACACTGAACTTGCTGGAGGCGGCTACTGAGAAGTGGTGGGGGCCGACAAGTCCTGTGCTGCACAGCGATAAGAACCCCGGTCCCACAAGCACGTTGATTTCTGATCCTTGCTGAGATCCTTGCTAGATTTTCTCCAAATTCAAGAAGCAGGTCTCCAGTATACGGCTTCGCTCACGTGTCAATTATTAGCTCGATTGGGCGAATAAAACTCTATTAAAAGGGAAACTGCCGTGGAGCCGATGTGCATTTGTCACCGGCTCGATCCAAACTTCACATCAGCACAAAAAGTAGTTCCACTCGATGCTTGCTGAATTGTAAGACCAATTTGGAATAAGTACAATCTTCTGCCTACATTCACTTCAGTTTTCCAGGATGTAGATATTATTCCAGATATTTGAGAGAGTGAATCATAAAGAAATAATTATAAAACTGGAAGGAATTAAAATGAAAATCACAAAAAATATTTAATAAGTTACCATTAGTTAGTAAGTTATCATCAGGGATTAAAAGAAAATGGATTTATATGCCTACGTAAAAAAAAAAGAAATGTAAAGAAAATAATCTGAAAGAAGTTGTAGCAAAATCATTAAATAAATTAGAGAAAGGGAGAGCATTTGGCCAAGATGTAATTACTAACGATGTCCTTGTTATGATGAGGAATCGTCTCGTTAAACCTCGCTAGCTCTTATTGATATACTGCTACGGCAAGCCTGGATATCACAGCAGTAATATTTAAGCTAAATAATTTTCACTAAAAGAAGATCTAAAAGATACTGATATCCTTTTTTTTTCAGTTCCCTCTGGATCGCCATTTTGTGGAGTGCGGGGAAATGGTCTTGAGGAGAGTTTTTTAAACTGGGACGAGGAGGCATGCGAGGGTCAAAATGGTCAATTATAAAAATAATTAATTTTATATTTATTATTATCATAATTAAAATTAAAAATATTAAATTAATAATAGAAACTGTTTAAGCTAGTATTCAGTTTATATAGCATTTTCAAACGAAACTCAATCTTCTCCGTTTCAAACTCAACCGTAGAAATAAATTTCATTTATGAACATTGGGAGTTATAACAAAAGTCAAAGTTTGGAAGTTTGACTGCATTAGTGACAAACTAATATCGTTTCCCCTTCCCATGCTCAGCAATTTTTAACTTAATTATGGAATTACTAATGCCCGGATGTGAGATAATAGGAAGAGGAATGAAAATATATATATTTTTTTAATTTTCATCTTTTTGTTCAAACCTAACGGTATAAACTGGGCAGAATTAGGTAATTCTAGTGAATTCTAAGACAGCTGAAACATCGATTTTTTAAAAATATATAACAGAATAGAAAATAGAACTTTATTCTGGGACTAAGTCCCCTTAGAATAACAAAGATGAATTATTACAAAATAAAATACAAATCTGGCCAAAAACTAACTTATAAAAATTCTAACATTATATACATTATTTAAAAAGTAGTATGTAACCACTAAGAAATAAACAAAAAAATATATATATATATATATATATATATATATATATATATATATATATATATATATAGAACATACAATCTTCTCAAAATTACTTATTATTATTGTGATGAAAAAAAAAAAAGAAAGAAAAGAAATTACATATCTATATATACATAACTGCACAATTTATAAACAATAGGCTATCTAATAGAAAAATAATTTAATACAAAATGTAATGATATTTACAGTGATTCATATAATAATAAGCAAATACTGAGATCAAATAAAATCTCAGTTGTGGTATAATTGGATCATTAATTGTGGTATAAAGGTAAAAAACTATATATACTTACTTACTCATATTGGTACACAGAGAGACAAAAAGTATAAAATATAAACATATATACACGAAAGAAAAAGCACAACCCGAGGTGAAAAGATACAAATAAATAGTAAAAATATTAGTCAAAGGTCATTGCTGTTTTATGTTAAACTTAAACAGTAGGCATCACCATTTACTTCTCACAAATTCAGTTCCTAAAATGAAATTTATAGTTGCGAATCGTCTGTTTGGGATGCAAGGAGATATTGGAAAAGGAGGTATTTGAAGGTTGACAGGGAAGATCCATGACTGATGTTCTGTGGCAAAGAATTCCTGTAGGCGACGGAGCGGTCTAAGAAGGAACGTTCATAGATTTTAGTCTTGTGTAATGGAATATAGAGGTCAGAATCACGGGATCTCGTTTTTTATTGAGTGGACTAAAGGTTACTACGTTATACATAGTTGTTACGACGTTTAAAACAATTGCAAGCAATTTTGATCCATTTAGAAAATCGCTTGAAATACCAGTTAGACCCGATTGTATCATTTGAATAAATACAATATTTCACTTTTGATAGTCAAAGAAAAAATTTAGTAAGTGTATCAGTAGGCAGATTAAACTTTTCTAGTTCCTATACATCTATCAAGTCAATTTTTAATAATATCAGATACATTTTTAAAATTTGTTAATCGATTCCGATTTCTTCATATTATGTTTAAGAACTGAATAAATGTACAAAACCACAAGAACTGGAAAATTTGCGTTCTAAATATGAATTGAAAATTAATTTTATGAAACTCCACATATATATGTACACATATATAAATTATTTTATTTAATTTGTAATTATTTTAGTGGCAGAAGTGTGTCACATATTATCATAAATGTGATATTTCATATGCACTCGCATAAATTTAAAAAAAAAAGTACATATAGAATTAAATTCAAGATGGAATAAGAATTAATATTATTGGGTAAAATGATGGTCCGGAGTGGCGGTCATAAAAATACTAAAACAGTAAAAAAAAAACTATTTTATTTGAAGCCGGCGTTTGCAGGTCTGTTTCAGGACTAGAACGAACAATATACAAAATGATATAGAAAATTGTGTAAGTTACATAATATTTAGATAAAAATTATAAACAATTTGAATAAACTTATCAAAATTATAAATAGTGCGAATAGGAATATTCATAACAATATACTATAAAAGCAGAGTAAAAGAAGTATAACTAAGTAACAAGATCCTAAACTGAAGTAAATAAATGGTAACAATTGTTGTAGATGTGGAAAAATTAAACGTATTAAGGAGGATGGATAGTATACGTAATTATAAAAGGAAAGAGTGGATAAAGTGGTTGAGAAACGGAAGGTTACATAAACACATTAGAGGAAGGATAAATATATGCTATTAATATATGAAACAGTGATTTGGATTTTTCCATTTATACCCTAATTACTTTATGTCTCTTTTTGAGCTATATATTCATTTATAGTTATATTAGTTGTGGAGTAGCTGCTTATCCACTGGACTTTGTTAAGTATGGATGTTACATAAACATGGGAACATTTCGTTTAATTTATTCTCTTATTTATTTATTTTAATTTATAGATTGTTATATTACTATATTTTTGATTTTTTCGGTATGCGTAATTTTTTTTTTCATTTCTTCTAATCAACTGTTCTTCTCTATTGTGGTTATGAAATCTTCCGTTTTCTTCAGTATGCATTTGGATAAATGGTATGGTGAGGCGTCGCTTTTAAATTTGTTTTGTTCTTTCTTCCTTTTTTTAATCTATCTGAATACAAGTGATCTTGTTTTTCCTTTCCTGAGGACGCCTGAATTTTCGAAACGTAGGTAGGTTAGCTGTTCATCTGTATCTTGAAGACTCGAAACTTTTTTTTTTAATTTCCAAACTATATCCGAGTTAGATATTTATATAGAAATTTACAATTTCATAATACTTAAGTCCAGTTGAACGTCGATGTTAAATATTAATATAAATATGTAAAAAACTCAAATCCACTCGAAAACAAAATGAGATATAGTAAGAAAACCGTTTCCTCTCTGAAATTGATGTTACATAAGATTACATAAACTAATTATAATTTAAAATTATCAATTCTTGTTTGTTTATTTTTTATTTTTTATTATTCTTCCTAGAGAACGACTTCCTGTTCTCTACTCAATACATGTGTGTTTGTGTAAATATATATTTCTATATATATTTTTTTAAATATGGTATTAATATCAAAATAACGTCTATAATAAGGATCATATCATATCCTATGTACAGTCAGTATGGTTATCTCTCACAGCTCTCAAATCATTAAACCATTTATCAATCCGTATTAACAGCTGGCAAATGTGAGTGGGAGCATGAGGCTTTAGGAGGTATATGGTCCATGAAACGACTTTGCTACGGTTAATTGATGAAGCCATCAGAGCTCAATGGTTACAATAATTATTCAAAGTGGCCACATTGCTCTAACGGTAAAATCAAGCACTATTGATAATGTTAGGGCTGTGACGTCAAACGAGCAGATCTATGCAAATGGATAAATGCCTTCTTGGTTGAATGAGTCCAAATGAACGAACATTGTACTTTCGAAACTTATTGTACAACTTTTTTCGAGTTAAAAAATTAAATAAAAAAGTTTTACTGAACTGACGTTCAACAATTATAGAAAATTACTCTTCAAATCAGTCTCAATTTTATTATATCATCTCAAGAAGCTTTCAGTGTTCTACACCATATTCATCTAAAAATAAAATCTACATACAACGATGCATTATACATTTACAATTCATAATTGTCACCAGGGTTTCGCACAATCTACATATCTATATTCATCCACTTGTAGTTTTTCTTTCAGAATTATTTTCTTTCCAATCGTAGCTTGTATTACTGTTATTTAAAATCTGTCTGAAATTTGATGTATGAAGTATCTTGGTCTTTCCGAAATTAATTTCATATGTTACTTTCTTTTTCGTGGTTTAATAGGCCGTATTTTTTTTTAAGCCATACCTGGCATTGATCCCATACGGAGTAAATTTGTTGATTTGGGTGTATTTGTTGATTTTTAGAATAATTTTCTATAATTGAAGTATGATGTTCAGTCCACTGGGGGAGGGGGGGGGAGGGCTTTCGGGTTGAAGCCCCTTCCACCGAAATTAGTAAAATATAATAACGTTTTAGGAAAATAATATAAAATTATCTCTAAAAGTATTTTTGTTCATGTGATTGCAATCAATAGAACTTCAAGAATCACTTACACACTATTTCATTTAGGTAGTTAGTTTCACTTCCAAATGAAATATTTTATATATGTAACCACAAAAAAGTTTTCTGGCTGAAGCCCCCCAAAAATTAAATCCTGGATCCGTTAGTAATAATGCCTACCTATCATACATGAATATTCCATTACACGCCGAGTATAATGTGTTTTAAAGTAACTTCTTTTTGTATTTTACATTAACTGAAATATAATAGGATATAGAATACAAATGTATTTGTCTTTGGCGGAGTTCTTAAAAAAAAAAATAGAGCCTGGCTTGTCTAATAATAAATAATAATGCTATTATAGCTGTATGTGTAGATATATAAATAAATTTACTATATTTTAAATTTATTATAATAGTGTTAAAAGAACAAAATTAAAGTGAACGAAGAATACGTGGAGGCAGAAAGTGCATAAAAAGGATTTCATTGTGGCAGATCTACTTTAATATAAACTCCCAATTCAGTTCAGTTCTCTCCGATAATCATGAACACCTGCGAATATTGCACTCATTTTTTTCCATATTACATAAAGTAAACATATATTTTATTCAATTTTTTTATACTGATAATAAATTATTTTGACGTAGTGGTCACAGTCAGCGGTTAAACAATTTTTTATTTACAAGTTTATCAAATAATAGTACAAAATGCCACAATGAAATGTTGCTACTATTAGAGCTGCTACTGTTAATCCATACAATACATACATATAAACAATACAAACATATACTAATAATAACAATGATTATGTTATGTAAATAATAATAAGATTACTAATAATAATCAGATAAACGCTTCAGAAATAACATAAAGTGAACCTTCCTAAAAACATTCATACCTATGTATAATATTTACATTCGCCCAGGGAATCCCTAACCAAGTTTTGTCCTCACTGGTATTGGAATCCAGTGGAGACTGAAAAAAAAAAAAACACTTGAACCACAGACGCTAAGGAATTGAGTGAAGAGAGAACTAGCCATTTCTAGCATATTTAACAGAGGTCTTGGGACCACTGCAGTTTTAACATATGTTCGCGATTGTAGGGATGATCGGAGTTGGATAGGGATTGAGCCAGAGAAGTTTGATGAAGGATAAGGTTTTGGTGAAAAAACAACTAAAATACACATGTTTCTTTATCCCTGAAATAGTTTTAAAATGTATTAAAGATGTAGGTGAAAAGAGGAAATACCGACCTTCACACGAGCCCTTAATCCTTAAACTATTTTTTATTGGAATTTATAAATTAGGCTTCTGAAATATATCAATGGCTTTCAACTTTTGTTCTTTGCAATTTTGCCATGCCTCTTACGGTTTCCGAAATATTTCAATTATGGTCCTCATATATGGGACACCCTGTATATTATTGGGTTGTTCGAAAAATGATGCAGGATTTTGGTTTAAAAAGAAAGATTTAATAAAAAACTGTTTTATTTAATCAAAATAGTGTCCACTATTGTCAACATATTTCTGCCAACGTGCTGGAAACTTTTCTATTCCCTCGGAATAGAATTTCTCATCTTTAGAATTGATGAACTCCTAAAACGCACTTTCTAATTCCCTTTGTTCATTAATTTTTTTGTCACGTAAGTAGTGATCCAGGAGTCTATAAAAATGATAATCCGTAGGCGAGAGGTCCAGAGATTTAGGCAAGTTACTGATGTGGCTGAATTTCGTATTGATCTCTCCTTTGTCGAGCTACTGTCCAGAAAGTCTACTGTTATCTAAAGTATCAACTTTTCATCACAAGTGACAATTCTGGACAGAAAAGGGTCGTTTCTGTTTCGGCAAAGAAGTTTAGTACAAACTTCATAACGCTGTTTTTTTTTTTTGGCGGTCGTTTAATGTGTGTGGAACCTCCTAGCTTTTTTACCTTTCCAATCTCCATGAGATGGTCATCGACGGTCATCGATTTGCTAAGGTTATGTTTCCCTGTGAGTTCTTGAACAGTTGCTCTGGTTGTTTGTTCCACCAAAGCCTGTAGATCATCGTCATCAAGAAAGGAAGTCCTTCCACGACTTTCTTTGTCTTCAAGGC
This sequence comes from Nezara viridula, assembly GCA_928085145.1. Taxonomy (NCBI): domain Eukaryota; kingdom Metazoa; phylum Arthropoda; class Insecta; order Hemiptera; family Pentatomidae; genus Nezara; species Nezara viridula. The sequence goes on along the minus strand of OV725078.1, from coordinate 121,926,392 downwards.
TGAAGTCTCCTGAACATTTTTTGTCGACATCATAATAGAGTTCAAATTATTTCTAATCAGTGAAATGCTACAGAGGTAAACAAACATTATCGTTTATAAGAGGATTGATAAGTGTTGACATCCATACAAAAGAACAATCCAGTAAACTTGAACTGTTTGCTATATAGAGGGATATTTAGAATAAAACTGGAAATCCTACATTATTTTCCGGAGAACCCAATAATTCGAGATTTAACTTTAGAGATTATTTAATTGACTTAAATTCTAAAGAAATTTGACCTTTGGGGGAGCATTGAACTCCTCACGTTACTGTGAGCCATAAGTTTCCATTTTGCTGCAGCAACAGGCTACCCAATATCAATGATGGGTTTCAGAATCACTGATTCATTATGTCAAACTTTTATCTGCCTGGAGTTAACTCTCCGTTTCAAACTCGCGTCCTGGAAAACTTCTATATCTTGATCTTGTGCAAACAGCCTGACCTCATAGATTTCGTTATCTGAACCGACTTTTTAAGCCATTTATACCAACCTACCCAACGCTTCAATGAACTTTTTTCTGACTACATCCTATTACTCTTAACCCTATCTCTGATAAGCAAACTTCCCCCTCCGTCATTTAGGAGTTGTTCAGTTTACTGGGACATCTATCGGAACTTATTAATCAATAGCATTGACGCCAATATTTTTGAAATTACCTCCTGAATTATGAGACCTCCTTTTATGCGCTCGATTTTGAACACATTTTTTTATTTAAATCTCGTCCTGTTATTCTTCGGAATATCGTAGGGTTAACGTTTCGCTGATAGTGAAAACTTAAAAAAATTTCATTTATAATTTCCGTTACAGATGGCATGTTATATATTGAATTAAGCTAAAACAAGGTCTCTTACTAGATTATGACTGCAAGATGATGAGTCTAGGTCTCCTGGCGAGTGTGACTACATGAATGAAAAAATATAAGATTGATTTGTCCTAAGTAACTTGGGAGGTAAATATACCCAGGAATAGGATAGGGAAAAGAAGAAATGCTTAACAACCGGTGTTTTTACTTGATATCCTTTATTATTTATTTGGAGTATATCAAGTAAAAACCTTTATTATTTATTTGGAGTATGTGAGTAAGCGTCCGAGGGGTTGACTGAAGCGAAGGTGGGAAGATTGCATTAAAGCCGATCTGAAGGGACTGGGTTTGGACGGCGAACGATGGAGGGAGGTGTGCAATAAGCGATTGGTGGTGTCGGCATCGAACCTTCGGGTTCGCTAAGCCTTTTTATTATTATTATTATTGGAGTATGTGAGAAAGTAGCGTTTTGGAGAAATCTGTTATTGTTCCTCTTTGATCATGAGTCTGTTTTATCCCCTAAGTTCTTTTAAATAACCAGTACTAGGTTGTGAGAGATAGCCTTGTTATTAGGGTAATGGAAATGTTCAATACATTATATAACCAATTGGCATATTGATTAATCTCAATTACTTATGTGGCTTTAGTGCCCTCTCTCAGTCTCCACTGGATACCTATGACAATGACGCGGCTGAGAGAGAAGCGCTGGGATCTCTTGCATTATCCTCCACACGTGGGGTATAGGGTCCGACTTAGAGCTCCCTCGGTAGACTGTAAATAAATAATAATGTGTTTTTATATCTTTATTTAATTTTGTCTCATGTTTTATTTCTTCTGTGTAACTAAGTTTTCTTTTCTTTTGTTATAATTTTTCTATTTTATTTATTTTTTTGTTATTGTATATAGATATTATGAATAAGTCTCCTACATCTCACATACTAATGCCCTTAATTGAGGCAACATGTATTTTTACTCAATAAATAAATATTTCAAAAATTAATCTCAATTATTTGAATTAGGATTAAATTAATATTATCATTATTAATTTGTTAGGAATACGGATTAAGTCAATTGCAAAAAACGTTTTGACGATTAATAAACAAAACATTATTTCGTAACTATTCCTTCATAACTATATGTTTCATTTAATTAAAAAAAATAATAAGTATATATATCATACATATATGATAAAGAGAAACCCCAAAGAAAAAAAAGGTTGAATTTGGAGAACTGCTATTACAATCCTAAAACACAGCACATGCTGCCTCTCTGTTTTAAAATTTCAAATTTTGTGTTTTTGGGGACTTCTGTGAATATACGACATCATGAATAATAATAATTGATATACGAATACGTAAGGTCCGTTAAAACAATACTTATTCATTGTTACTGTTACGTTGTCACATTTTCGACCTAACAATCTCAAAATCTCTTTGAAACTAGATGAAATGAAGCAACTTTTTTAAACTCCCCCTCTCAGTTCGAAAATTCATTGGATGAATTTTTCCGAGCATTTTAAAAGTTATTCTTTTCTTACTTGTTAACTTTTCTGCTTCTATAGCCTGACAAAGTGATATTAGCTAACAAATAATTTGCCGTATTATAGGAAATACATCTTATATTCTGTAAATGGTGGTGACTAAAGTTGAGAAATGTTCTGTCATATGAGAAAAATTGGATTGTTAAGGGGAAAGAGGTGGTATTCTCGGAAAACCATTTGAAAAACCATATCTGTACAAGAGATTGAGATAAAAATATATTTATGTAGGATTTCCCTCCCAGGATTATTAACATTTTCTCCAGGGACACTCTTATCTCCAAGTGAATAACTCAACTGGGTTACGTACAATTTGCGAGGACAAATATTTCCCGTCTTATATTTCCTTATATTATTTGCTCACTAAAAAGAGACAAGTGAATAAATTAATGGTTCTCTTGCACATATAAACGTGGTTGAAAGAGTCGAAGTCTTGGAATTTTTTTCTCCCAACCGAGGAAAAGCAAGAACCGTAAATCACTCGTCAAATAATATGTTTTCTTAATTAAAATCAAACAAATTCTTTGTCCTTGACAAATCCTTTCTAACAAATTATTCTTCATTGATCGAGGAACTACCACATTTGAAAAAAAAAATTTAAAATAATTCGAAGTATTCCTTTGTTGCGTAAAGTATTTCTGATATTTTTTTTTTTTAATTCTTGGTAGTTTTATTTTTTTTATTCAGTAATATAACATTCTGTCACACGAACAGTAATTATATTGAGAACACATTCACGCCATATATATATATATATATATATTATATATATATATATATATATATATATATATTATATATATATATATAAAGTTAAGCGTAGCGGGCTTGAAACACTTAAAAAAAAAGTATTAGGGTTAAGAAATAACACGCATGAAGACGAAATCAAGACTGGTTTATTTCTCCTTCTAATCCTCTATAAATACATTTTGAGATTGTTTACATCAAAGCATTTGGTATTAACGCTAATACTTTCCCGCTCCGTACCCCTTAACCCCCCCTCCCACCAGTTTACGGACATCCTTCGTAAACTACTAACAAATAATAATAAAAAAAATAAAACACATACATATCTACTAAACGACAATATTCTTGCACTTACTGTAGCAAAGGTACGGAGTGTTCAGTATTTACAATGTAACCAAACAACCAAAAAAAAAATTCCATATACAATAATAAATAACAAAAATAAAATACACTTTCCTCCTTGCAAACAAACTACACATTTCACTGCACGTTTCTTCACATACATACACTATGTCGTGTATGAACGCTATATACACACAATACAAAACAAAAGAAATAAAAGATGATCTCCTTAAATACCCCCAAAAAAAAATCCTCTTTCCGGAGATGAGGGCACTCCAACTCTACGGTTGCTCTGGCTCTGAAATTGGGAGTTTTAATTGTTCTATGTGAACCGTTCTTCTTTTCCTTAGTTCTTTGACACTCTCAATAGTCACAACATTATGCTCCCTAATGATTATTACCCTGAATAACCCCTCATATCTACGCAATTCCTTCCCCCTGTTAGAACCTATCCTGCGATAAACGATGTATCCGATCCTCAATCCCCCTGTTATCTCCTTTACTTTCAAATTCTCCAGCGCCACTCTTTTACGCTTTTCTCCCTTGCTAATGATTCCTCTCGTCATTTCCTTATCTGCAGCTGTGCTTTCCCAGTCCCGTTGCCGCCCGCGTAGTCCGAAGAAGATTTCGAATGGAGAGAACCCCGTTACCGTATGGATGGAATGGTTATAGGCTGCCACCGCCTTCCGCATTGTCATGTCCGGTTCCAGCCCTTTTTCCACCTGGTATACTCTGAGGTGGTCACTGAGAGTACTGTGCAGTCTATCTATACTCCCCCTACCCTTAGGGTGCCCTGAAGTGTTGAAATGCCATTTCACCCCTAAGCTCTTCATTTCCTCTCTGATCTTAGCATTGTCGAATTCCCTCCCCCCATCGGACGTTATGCGATCGGGTACTCCGTAAAATTGGAACCACGTCTGAAGGGCTCCAAAGACTGTCTCTGCTGATCGGTCCTGCACCCGGTGTGCCATCGCGGCTTTGCTAAAGAGGTCTATGAGCGTGACCCACTTGTACCCTTTCCACGTGAACGTATCCACCTGCAAGTCGCTGAGCGGTGCCTCCACTGTGGGTGTCTCCTCCTGCATTGTTCTGGGGGGGTGTCTATCGTATTTCGTACTTAGGCAAATCTCACACGCCCCTATGAGTTCCTCGATTGTTTTCCTCATACCCCACCAAAAATACCTACGACGTAACGCCTGGAATGTCTCTTGCACCCCGCGGTGGTTCGTTTTGACCTGATGGTAAGCAAGAGTCACTTCTTTCTGTCGTTCCTCGTCCCACACCGTTTCCACCATCAACTTACACCAGATGAACGTTCTATCCAGCCCTATTTGCTCAGACCGCCATATTTTCTTTATTTTTTTCCAGATCGTCTCGTTTTCCCTGCCTTGGACGCATCTCTCAGCGCTCTACAAATCTGATCCTCTCTCGCTCCTGGCTGCCACCAAATCGTTATTATCCTGCTGTTTCCGTACTTACCGTACTGCACCTTCATTAGGCCGGTAGTACTGGTCTTCCAGATTATCTGGCGATTTTTGTCGTTAATAATGTCTTCCAGCTCTTCCATATTCGCTGATCTCTCTTCCTCTGGACTTTCATGTCCTGGGGACTCATCTCCAATCTGACCTCCCTCTCCCTCTGGCGTCCACTCACTCAGGAACTGTCTCACATCCCTGGATGATTCTCCCGTGTCTTCTTCTATAGCATTTATGGTGATTGCCCTTGACAACCAATCTGCCACCACGTTCTCTTTCCCAGGTTTGTATACGATGTCCAAATTGTATTGAGCCAGGAATTCCTTCCAACGTGTGACTCTAGCCGAGGACTCCTTCAGCTTGCCTGCCCATTGTAGAGGTCTATGATCTGTGTGCACACGGAACTTCCTCCCAAACACGTAGGGTCTAAAATGGTCGATCGCCCACACAATCCCCAACAGCTGTCTTTCCAGCGCGCTATATCTGGTTTCCGCGTCCGTAAGCCGCCTGCTGGCATACGCTACGGGGCGCTCCCCCCCATTCCCTTCTTGGGACAACACCGCCCCCAACGCGTATTCACTAGCGTCTGTCGTAATGGTGAACACTTTTGAAAAATCCGGAAATGCCAACACTGGTTCCTCTTGCAGTCTCGCCATGCATTTCCTAATATTATCCTCCATTATAGGGGTCACTATTACCTTTCTGTCTTTCTTTAATAAGTTGTTAAGGGGCACGAGGTATTCCGCCATTTCGGGCACAAATCTTCTATAATAGTTGAGGGTACCCAACAGCCTTCGAATCCCTTTAACATCCCGTGGTATCGCCATTTTCTGAATTGCCTCTACCTTCTGCGTGTCTGGTTTGACTCCCTCGCTCGAGATCGTGTGACCTAAAAAATTGATCGGTCCCAGCACCGACTTCTCGTTGGACAATTTCAACAAAAATTGCCTCACCCTCTCGAACACACTCCGTAGGTGCTCCACATGCTCTGCCTCGGTTTTGCTAAACACCAATAAATCATCCATGTAAATTTGACAGACTCCTTCATCAATTCCTCTGAGAAACTCGTCCATCAACCGCTGGAATGTTATAGGGGCATTCTTGAGCCCAAACGGTATCCTAGTAAATTCGTAGTGCCCTCTCTCGAATGTAAATGCCGTCTTCGGCTGGTCTTTTGGGAGCATTCTAATTTGATGGTATCCCGCCTTTAAGTCTAGAGTACTAAACACCGTTGCCCCGCTTAGCCTATCCAAAATGTCTTCAAAATTCGGGATTGGATATTTCCCATCTACCGTATTTTCATTCAATTTGCGGTAATCGATCACGACTCGGTATTTCTCCTTATTCTCTCCCGGTGTGCTTTTCTTCTTCACTGCCCATAGCGGACTGTTGTAAGGCGTCGTGCTATCCACAATTATGCCCTGGTTCTTTAAGCTCTGCAACTCTTCCCTAATGTGTTGACGAAGCGCCTGCGGGTATCTCCTCTCCTTCACGTAACTCACCTTATCGTGCTTTAAAGGGATCTCGTGCACCGTTTTACCTGTCACCCCCAATGTATCCCCCTCCTTAAAGAAAACTTCTTCAAACTCCCTTCTCACTGTCACTCTCCAATCCTCGGCTCGACTTATAGCTCCTATGCGCACCCTATCGAGCTCATACTTTATTGCTGCCCTGCTCGTATAATTTACATTCCCTATTCTTATTCTCCACTCCTTTCTCCTATTCGAGATTCGCACGCCCACCTTCCCCAGCATGTCACAACCTATAATTACTTGGTATTCCCGGGGCATTTCTCCCACCACATGCACTGTAACTTTACCTCCCTTGGCCGCCCATCCCCTCAATCCTACCTCCACTTCCCCTTCTACTCCACACGGGCAACACGGGATTAACTTACAACTACATACCTTGATTTGGAGTGTCCTCTCTCCCCCGTACAGCTTCTCCAAAACTCCACGCGTCATAATGGTATTGGAACTCCCAGTGTCTACCAGGCACCGCACTCCTCTCGCCTATATTATTGGTAACCAGCAGCTTTTCTCTCGGATGCTATAATTCACTAGCGTGCGGTCACCTCTCGCCTGACACTCTCCTCAGATCCTCTCCACTGCTGGCCGCCGTCAACTTCTTCCGCTGCCTCTCCGCCCTTCTCTGCTCCTCTCGTTTTCCCGGCTTACTGGGTCATCTGGTTCTTCCTCGGTCTCGGTGGTTCCGGATTCTTCTGAAGCCTCTGTTGATGACTCGCGTCTCCCGGACTGCATCCTTCTTCTTCTCAACCCTTGAGCATTCACCTCCATCGGCTCTGCTCGTTGCGAGTCTCTTCTCGAATAGATATACTGGCACTGCCTCGCAATGTGTCCCTCTGTGCCGCACTCGAAGCACTTCGTGCAGGGACACTGTGCCACCAAGTGTCCGCTCTTCCCGCAGCCGTGACATTTTCTGTCTTCTTTCCGTTGGCTAGCCCTCGCTCTATTTTGCCTGGTCTTCGCTCCGCTCCCATGTGCTTCTCTCTCCCGCTGTATGTGGACTCTCTCCTTCTTGAGGTCGTCGGTGTGCTTCTAGGCCTCCTATAGCCTATCCGATTCCAGCCTGGTTCCTCCACCTCTAGCCGGATTTCTTCCTCTCGGGCGCTGGAGTCTACCATCTCCTGAGCGCACTCCATAAATGATCTTTCCCGGGGTAAGCCGTCCTTCTTCCCGGTTTCCTTCGCCATTTGGACCTTCAGTATTGTAGACAAAAAGGCCATTTTTGCTTCTACCTCCGGAGCGCCTGCTGTTTCCCGCAGCTTTTCCGTAATCCGATTATAATGAGCTATGAGTGTCGCCGCATACTGCCCATTTGACTGCCGTTAAGACCTCATCTCGCGGAACATCTGAAAGATGTCTTCCTCGGTCGTCCATCTGCCGCCTCTATAGGCTTTCTTCAGTCGCTCCTTTACCGTCTCCCACGGCGTCTCTTCATCAGCCTGAATGTGGTTCAGGATACTTCTTTTAACCCTGCACACAAGTGCTGCCTTAAGGGCCTCCGCGTCTTCGACATTGACGAGATTCTCGTCTATCTTTGCATTGATCCTTGTCACGATTCGATCTCCCCCTTTTAGAAAGTGGTTTAACTCACCTGTTTCTCCAGTGAAGCGCTCGAGATCGGATATAGCCTTCCTCAGGTCCTGTGAAGTAGCTACCCTGATCTTCATCCATTCAATCGCGTTCGCATGCGCTGCGGCTAAAGTTCTCTGCGGTAACGGAGGGATCTCCGGCACATTCATAGGAGCCGGCTGCCTCAGGTCGAATTCGGGCATCCTCGTAACAGTTTTTACTGGCTGAGAAAAAAAAACGTACCTCTTTCACGTTCCCGGGTTTCGGCACCAGTTAAGCGTAGCGGGCTTGAAACACTTAAAAAAAAGTATTAGGGTTAAGAAATAACACGCATGAAGACGAAATCAAGACTGGTTTATTTCTCCTTCTAATCCTGTATAAATACATTTTGAGATTGTTTACATCAATGCATTTGGTATAAACGCTAATACTGTCCCGCTCCGTACCTTAACTTATATATATATATATATATATTATATATATATATTTATATATATATATAGAGAGAGAGAGAGAGAGAGAATATAAATAAAGAAAAGCAAAATAACAACTGACTAATAATCAAAAAGTATAGAATAGAATAGAATAGAAAAATAATTTTACTCTGGGACAAAGTCCCTTTAGAATAACAAAAAAGTAAAAAATTAAAGTATTATATCTGGCCTAAGTAAAAACAAACATAAAAAGTTATAATAAAGAAAAAAAGTAAAGAAAATATTAAGAATTCCATATTCCATCATTCCACACTTTGTACCTGTTTTTATTATTTGTCTCTTGTTCTTACTATTGTCATTATTCTAACAACTTCATTTTACTGTAATTTTTATATTTCTCATACCTTGTTATCTGGTTCTTTTCCTAGCCCTGATGATGGCCTGAACTTCAGGTCGAAACGTCGGCATATGTAAAAATAAATATTATCATTTATTTTTGCCTTCTTTTTTGACTGACCACCCCAACTATTCTTCTCTTCATTATCCACGACAGTCAACCATTTACCAATTAAAGAAAATATTAGTTGAACATATTAAGTACAAAATATTTTATATATATATATATATCATTGATTAACAATGATGATCAATATAAAAAAAATTAATATGTATATAATATTTATTTTAAATGACTAAAGTTCTCCAGCGGGCAGGCTGCAATGAGGTGTCTGAATCCGTATAGTTTGTAAATACGCCACCTAGTCCAAGCTCTAAAAGCAGTCTCACACTGCTTAAGCGGTAAAGGGAAATTAAATTATGATGATGATGAAATATATAGAAAATTAATTTGATTTTTCATCTTGTTAAACCAAAAATATATACTGCATCGAATCGTATTAGCTTTGAATTTATAATAAAAGTAACATTCTTATGTTTTATTAACTTAAGCAATATCGACAGAAAGCGAGGTGTTAGGTAAAAGTTGTGTGATGCATCGCACCAGATCTACCAAATCTCGAGAGTAGATAAACTTTAGGGAGCCTCTTCTACTTAAAAGAGGTTTGGCAGAAATAGAATGAGTTATTGATGCGCGTGGCTAGGTGGTAGTTTCATGTTCAGAAGGGAGGAGAAATAACAGTACACTCCAGCTTAATTACAAAAGTAAGCTATATAAGATGCCGTTTAAGCTCAAAGTCGTTCAACTTACTCAAAGGTGAGTTTGAGTTCTCGCCTACCCACAGCGGAGTACCGTGTGGGTAGACCAAAAGAGGATGCTCTGTGGGCGAAGTGGTGATCTTACTTCTCTTCACCTCCCACCACTCAATAAATGGCTCTAATTAATCAATTTATTTTCTCGCATAACAAATACCTTTATTTTTTACCATAATTTGTTCATTAAACATGCCTTTGCATAATTTTTCGTCAAATGTGTTTAAATAGAGAGCACACTCAACGGTATTATTAAGCTCGTTTAGTTGTCATATTTCTAAATAATGGATTGCATAATTAAAATTATCTTTGAAATAGAAACTAATGATGTTATTATTGTCTTTTCTTTATTTTTTTGTTGAATTATAATACAATCTGCCACATCCATGGACAACAAATATTATTGGTAAAGGTATCCATTCATTAAATATATACATAAAATAATAATAAATATAAATAATTATGAACAAAGTAAACTTGATTAAACATGTATGTAAAATAATTATTTATAATAAGTAGTAATAAAGAATGTATAATATAGTATAATGATAAAATTAAAATAATATATAAACATCACATATAAAAGGATATGCATATATAAAAAAGTAATAACAAAATTATTAGATAACAACAATTAAATTAATGTTGCTTACAAATTAAAAAAAAAATTACAAAACTCATTCATGCCTATAAATAATATTTACTTTCTCCCAAGGAGCTCCGAACCAGGATTTTCCCTCCTTATTTAAAAGGCAAATTAAGACCTCATGAGATTCCAGAGCTTTTCCAAGCCTCAGTAGAATTGGATGGCAGTGGAGACTAAGCTAGAGATATAAAATCTGACATCTATACATTTTTATGGGTGATAAATATTCAGGACGCAGTCGTTATAAGGTTTTTATTAGTGGCGTCGTTTCAACCCAAACATGTGGGGTACCCTGATCGAAGGGGATGTTGTGGAATTCAAGTATGGTACGAGGCGTTTGAGAAGGATTTCCTCAAAGATTTTTGAGAGGATCGGGATTAAGCTTTTCGGTCTATAAGACGATGTGTTATTAACAAGTTTACCTTGTTTCGGGAACAGAATGATTATGGAGTGTTTCCACATGTGAGGAAAATGAGTTGTGAGGAGGATACAGTTGTATAAGTATGTAAGGAATATGATTGTTTTTTTTTTTTGGAAAGTTGTCTGAGGATTTGTGAAGTGAGGAGATCATATCCAGAGGATTTTTGGGGTTTTAATTGGTTTATAAGGAATTTGACCTCAGATGGGTTAATATGTTTTGGAGGTAGTGAGAGAGAGAGAGGAATTGGTGAAGACATTAATTCTTCAACTTCAGCAGTGTGGGTGGGATGGAGTTCGGGGTGAAGAGTAAATGTGTAGGATAGATGTTTTTGCAGACTTTTCAGCACTATTCGCATCTGATGAAGCCCAGGAACCATCATCACGCCGGAGGGGGTGGGAAATGGACTGGAATTCAAGGATTTTTTCAGTTACATTCCAGAGGTAGTTATGACTTGCAGATAATGAGAAAATGTAGGAATTGTAGGATTAGGTTCTAAAGGCATCCAGTTTCTTTTTTACTTGTTTGAAATAATAATTACACAATTTCCGGTCATCTGGATGCCTGGTTCTTTGCCAAAGGGCCATAGAGCATTTTTTGCTATGGATAAGGTCCAATAGGTCTTGGTGAAGAGGATTTATTGGGACTAGCAGGTGAGGATGCAGTCCAAACTGCTTGCTGGTTCAGGATAGTTAAAGAATCCACTGCATCGTCAAGGTCTTCATGTGTTTTTAAGGAAACATTGAGGCCTGTATTATCTTCCAGTATTTGATGGAAAAGGTTCTAGTTAACTGGTCTCCTGATTAATGAAGGAGGGGATGATTTAGGAATGGATGATGTGGAAACGGTTAGGATTAGAGAACTATGGTCTGAAGAAAGATGATCAACCTGTGAGGACCACACAATCTTGGTCATTTCTTAATTTATATCCAAATTTCTTGGGAAAGCCCTCATCGCACCGGTCGCGGTGGACATGATCGATGGCCAGGTTGAAGAGTGAAGCCGACAGGGAGCCGCCTTGGGGTACACCGCGCAGCACTTGGATCAGTCTACTTGCATGGACACCTTTACTAATCATTATATTGTTCGTGCTAAGGAGAGCTGCTATGACATTTTTAAGATTCGGTGACACACCTCTCGCTTCTAAGGAGCTTACGATGTGTTTGTGGCCAACATTGTCAAAAGCACCGGCAACGTCGAGGAAAACTATTGCACAATCATTTTTCATTTTCTGTGCATCTTTTAATATTGCGTCGATAATCCTCGCGTTCCAAGGAGGCCTTTTATAAAGCCTCTCTGATTCTGGAAGGCGACCTGCTTTCTTTATTCGTGGTCCAGAACCTTTTCTATCATTCGGCGCACAATCGAATACATGGTGGACGGTCTCCAGGTAGATATATTGTTTATATCATCTTTGTCCTTATATATTAATATTTTGCGCCTCTGTCAAAGTGGTCCTGGGACACTGGCCACCTTCAGCATTATCTCTGCAATCGTTTTGATAATATTTAATACGTCAAAATGTTTGGTTCTGCTGATCAGAACTCCATCAGGCCCCGGCGATGTGTCTGTTGATATTGACTTAATAGCTTTCCTGACCTCTTCTAGCTCAATGGACAGCAAATTTGGCATCGGAGCACACTGTTCGTAATCCGCACGCCCGCAAAGATTTTCGCTTTCAAAGAGCTCTTTATAATGCCTCTCGATTTCGGCCATATTTTGAGGTCACCGTTAGGAGCGTCGGCATTCATTACAGTTTGCACAATCTTTTTTTCTTTTATTGTAATAATAATATTGAGCAACCTTATACTGATACTGCTCTTGCCGAAGACCCCTGTCAACTTTGTTTGCTCTCTGCGGATTTGAAACTTGTCCAGCACCCATGTCAGCCATTTTCATTTTTTTTTTCCTCATTCTATAAAATTTGAAAGCTGGGTTGGACCTGGCAGTTCCGCATTGATATCTTTGAGGAACCATAGAAACTTACCTACGGCCTCATCAAAATCCGCAGTATTTACCATATTTTGCTTTGATAGGTTCTTGAACTTAGTAAACCATGCAACAATGTCTTCTTTTATTTTCGATGTCTCACCCTTTCCATTTCTAGGACCTATCACATTCTTCACTATGCCCCTCAATGTATTTTTATTTGCCTCCCTGGGATGTTTTTTTGCAATATGGGTTCCGAGACCTCGTTCACCCTTAAAAGAAAGCCCGCATATTGGACAAACTTAATCATCTCACTATGTACCTCTGCGACATTCTGCGGACCATTTGGCAATCTGGGAAAGACATCATCTATCGACACCGTCTTTCCCAATTCCACACCTTTTATGACGTGCCATTCTGCTTTAACAAATGTATTTTCTCCGCCTCCTGCAGTAGCCACAGAGACAACAACCGCCTCTTGAACAGGTCCTCCAGTTCACAGAACCCATACCTTTTGTGCTACTTCGATCTTTTTCATTGGTATTTTGTTAATTATCTAAAAATCAATTAAAATTTAAATTTGTTTAAAGTTTAAATTTGTACATATATTGGTCTATTTTAATAATTTGATTTTAAACGTCATAGAAATAATAAATTATGATAACAAACTCTTAATTATTTTATGAGAGAAAGAGATCGAATATATAAACTTGGTAACAGTAAAATTAGTTGGGCTCCTTCGATGATTGTATCGATAAGACCACACTGACCTTGCTGAGAGGTGGTGGGGGCCGACAAGTAGCAGGCTGCACAGCGATAAAAACTCCGGTACCACAAGCACATCAACTTCATTAGCTTCTGATCCTGGCCAAGATCCTCGCTCAATTTTCATATGCAGGTCTATAACACACAGCTCCGCCTAGGGGCACAATTTCAGCCCAATCGGACGAAAAATACCCAATCTTAGACGATGATGACGTGGAGCCTATCTTTCTTTCTCAGCGGTTCGAGCCGAACTTAATTGTTAATGTAACTGATAGCACTATTATTTCATATTGAACTTGAATATTGTCATTATTAATAGAGAATTTTATAAGAGACGACCTGACGTATGTTTAACCAACGCTAACGCTTGCGCAGAACTGAGAATATTAAATTAGTGAATAATTTGATGCCTTTTCTCTTTGTGATATCCCAACATTATCCACTTAAAATTAGTGTTCAATATTGGGGGGTCCGGTACATGCCATATGACCGGGAGCCCTTTTCTTGATATATACAAAAATAAAGAAATGTTTTGTGAAGGAATACTTGTGAATATATATAAAATAGTTTACGTACAGTTTGAGAAGGGGGCCAGTCTCGCGCCTTCTCTCTCTCTCTCCGCCGTTCTAGGTCCAGAAAATAGCCGAAGGGCTGTAGCTCTGGAGGTCTGGTCAGGAGTTAGGTCGTAAGCAGAGCAGTCCTTTTACCAACTTCGCTCGCTAGCATCTGTCCTTTGGCCGCAGATAAGGCCGTCTGAGAGAGGGGGTAGTGCAAGTTGAGACCGGGGGTCCCCCGTGTTGTTTATACAACGATAATTTAAAGTACTGTATACAATAAAATTTTGGATGTAAATCCAACATACCGCCCACCTAAATTTGACGCAGCCAGATTTAACAATAATATACAAAATGCAAAAAAAAAAAAAACGAAGTGGTGAGAGGCGGTAAACAAGAGGGCGAAACTGCCTCCAGCATCCAAATTTACAAAGTAAAATAAATAATATATACATTAATAAATATATAAATGATCAAACCTATGTACACGCATGAGATAAATATCTAAAATTCACTATAAGGGTGATAAATAAGTATTTTATGTAATAAATAAATAAATTTAACATATGTCTATTTTAGGCCATAGGTCACCAAAAAACACAGTTTTTTTATTTATTTCCTGTAAGTTTAATCAACGTTTCGGCTTCAGGAGCCATTTTCAAGAACCTGCAAACATGCACGGCGCCATAAAATTTTTAAAATTTTTCATTACGATATGATTCGTCCTAATTCATTCTTTTATTTCAAAGAATGTCGTTTTCCGTTTCTCTATTTGCAGACGGTATCAAGAAAGTATTGTTCTTCAATAGGGCATTCATACAGCACTGTGTTTTTTTTTTTGGTGACCTATGGCCTAAAATAGGCATATGTTAAATTATGAGAAAATGGGACTAGAAAATTAAATAAATAAATTATACAGAATAAATAAATATATTAACCATTACGCATCCACATTTGCTATATACATCATCGCATTGTGGCAACGTTAATCACATTGAACAATGCCCAACTCGTCCGGAAAGGTATGAATCGGCTCATCAAATCTCCGCCGCGGTAAACCTTGCCGCCCACCAAGATGAACCCAGGAACATTTTCAAAAGTTCAGCCGCAACCGTGAGGGGAAATCTGTACCTCGTAATCCGACCGATACGATACGCCGGGTCACACAAAATAAGTCACACGGTGTGGATAGATATTTGGTATGAACCAAATCTCCGGGAGGAGAGTTTCGGTAAACGGTAGATCAGACCACACGGGATCGAAAATCCGCGAAATGTGGTATCGGAAACGGAAAAATGATTGAACGCGTTGACGGAACGAAAACGACGATCACGAAATAAACCAAACGTCCCGGCAGACCTTTGGCAAGCATCAATCCTCCGGTAGGAAAGTTTCGGCAAGCGGCGAATGAGAACGAATGGATTTGAAAAAATCGTGAAAATGGGGTCGTAAACCGCTAGATTCGGCCCATCGCGCTAATACCGAATATGATGTTGCCGAATGTGGGTAGATCGCCTCCAGCTAAGTGGGAGACATGATAATGTCGTTAAGCCTACTTAACGCGCGTGGTTTCTCCCTTACGACTCACACTCCCTGCGCCAGGGCGATGTGTGCAATCGGAATGGAGTTCGCGAAGGATTCACGAATCGGTATTGACGCTCCGGCGTGAAAGCGTCACGCTTGAGTTTAAGTCGTGGGTTCCGGCTAAACTTGTTTTGGGTAAACGTAAACTTAAACGAGGAGCGGCTATCGAAAGGTCGAGACGAGACTCTTACTACGGGACTTATTACGGAACGATGTCCTGGCCCGTCCGCCATCGCGTGAGCGAGAAACTTTACGGCGGTCCTACTACGGGTTGATATCCAGACCCGTCCGCCATCGCGTGAGCGAGAAAATTTACGCCGGGTCTGTCCGCCATCGCGAATGCGAGAAACTTTACGGCGGGCCAACTACGGGTTGATATCCACACCCGTCCGCCATCGCGTGAGCGAGAAACTTTACGGCGGTTCGCGAGGATAACCCTCACGGACCGAAATTACGAAACTGTTAGCGGCAAGACACGAAAGTGTCGTTATCCTTAAGGAACGCGCGCATCCTTCCCCTCTTATGGCCGAAACGCCGTGTACGAGGGCGATATATGTGATCGGTATGGGAGCTCGCGACGAAGCTACGGCTCGCATAACCGAGTTTCTCCGGCTTCCGAAATGTTCTAACCCTCACCGATACTGGCGATTCAGAGTAGGTTAACAGGGATACGACCCGTGATGAAGCATTAGTCGAGATATTCCCCATTACGACGTTCCCGAGGAGAGTTGGTAGCAGATAGAGATCATTATCCACTGAGGCCTTGGTGGGAGCACCAGTGAGAAGGCGAGGATATAGATCGGCACCTACCAACATGTCGATAGGGCCCGGGACTTCGAAGGACGTTTCTGCCAAAACATGGGTCGACAGTTCACGAACCATCCCAGCGGGTAAGGGGCGCTTTGGTATATCGGAAGTAATACGGTCCACCACCAAAGCGCACACCTTGAAATTCGTACGGTCATCGAAGATCGTGCCGAGCCTGCACGTAATATAACCTATAATTTTCCCGACGGGACTGTCACCCAAACCCAAAATCTTGCCTTCGAAAGGATGCATCGGGCATTAGTGCCTCAGGAGAGGAATCAGACGAAACAGAGGCGCAGCGAGCGTGACCGACGAAATCGCCCGCCCCCACGGAAGTTTCCTTAGTGTTCAAATCGGAACTATTTTTCTTATGAAGCAAGCTATGGTGCTTTTCGCTACAAAAAGTGCATGCATATTCGGAAAAGCACTTCGAACTTCGATGGCCAGATCTGAGACAGTTGTGACAGAGTCTGCTCGACGACACGAATTCGCAGCGTTCCTCGACTGTCAGCGCGAGAAATCTGAAACACCGCGCGAGATGATGCTTCCCCCTGCAGTGAGGACACGGATCCTTATTGGGCGAGGCGGATTTGCTCCGCGGAACCTCCTCCCGTGATCTTCGGCGTCGGGATCCACCCTTCATATCCTTGTTTGAAGTCGTTAGTTTAGGAGACGACGAATGCCTGAGAGAGGCGGGACGAACATCCGCCCTGCCGGTAAGCAAGGCTACTCCGGCTCTTCTCCTGTTCGCCTCCTGGACGCGCGGTGTGTCGGAAGTTACCGCTTCAAACTCGCAGGCCATCTTGGAATGCCTTGGATGCCTCACAAAAGCGATGACCTCATCCGCCGTAGGAAATTCGCCTTTCGCGTGAGAGAGCTCAAATTGACGTCTGGTGGCAGGATCCAACTCGCGTAGGGCCAAGGTGGACATTATCACATCTCCCTCGTTGTCCAGAGCCAACGCTCGGAAACTTTCTATACTCTCACCCACGGCCGTGAGGTACGAGCAATGCTTCGAATATTCGCCTCCGGAAGCGGGACTTTTATGATTTAGGATCCTCTGGAGGCAACGGGAGTCGAGAACGCGCGGATTGTCATACTCTCGCATGAGAGCGTCCCACGCCAGCTGGTATGAGCAGGAGTCGAAAGAGAACGATGACAGAAGCGACGCCGGTTCGCCGATAAGCGCATTTTTCAAATAATGCATTTTGCTTATCGGCGTTAAGTGGGTGTTGTCGTGGATCAGGGTCACGTAGGTGTCGCGAAAGCGCGTCCAATTCGACAAATCACCGTTGAAAACGAGCACGTCTATGACCGGAAGTTGAGGCGGATAAAGCGAAGGGGTTGAGCCAGACTTGGCGTTATTGTCAACCGCGGCTCGATGCGAGCTTAACCTCCGATATCCCGCCTCTATTTTCCGTACTTCCCCCTGAATGGCGCCGTAGCCTGTTTCCCAATCGGGCGGATATGCTGAAGCACCCTGGGACGTGTAGAGCGCATCTAATTCCTCCCATATATTTTCCCACATTAACTTTGATTTATCGTAAATGACTTCGTACTCGAAGAAGTCCCCACTGCTTAAATCCGCGGCTTGGATAAATAATTTGTTGAGACCGCGCTTGAGATGGCGAAGCTTACGCTCGAGCGCGTCACCATGGCCAGAAAAGTCGCTCAACTGTTCGTTACCGCCACCCATGGTTTCGAATGAATTTATGATTTGAAAAGATAAATAATGAATACTCTAAAAAATCGTAAATCTTCAAACGTGTTGTAGAAAACTTCGAAATTCGCCCTATTTAAATTTCTATAAAAAGTTTGAGAGAAAAAAATATCCAAAGATTTAGACGCAAATGTAACATACGATAAATTATCATATGGCGAAATAGAGTTACATTAAATAAATATTCATTGCATATGAATTAATGATAGATAAATAATCAAATAAACATTTTTATATATACAAACCAATAAAATATAAATAATTAAATAAATACCTTCACGTATAAACGAATGAGATATAACCAATATAATAAATATTTATAACTTTAAATTAGGCATGCATGAAAAACAAGGTAATAAATATATATAAAAATCAACAACAAACGTAAAATAGAGAATAAAAACATGCACACACTTAACAATAATAAAAATGAAAAAATAATTTAAGGATTAAAATATATATAAATAAAGCCTGAATAAAATTATTCCTAAACTAAACTGCAACAATTTTATTAATTATGCAAGAATATTAATAAGAACAGTTACATGTTTCAATATTCTGCTCGTATATTATAGTGTACGTATGTTATTCTCACATTCATGAACTGACAATCATAAATCACGCTAAATGCATCTAAGCTGAAAGCTGAAATAATGCAATAATTTATAGACTATATAGCGAGATCTGAATTATTTGGATGCTGGAGAATTAAAACACGTACAACAGAAAAAATTAGAAGTTGCAGCGGAAGTAAGCATGAATATTGTTCTCAATGGAATTAGGCGGCAGTGACTGTTACTTGAAATGGTCTTAAGACTCACCTACTGGCTGTCTAAGCCGTTTAATATTACGTTAATAAAATACAACATTTTCGTTAGTAAATGCTGCTAATATTGAAAAATTTTAATTAATTTAACGTAAAAAAATAGAAAATAAATAACCGAGACGAACCTAGAGTTAAACTGAACCATTAAACAATTAAAATATTGAGATGATGGGCGGATGTTTACAATATTTTTATTCACAAGTATTCCTCACCCGGGGCACCATATGCTCAATATTGGGGGGTCCGGTACATGCCATATGACCGGGAGCCCTTTTCTTGAGATATACAAAAATAAAGAAATGTTTTGTGAAGGAATACTTGTGAATATATATAAAATAGTTTACGTACAGTTTGAGAAGGGGGCCGGTCTCGCGCCTTCTTTCTCTCTCTCTCTCTATCCGCCGTTCTAGGTCCAGAAAATAGCCGAAGGGCTGTAGCTCTGGAGGTCTGGTCAGGAGATAGGTCGTAAGCTGTCCTTTGGCCGCAGATAAGGCCGTCTTAGAGAGGTGTAGTGCAAGTTGAGACCGGGGGTCCCTCGTGTTGTTTATACAACGATAGTTTAAAATACTGTATACAATAAAATTTTGGATGTAAATCCAACAATTAGTGTGATAACTTTAGACCTTTCTATGGCAGAAAATCTCGTAATTTCATTTTAGTAAGTTTTGCAATGGAAAATAACAGTTTAATAACTAATAGTCGTACAGTCCATAATCATTTGATTTTGGGTGCACCGCGCTCAACCCTTGTTGTAGCTATGGAACTGCAGACCACAGTAGAACCTCTATCGAAACGGCGTGAGCGAGCTACAATGTGCCTTCACGACCGAATGAAAAGAATGGACCAAGAGTTTTGGAAAAAATACAT
This sequence comes from Nezara viridula, assembly GCA_928085145.1. Taxonomy (NCBI): domain Eukaryota; kingdom Metazoa; phylum Arthropoda; class Insecta; order Hemiptera; family Pentatomidae; genus Nezara; species Nezara viridula. The sequence continues at coordinate 121,906,594 of OV725078.1, read as the reverse complement.
AATCCCCTCTCAACGGCTCAAGACACAAAAATCCTTCATGCTGAAGGCGATGGCACTACTTGAAGAACTTGGGTTGACTGCGAAGAGAAGGAACCATTTATACATCCACAGTTACAATTCGCAATCACGCATGCAATGCATAATTGCAACTCCTTCATAAGGTGGATAAGAAAGAAACACCTGAATACGAGCTAAAAGCATTAGCATTAGAAACCATTGTTCAAAAGTGCCCTCCTCAAGATTGGCTCCATATCTATACCGACGGATCAGCTGAATCAGCCGTTAAAAATGCTGGAGCAGGAGTTTTCTCAAGGGAATTCCAAATCAGCGCTGCGGTGGGTAAAGATGGAACAAATTTCGACGGTGGGATAGCGGCGATCCTCATAGCCTTAAGAACATTGTCTAGAAGGCGGGAATGATTTGTTAGTTGTATGCTTTAAGCTGTAGCTCGGTTAAAAATGCACTTCAAAAATTTTATAATATCCCATCATTGTCAGGAAACAATTTCTATTCAAAGTGAATGTTGTGTGTTGCGCGCACTAGATTGTTTTTTATAAGGTATAGGAACATTATTTCTCCATCATTAATTTCTCGTAACTCTTCACTACTTTGTTAAAAGCGTTTTATTTAGTCTTTTCGTTTACCAATCTCGAACTCGATTTCAAAATAAAAATATCATTAATGATCAAGGGAAGCAAACGTTTAGGAAGATTTTTATTCTGAAAAATATAATGAATTTAATTAATTTGACATAGGACGGAATAATTGTTTGATGTGAGATTTCCGTACAAGAAAAATAAAACTAACGAAATTACTGCTTTATTAAACTGAAAGGTAATATTTCTTAAACACTCCTCCATGGAAGCTCACACGCCACTTAAAACTTAGCAATAACTACTTGTAGAGTAATATATCGAGTTGTGAAAAGTTGGTTATCTCAAGCCTTTGTTTGTAAGAATAAAATTCAGTTGGGCAACCTACCCCGTTTGCCAACCAGCCCGTCCACACTACTTAAATTGTTACTGTTGTTTTATTGATATTTATATTAGTAAAATCAAAAATTAATTTCTAAATTTGGCGAAATTAACATTTCTATCTATGGCTATGCTTTGAATCCTTATAGGACACTCCTCCCCCCCCCCTGCTGATCTTCCTCGCTTCATATTTTAATTCAAAAAATCGATATAATTCCTGGAAAATAATGTCTTTAGGAGTACACGCTTCCTTTTTGAAACTTAATATGAAGTTGAGAGAGATAAAATATGGTTTCTAAACCCTAAACATCTTATAAGTTTCAGACAAAGAAAAGTTACTTTTCCAAGTATTGAAGAAATTGTAATGGAATATTTTATCCCCTACTTACCCATTCATCTTGTTGAATTTATACATCGTTTAATACTCAGTATCAAATTAGACTTTCGTTTCGATATGGGTAAAGTCGATTGTATATTTTTAAAAAAAATATTTTATTGAGTAAAATAACGTTCTGTCACAATATTAACAATGGTTATAGTGAGGAAAGCGTTCATTCGCACCATATATAACCATAGCACCATATATATTACTGAAAATATAAGCACAATAACAAATCAATTATAATCAAGAAGGATATTAAATGAATAAAAATAAAATAAAGTTACCGTATGATGCGGTATCTGTGGGACTGGGTGGACAAATTTGAGACTGCGGGTAAAATTTAGCTTGTGGTGGATACCCTGTGTTGGTTCAGTCTGCAAAAACGCGCTTTGTGTAAAGGCATGTACTGCGCCACTACCTTGCGGCACACTACTCATGAGACACAAGCGAAAGTTTCATGAAAACAAAAGTTTTGAAAAAAGCAGTGGAAATAAATAAAATATAACTGCACAAAGAGTGTAGTGAATTAGGGTTCTCATACTGCAGCGAAGTAGTATCGCAGTAGATGCCTACACAAAGCACGTTTTTATTGAACCAACACTATGTATCTACCTCGGAATCTCTACAAACTAAATTTTACCCACTGCTTCAAAGTTACCCCATCTTACGGTAAGTAAAGTAAGATATCATAGACATGCCTATATACTCGATTTGCAATCAGTCAAGGGAACTCTGATCCAAACTTGTTTCTCCATGTGTAGAGGAAAAAAGAGAACCACAGGAGATCCATGCACTGCTCTCTCAACCTCGACACCAATACTAAAACCCATTGGAGATTGGACGAGAGCACTGTAACTGCGAACACTCATGTCTCGGGTGGAGAATCTTGCCACTGCCGTCTTGACCTTGGAGGAGGATTGTAGGGTTGGTTGGAGCTATATTGGGATTGGGGAAAGAAATTTATATGATGTGTAAGGTTCTGCTGAAATTAATGAGATGTTTTCTAGGATAAGGTATAGGCCAGATCATCATCAAAGAACATGGCGGAGAATTAGACCTACCTATGTCTTTTTTTTAAGGTCAAGAAAGCAATTTTGCTAAGAACCTTAAATTGCTTGGGAGGGCATTAAATTTCCTGTAATCGTAATCAACTAAGTATAATAGTTTAAAAACATTTGATTTTACTTTTAACCGGTTTAATTCTGATTGTTCTAATCTTTTCATATTTTTTTTGTTTTCTACATTTTAGTAAATAATGTTTTTGTTTTTTTTATTCCCAACTGGAGCCAAATCAAACGAGCCGTTTTGGGAATACGGGCATATCAAAGGAAATAAACTTACATGTAGTTAAGCGAAAGTAGTTCAAGGAATTTGAGAAAATTGATATGGCACCGCGTAGATACCAATCCACACGTTCTGTAAAAATTCCATGAAAATTTGATGACAGACAGACACGAAACCAAATATCCCCCTTCATGTCTAAAACAATTTATTTGAGTGGAATGTATATATATATTTTTTTTTCAGAAAATGCTCCATAGAAATAGAGTTGCGTACAATAATCATAATAGATTAATATTATACTTGTAAAATAATAACAATTTATTGGATTTCAATGACAATATCCTCTCCAAATGACATGCATGGTTGAGTATAAATAATATACATAGTATAATAGAATACCTATTTAACATAAAACTATAAAAACATGATATACATTCAATTCTAATAATATGTGTTACGCAAATATGTTTCGAAGAATATATATAATGACTACAATAAACATCTTAAAATATATAATAGCTCAAATTTTGGATAGCTATTTAATTTTTAATTCTTACACACAGCTCAGTAATTTCATTCACTGATAATAAACGAGATCAATCTACAACACTGCCTTGCGTAATAAAACAGGTTTGCCTTGTGTAATTAAAGCAGGTTTGCAAGGAAGTCTTAATTGTCAATTTTGAATTAACGCAATATAATTCGATCTGGTTGTTTAGACGGGTTGAATCAGGTAGTGATGGATAAAAAAACATAAATAGGGTACCGAAATAAAGTATGAATAAAGTCATAAAGTTCATTTAGATTAAAAAGGTGTGACTTTTTTTTTAGTCATTGGAAAGGAGGCATTTAACGCGAGATAAGACTGATGCTTATTACTAGAGGCGGGATTTTCATGTTATTGCTCATATTTATTCGCTTGTATATAAAAACTCCAAACCCGATAATCTATCCGTTTCACTATCTGTTAAATAACATATTGAAATTTGATATTGAAAGTTCAGCTGTTTTGGCCTAAATTGCTCGATTTTGATTTTTGTTGCATCAAATTTCACATTTTTGCGCTAGATTGAGATTATTTATTTTATTTTTTTTTATTGAAGAATATTACAATCTGTCTCAAGGACATTTATAATAGTGTTAACAGATCACATTCATACTCTATGTACAGTAAATAAAATAAATTATACAGAAAAATAACATATATACAATAAATAAGAATAAAATAACCTAAAAATAAATAAATTAAAATACCACATACATACCTATATACAATATTTACAATTTGGGGAGGGAACTCCAAACCAGACTTGTCTCTCCAAGTGTGGAGGGAAAAGCATGGCTCCAGGAGATACCAGCACTTCTCTCTCAACCGCGTCATTAGGGCTAAATCCAGTGGAGATTGAGTAAGAGTGCTTAAGCCACATAAATTCATATCGTGAGTGGAGAATCTGGCCATTGCCAGAACTCCAATATTTACAAACTATAAAAGGTCGCGGGGCCACTGCCGTTTTAACCTCCTTGGAGGATTATATGGATGGGTGGTGCTGGATAGAGATTGTGCAAAGGGATTTGGATGATGGGTAAGGTTCTGGTGGAATTTGGAGAATTTTGATGGGATAAGGTCTAGGATAAATGGGATATTAAGGTCATGGTGTAGGGTTTTGTTGGTTACATAGAAAGGAGCATCGACTATTGTTCGAAGGACTTTGGATTGAAAGGATTGGATGCGTTTGATGTTAGAAAACTTTGCTTTTCCCCACAGTTCAAGTCCGTAAGTCCAGATAGGTTTCAATATTGTCTTGTAGAACTTGTTTTCAATGGAAAGTTTAGATTTCCTGTTTAGTAGCCGGTATAGTTGGCCATATCGTCGGTTTAGTTCCTGTCTTTTAAGTCTAGTATGAGGGTTCCACGTTAGTCGTCTGTCTAAGAGAAAGCCAAGGTACCGGACTGTGTCTGAGAAAGGAAGCTGGATGGAATTAAAGTGTACTGGTGGACAGGAACTGCGTCGGAGCGTGAAGGTGATGTGTTGGCATTTGGATTCGTTTACTTTAATACGCCATTTATTATACCAGTGCTCAATCAGGGAGAGGTGTCTTTGAAGGTTTGAGGATGCTATATCAGGATCTGAGTCGGATGATAGAATGGCGGTGTCATCAGCAAAAGTTGCCAGGAAGGTATCGGGATGGACAGGGATATCGGCGGTGAAGAGGATGTAAAGGACGGGACCCAATACGCTACTTTGAGGAACACCTGCCTCAATTGGATAGCAATGCGAAAATTCAGTACCACAACGAACTCGGAAGGTACGATCTGAGAGGTAGGAACGGAGAACAAGGTACAAGGACTGAGGATGATAGTTTTTCAGCTTGGAAAGAAGCCCGGCGTGCCATACCCGGTCGAAAGCTTGAGCTATGTCCAGAAATGCACCCGAGCAATATTGCTTGCTTTCCAATGCTGCGGAAATATGATCAACCACTCGGAGTCCTTGTTGGACTGTAGAGTGTTGTGAACGAAATCCGAACTGATGGGAAGGAAGATCTTGGGATTCTATAAAGGGTAGGGTGCGTTTCAGGAGGATCTTTTCAAAGATTTTTTAGAGAATCGGAAGAAGGCTAATTGGTCTGTAGGACGTTGGGTGTGGGAGGTTTGCCTGGTTTCGGAAACAGGATAATAGTGGAATGTTTCCACAAAAGAGGAAAGTGGGTGGTTCTTAGGATACTATTGTATATGTATGTAAGGAATATGACAGCTTTAGGAGGGAGTTGTCTAAGGATCTGAGAGGTAAGGAGGTCGTATCCAGGTGATTTGCGGGTAGGTAGTTTTTGTAAGAGGAATTTGACCTCAGAAGGATTAACTGCTTTAGGCGGTAAGGAGAGTGGGATGGGTGAATTAAGGAATTCCTCTACTGCTGACGTGTGGGTGGGATTGGATTCTGGATGAGAGGTGAATGTAAGGGAAAGGTGTTTGGTGAATTCTTCGGCTCTATCTTCGTCAGATGCTGCCCAAGAGCCATCACCTCGACGGAGAGGATGTGATATGTGATGGGGTTTTAGGATATGTTTGGTGGTCTTCCATTGGGAATTGTCATGAGAAGAGAGGGAAGTAAGGTAGGAGTTGAAGGATTGGGATCTGAAGGTGGCCAATTCTATCTTTAGTTTTTTTGCAAAAATAATTATAATAATAATCTGGCACGGCGTTTGGTATGGATTGGGTCTATGAGGTGTTGAGGTAACTTATTTTTCTTAAGAGTTCTTGAGGAGTGGTTTGGAGAGGAAGCAGTCCAGATTGCTTGTTGGATAGTGGTGGTAAAAAAGTGTACGGTATTGTCAAGGTCATCTGGGGTTTTCAGGGTCATTCTGAGGTCAATTTTATCGGAAAGGATTTGGTGAAAGAGTTTCCAGTTAACTGGGCCTATGATGAAGGACGGTGGAGAAGACTTAGGAATAGGAGCTAGAGATAATTGGAGTAATAATGGACTATGATCTGAGGATAGTTCGGCAAGAGGGGTAAGGGAATGATTGAGGGGACCTAAGCCACTGTGGATGAAAAAATCAAGGATATCGGGATTGCGGTTAGGATCTGTGGGTCAGTAGGTAGGTGAGTTGGGTGGAAGGAGACTGAAACGTTGGGTATTGAGTGCAGACAGAAATGTTCTGCCACGAGAATTCGTGGTTCTTGAACCCCAAACTTGATGCTTGGCATTTAAGTCTGCACCCAGGATGAAATGATGACCTAAGGAGTTGAGGAGAGAACTGAACTGGACTTTGGATATGGATCTGTTAGGAGGGCAAATGCTGATGCAAGGGTGACTGGAAAGGAGAAGGCTTTGATTACAATAGCGGTTGACTGTAGGAAATCTTGAGTAGGTAATGGGAGTAAGTGATGGGAGAGGGATTGGTGTACGATGACAGCAGTACCGGCATGTGCTCTGCCATCAGGATGGTCAGTACGGTGTGTTAAATACTGTGGGATTTTTAAATGTTGTTTTATGGTCAGTCGAGTTTCTGTAATTAGGGCTACGTCAATGTTCTTGTCATGTAGTAAAGCTGTTAGTTCGGCTACGTGATTTCTAACACCATTCGCATTCCAAAGGAGAATGGACATGGGTTTTGGGATGTGGGTCATTAAGGATTTTTAAAGGAGGGATGGGGTGAGATACGAGATTTGTAAGGAGTGATATGAGTGGAATAACTAGGGATTTGAAATCGGTGAGGAAAGATGCTAACAAACTAGTGAGATCTGTTGCATTTGAAGGAGGAGGAATTTGAGGTTGTTGATGATTATGTGTGTTAGGATGAACAGAATATGTAGATTGGGGCTGAGGTAGTTGCTGCGGCAGGGCTTCACATGTATTATTGGGGTTCTTACCTCCAAGTAGTTCGGAGTATGATAAATTATTGTTAACAATTCTAGAAGGTTCTCTTCTTGGTCTGGTTGTCTCATCTTGAATCCGGTTCTTCTGGTATCTGGATTTGAGGCTCTTATAGGTTTGGCAGCCTTTGTAGTTGGCCGGGTTTCCCTCCTGCCATAGTGCACACACTGCAGGATCTTGTATTGGTTTGGTGCACTCCACAGATTTGTGCTGTTCACCGCATTTCACGCAACGCGGCAGATGGTGACAATAAGTTTTCGTGTGGCCATACGCCTGGCAATTGTGGCACTGCACAATTTCCTTCTTGGGGTATGGCTTCTCTATCTTCACGATAGTGTAGTACAATCTCTTGATATCATATATGTTTTCAATGCCAGGTGATGGCTCTAGATCCACGAAAAATAAAGGTGGTGGAACTTTATTACTCACTCCTGGCTGCTCCTTATTCTCCTTCAGAACGTTGGTTACCTGACGCACTTTGAAACCAAGCGTCGCTAGTTCTTCTTTTATCACTTCAGTTGGGGTTGAGGAGTGTAAATTTCTTACCACCACTCGTAGCGATCTCTCCTGTTTCAGCTGGTACGTGTGGAAATTTGCGTTCGTTTCTGACAGGTACTTCACAATTTTTCGGTAGGCTTCTGCAGTATCAGGTGTTATTTTTGTGTCGTTAGTCCTGTTGAGGCAAGAATAACTGCCGGAGCAGATTTCGTTTAGTTGTGTACACAGTAGTTGAAAATTTTTGATATTTTTTACAAATATCGGAGGAGGCTTTGGTTCCCTGGGTACTGCTGCTGACTCCATTACTTCTCTGTCATTATGAAGCACTTGGAACGGGTTTGGAGTGAAGAAAGGAGATTCTTCAACCATTTCTTGCGAAGAGGTACCTGGTTGAGGCTGAGGTTCTGTATCTGAAGTTTTCACTGTGGCTATTGCAGCTATTTCTTGCAGGCAGCGACGAGTTCTTTGTTTCACTGGTGAATCACGAGAGGTACTAGCGCCGTCTGACCGAGTCCTCTTAGTGGGCACCTTACTGGACATCACTGGCTGACAATGCCGCATATCGTAAGAGAAAAAAAAAAAATAAATAAAAAAAAAAAAAAAAAAAATAATAAAAAAAAAAAAATAAAATGTAGCTTACTGTAAATAACAACTGCTCTGGTGTACACTTCAACTGTAATAAGTAAATAATCAAAGAGATTCCGCTGAAAAATAGGCAACAACTCGAGATTATTAATAAATATCAATATACATGTGTGACTAAATATTTATATTACTATTTGACTACTTTTTTAATATTAAATTTATAATTTAAGTAATTCCATGACTATCAAAGGTTTGAATTTCACGTTACAAAAGAAAGAAATAAACACTAGTGGAAAATATTCTTGGAATAGAACATGTCTGAAATATTGAATAACTATAAAAAAAAAACTGCCTTTCTAGAATAATCTGTTAAGGCATATATTATTATTATTTTGGCGTCACTTTATATATATATATATATATATATATATATATATATATATATATATATATATATATATATATATATATATATATATATATTGTGTGTGTGTGTGTGGATATAATGGACTGTACCTAGTAGAGACAGTCGGTTTTTGTTTGTCAGGTTCCTCCACGTGGCTTTAAAACAGGCTTAGAGTTTCATTCATGTCTAGCTGGAATACACCTGGGTCTTCTAATTGCGGAATAGACTGTTCATTTACAGAGTACAACTGAGTGTGTAACTAATTCAGCCAATTGAATTTACGATCGGATTTATCGCCGATATATATTACCTTTAATCTATTAAAACAAATTTTAAAAAATCTAAAAATTCACGATTAGAAATTTTCGCTTCTGAATTTTTTTTAAATTCCCACTCTAATAAAAAGCTTCCCTAGTTATGGAAACACAACTAAAACAGCAACATCAGATGTAATTAATTGTCGATCTCTATTAGGGACTTATTAATTTGGTTTTAGAGCCTAAACACGTCAGAGCGGATGATAATGAAATTTGACTCCTTTATTATCATATTCCTTGTTTATTTTTTAGTCTATTGAAGCTCCTTTTTTTGTATATTTTTTTCTCGAAGCAATATTTTACATTTATTTGACTGACAGGCCAATTACTGATATTAATTTATATATATATAAATATAAATTATTCATAGACACATTATCTTAGAGCAGTAGTAAATTTAGGATTTATTTTTTTGGGTTGGGAAGAGAACTTATTAAAGAAAAAGATTAAACAAATTAACAATAATGATTTTAGTCATTAATTTTTTAAGATACGTACACTTATTTGCTGTGTTAGCGTTATAATTACAAAAGAGAAGATATTTTGACTGCTTAAGAATTTAGCTGAAATCAATCACAGAAAAAATATGGACCAATGAAAAAAGCAAATTTTCTGTTGGTTTTTTTTTTTTGAGGGGGGAGGGCGTAAACTCGAAAGCCAATATTTAAATTTTTTTTTATGATAGTCTCCAGTGTGAAAAATATTAATTTTATTTCAGTATAAAATTATATATTTGAAAGTAGAATTATGACTTGGTTTTTTTCTTTAGTAGTGTATTTAAATGTGTGTGTGAATATATTTATCTTTTTGCAAGTATCTTATTATATATAATAACAGTAATGGTTGATAAATTATTATGTGTTATAGTTTCACATATTTTATTTATTCTGAATATCAATAGGGTAGTTGAAAATTTTTATTTATTTTTTTTTGTTTTTAATAATTATAGTATTTATTTTTTCAATGTCCTTAAATGCTTTTACTGTATTATGCACTTAGTTTGCGTTTTTGTGTGTGTGATGTAATATTTGGCTGATTTTATGTTGTTTTTTTTAATGTTATTTATCTTTATCAAGAACTAATTAATAACGTGTAAATCTCATGCATGTAATGTTTTGATTCAAGTTTGGAATGTGTAGAACAACTGAATATTATATTGATATTCATATAATGAACTAACTTTCATTAAAATTACAATGCATTTCTTTATAACAAAATAAAAAAACAGGTTTGTATATTTGTATATATATATTTAAGTGCTTCTGTTTATTTAACGGCTGTTGTTTCAGGATTGGTCACTTCAGATAAAGTTTGTCCAACTTCGTGACGCAGGTTACTATGAGTGTCAAGTGACGTCACACCCACCGTTCTCTATAATTATTCTATTGAAAGTAGTTGGTACGTACATAGATATATATTTTAATAAACATTTTCTGAGGATTTGAAATTAAATTTAGAGCAATCTGTGCTCTATATTATAAATTTCCTAAACTGGTTTTGAAATTATTTTTTATTAACTTTGTTTTTTATGTAGATTTGATCCCTTTTTTTTGTTTTATTTACTGACTACAAATTAATTGGTCATGTTAACAATTCGAGTAGGCATTCGGCATTATGCACATCATTTTTATGATGGTTTATAGTTATTGTGTTTTTTTCTAAATATATTGAACATTATAAGGGAAAAATATATAATTTTTGATTAATTGAAAGTCAGTCACAAAATGGCTGTAGGGAGATATAAAATTTTATATGTGTTTTAAGTATTTATAAAACAGTACTAATTAGTAATATTAATTTTGGTATCGTTATATTTTTTATTTTTTTATTAAGCATTAGTAATATCATATCTAGGATTTCTAATTGTCATTTTTGTACTTCATATTATATAAATGTAAATAGTACTTAATACGATATTTTTCAATACGTTTTTATTTTTTTATTTTGGAATTACATTGTATCAGGGTTGAAAAGCAAATTATTTCGTATAATGGCAGTGAAAATAAAATATGAGGTGCGTTCGTAGCGCAGTGTTAAAAAAATATCGTCATGCATTTGATTTTTGTAGGTCATATCGATTCAACTCAGTTTAGAAACGTCACCCATATCCGGGTGGAGTTATGCTTCTTTCTTTTTGCTGTGAAAGGAATAAAATATATGGACCGAACGATTTAGTACCATTAAGGGAAGAAATTCTAATAAATTCTTATTTATATGTCGCGGAGTTCTGCAAACTAAACAAAATTTATTGATTGATGTGTTTTATTTTAGCTTAGAGGTTCGTTTTGTATCAGAAATGGAAATTTCGCGCTTTATTTTCTTTATAAAGTTAATGTATTAACTTTCAAATCCGAGATACACTTTTAAGCCCATCTGCAACCAAATAACTAAGTCCAGCAAAACTGTCTCTGTGTGTATGTGAACAGCCTCGTTAAAAAAAAAAAGTGTTAAATAACTGATTTGCCCTTTTAATGTTGGCAAGTGCCTGGTATAGTAGAGAAAATAATTATGGAACTTAAATTAAATATTCTTAATCCTTTTTTATTTATTTAATATCAATCCCTGCTTGCTTGGGTTCAGTACTATTTATTGTTTCTTGGTCTACGATTGTGCAAGGAGGTGATTTGACCGAGATCACATTCAACCGCCAGGTTTTTCCCCTTAATTAATTATTTTTAATCAAGTGTACCCACTTTATAGAGGCTGGGTGTGCCCCAGGAAGGTCTATCTACCCAGGATCTATCGCTCCACGGCCAATGCAATAGAATAAATGCTTTTTCTTCCATGAGCCGGGATTTGAACCTGGGACCTTTAGCATTGGAAGCTTAGTACCTTACCACTGAGCTACCCTACTTCCCTGCTCAACATATAGTGGATAGTAAAACTTGTGTTATTTGATTTTTTTTTCTCAATTATATTAATAAATTTAACAAACTAAGTGTACTTAATTAATTGATTGTAACAATGGTAAATTAATTTCATGGGTAGATTGCTTTGTACATAGAGGTAGGTATCCTTTTACCTCAAGGCCACAGCTGAGAGCTACCCTTGTAGGACCAGAACAGAATTATCGAAAATCAATCACTGGGTAACAAATCACCTTATGAAAGTGATTAAATATGGAGCAGCTGGCTCTCCAGTGGTGATATCCTAACCGATATTTCCCTCCATGTTATCTTTCCTCTAAGAAGAAAAAAAAAATAAACCAATTAAACAATTTACCTATACGCATTTTTTGTCCTTAACTTACAGCATTAAATCACTGTAAAAGGGTTCACAAATGTCTTTTTCAAGATTTGTCTTCACGCTATTACGACTTTTTAAATGAACAACGATGATTTTTCATCCCAATGGAGCGATTTATTTGTAGTCTCATATTCTTTATGAAATCCCGAAAAATCTAAAGCCAGTTCTAATACATGGCACTAACCAGCACCCTAAAAAAAAAAAGTGTTGAAAGATTTGAGAGAAAAATCCTCCTCACGATAACCCGAGAAGAAGAAGAAGAAGAAGAAGAAGAATAATCAACTTTATTCTGGGACTACGTCCCTTGAGAATAACAATATTGTACATAAAATTAACATTACATCTGGCCAAAATGTATATTACAATAAACAAAAACAAACAAACAAAAAAACAACTAAAAAATAAGGGATAAAAGTATTTACATAACTGTACAGATATGGAGAGCCTTAATATGAGAAATAAGGTCCCAATACTGCATAATAGTTGCTATACACAATACGCTATGAAATTATAAATGAGCGACAAATAACTTTTGTTGTCATGTCATTGTATTAATGAAAAAAAAAAAATAAAAAAATAATAATAAATAAAGATGTTATATTAATAATAGTATGTTCGAAGAATACAATATAGTAGTATAATCGTATATACATAATATATACACCAATAATACAATAATAGTGAGAATACAATAATAGTACAATAGTATATATACAATATATATATATATTAATATAAATAATACAATAAAGGCTACCCAGCGTCTGATTGAATTGTAAGGAGGAATTGGAAAAGGAGGGTTTTAAATGTGGATAAGGATGGTGCCATTGCAGCTATCTGGGATCAGAGTAGAACGATATTTCTTTCACATGGAGAAGAAAGACCAATGAATAACTGCTTACAGAAACTGGTAAATCAATATCCCATGATAAGAAGGTACGGAAGTTAAGATGGGCATGTAGCTCGCAGCAATTCATCTGGAAGCCTCTACGTAACAATGAATTCCTCAATAGGAGGCAAAAGACCACGTGGAAGGTCAAAAAGCATATGGATAGATAGATAGCAACAGAGCTGCGTGAAGATAAATGGAAAGAAATAGCCCAAGACAGGCAGAGATGGAGCAGGAGGCTTGTTCAGGCGGCGAAAACTTTAACTTTTAGTATTATTTACATTATACATCTTTCCATATTCTCATTGATTCCGGTTATTAAAAATAGTGACCAGAAACAATTCGAAATCACAGTTCTAACACTCGAATATATAAACTCCATCTACCCAAACGCATATGGACTATAATCTAAAAGAATGGTTCTGCAAAAAAAAAAATATTATTCGCATAGAGTTTCCAAACGACCCCACAGACGAGAAAGCGATTGTCACGAGTTCCAACTCAATAAACTATAGAGCCGAGCAAAATTCAATACTGCCCGCAGCAATAATTCTAATAGGCCTAGAGAGGAAAATCAGAAATCGTTTTTTCTAAATGAGGAAGCCTCTTCTTGAGGTTCTTTTGAGCTTAAAGTTTTAGTTGGAATGCCTCGCATTTAACTATGAACAAGTCATCCTGCACTGGATGGACAAGTCACCTCACTGACTTGTAGAATTAGCTGATAAACTTGGAAAGGAAAGTTCAAAATTAACCCAAACCGTCTTCATACCTCGATTTGAGGATGTTAAAACGATAAATTAATCATCGATTCGACAGAGGTGGATCAAATAGCATCCAGATTTTGAACCCAATCAACCCAAAGTGATCCATACTGTTCACTACTTTAAAGAAGGGAACAAGTTTTAATTTTCCTGACTTTAAAACAGTACACTCTACAAAAAAGTTTAAAATTGGCCCAACTCTTTAAAGTAAATGTCGAAGAGGCCTTCTAACAAAGCAAAGGAGGTTGTTGACCAACTGATTTTGTGACTAAGCTTTACGGCGACCTGGAGGATTTCAACGGTACCGCCGACATTATTCTGCCATTCCTTGATTTTAACCATTTGAATGAGGGAGGACGAAGAAGAAGTCCATAAATTTGGGATTATTTATTTTTTTTATTCTTAGTTAATACGTCAAAAGTTCGTTGTATTAAAAATAAAAATAAACACGGTGTCCCGTAAGTAAACGGGAATATTTAAAGGGGTGAGGGCAGAGATCATGAGCAACAAAAAAAATCTATATAAACAATCGTCCAATTTTCAGCAGATAATTAGGAAATTGTTGTTTGTAATTAGCTTTGTTAAAAATTATGTTTAGTAATTTTTTTTTAAACTAAATATTTTGCACATATTCGGCGTTTTTACTTTTTTTTATGACAAGATCCATGAGTCCTTAATAGTTTTTTTTTTTATATTAATCAATTTCATAAATAAAAATAATTGTATTGAAATTTAACAAAATCGTCCTTAACATATTTCTAAGATCGATATATAGGTATGTATGTGTTCTTTTTATTTATTTATTTTTAGGTTATTTTATTCTTATTTATTGTATATATATTATTTTTCTGTATAATTTATTTTATGTATTGTACATAGAGTGTGAATGTGATCTGTGTAAATGTACTTGAGACAGATTGTAATATTTTTTAATAAATAAGTTTTTTAAAAAAATCGATATTATTTGGGTAGATTTGTCTTGCGAACGAACAGGCTAGTTACCGTACTTCAAGGGGAACCTATTCGTAATTTATCTTGTATATTTGAAATACAAAACAAATACATATCTGTATTTTAGAATCTTGTAATAAATACATAATTATATAAACACCAATTTGATTTTAAAAATGCTAAAATAATATAAAAGTAAAATAGTATCAATAAAAGAAAAATTATAGAGTCAATATATATCATAAAAATTTGAAGAGTTCCGTTAACAACTATACAGATGTGGACAATATACATACCTTTTACGCAAATGTAATTAACAATATTCGCATATAATAAATAATATTAATTTAAAATCAATATTCAAATCATAAATTAGATAAAATAATACACCATTGCAAAACAAGAAGAAAACCCCCTCTCCCTTTGACTATTCCCACCAGGACGATATAAGTCAGTCCCTCCAGAAATGACGTAGGGGAAACTCTAAAATATCAGGACAGCTTAATTTTGTCTGAAAAATTAACACAACACTGAATAATGGATATTTAATGGAGGACTCAATAAGGAAACAATCAATTGTATATAATTGATTAAGTAAAATTACGTACATGAGAGGTTTTTAAAAAAGTATACTAATCTATGTATATTGAAATTGTATGGCATGGATCGTTAGATTAGTTAATTAAATTAGTAAGTAAAATACAATTTTTGTAAATGTAAATGTTAACTAACAATGACATTAAAATTTTTCCAGACTTGAAAATGCCCCTAGTGATGGTTGAAACGTTGTATTAATAAAATAATTAATAAATAAAATGTTGGTGAATAATAGCCTAAATTATATTAAAAATATACTTTTAATACTTTTTTTTTGTATTTTAAAAAGAATTACAAATATTTCAAATATTTCCAGCATCCATATACAACATTTCCATTGTATTTTACTTCTTAAAATGTATTTTAAAATATTTTGTTTGAAATACTGCCCAAGTCTGGTTCATACGAGTAAATGAATTTATTTATGTTTTTAATTAAATTTGTTGTCTTTATCATTATTAAAGGCCGTATTTCCGTGCAATTAAAACGGCGTATGCAATCACTTTTTTGAGGAAATTCAGGATTAAATATCCTGATGGATTTAAACTTTAAACAAAAAACATTAATTATAAGAACATAATATTTTTAGGAATCAAATGTTTACAATTTTTCATGCCACTCTTAAATTAGTAATTGCGTTATAAATAGCATATTGTGATTGCTTAATTTTTTTTGCTTAATTTGGTATATGGTGTATGAAATAATGAAAAATTATTTTGGATATTTAATAGTTGACCGTTGTATTATAAAGGAAGGAGATGGTCCGGGGTGGCGGTCATAAATAGGCTAAATAGTGGCAAAACTATTTTATTAAAAGCCAACGTTTCAACCCGACTTTGCAGGTCTTCTTCAGAGCTGTCCATAATAACGGTCGAATTTCCCTTGTCAGCCTTAGTAATAATGAGGTGGTCGTTTGTATTGAGGAAAGAGCGAGTTGAGGATAAATCTTTAAAAAACAGAGTGAATAATGGGGACGAACTGGATGGAGGGTGTTGGGGGTGGAAGAAGAGGATATTGGAGGCTCTGAAGAAGACCTGCAAAGTTGGGTCGAACGAAACGTTGGATTTTAATAAAACAGTTTTGCCACTATTTAGCCTATTTATGACCGCCACCCCGGACCATCTCCTTCCTTTGAAAAATATTTTTTTTTTTTTTGTTTATTTCAAGGTAAAAATTATAAAAACAAGAATATAATGAAGAATGTCCTCTTTCCAGATCAGATCGGTGCAATCAACTTTTCCTCATTTCCGACTTTGATCTTGTAGCTACCTCTTCAAACGTCTTTAGTGAACTCATCTTTTACCTACCCCTGGCTCTGTTTTACTTTAATCAACAGATCGCTGTATTTTACGTCCGCGATGCAAAAAATATTATTAATTTTCTTCCCTTCGACTGAGCTCAAAAACTGATCACTCGTGAGATAATTGATGTAATATCTAAAGAAAATATAATTGGTAATTGGTTGACTGTCGTGGATAATGAAGAGAAGAATAGTTGGGGTGCTCAGTCAAAAAAGGAAGGCAAAAAATAAATTATAATATTTATTTTTTACATATGCCAATGTAAAAAATATGTATATGTATATGTAAAAATATGGGCATATGTAAAAAATAAATATTATAATTTATTTTTTGCCTTCCTTTGTTGACTGAGCACCCCAACTATTCTTCTCTTCATTCTTCTAAAGAAAATAGTATGCGCTCGTCGAAAATCAAATATGACATGAAAAAAAGGAGGAAAATGTGTCACTTGTGAATTCGAATGATGTAAACAACTTTAATATTTGGCCCATCTCCGGTGTTTTGGTTTCTTTTTTTGGGGGGAGAGGGAAGGGAATCACTTTCTTTAGAAAATCACGAGTTTCATCAACTCTCTAGTGGTAAAGGCTCTGTCCTCATTAGCCTTTCGGTTTGTGAGTCCGAAGATTGACTACTATATCTGAAGTTTTACCTTGCTTCGGAATTTTATAGTACTGGTACGGGTACTTGTACTGGAGGGGGCCACTAGTATCCATAAGAAAGGCTTCAGAGGAATAGATAGGACATCAGGAAAGAACCGAGAAGGGCAGTTGGCTAAACCAAGAATGAAAAACAAGGGTGAGCAAAAAGAACGAAGCAATAAAAAAAGTTTGCAATGGCTGTCAACAGCTAGAAGAATATAAGCAGAAAATGGCTGTTGTGAGAAAGCTATGTAGAAAGAAGAGAGGGGACAAAGAAGAACAACGGTACCAATCAAGGGTAGGGATGGGATATCGAAGACCCAATACCGATATTATTATGGGAATTAAAAAATCGATAGTCGATATTTTAATCGATATAATAAACATTTCTTAAATGTGGAAATATAGTGGGCGGGGTGGCCGAGTGTGCACTGCACCGTCGTTGCCCGGCAACCTGATACATGAGATTTGATTAAAAAAATAGTCACGAGTTCACGTCCCGGTGCCCGGAGGAGTTTTTAAATCCTCGCCCACACTCCCTGGCCCGGGAAAACCCCCGTATAGCCTTAAAGGCGAGGAAGGGGAGGACAGAAAAAAAAAAAAGTTGAAATATCAATTCTACCTTCCTTATTAAAATTAATTTTCTAGCTCCTGTCTACCTTCGTCATCCTCAGTTTTTCCCCAGAAATTTCTTTTTGACCGATTCTGCTTTCACCATTTACCCATAAATCGGATTCGGAGTAATGCTAATTTATTTTTGTCCTACTACATAGATTTCTTTGAAAATTCGCGAACATGGTTTGAGATGTTTCTAACTAACAAATTTTGGCAAATTGAGTTTACCTAGTGATAAGGGTCTCACGCGCTCTATTCAACTCTCCTTGGAGATGGCCTACGATAGTCGATATTATCAAAATATCGATATTTTACTCTATTACGCACTACATTCTACATAAAACGGGCAAAATAAAAATCGTTTTTTTTTTTTATTTATAAAAACGTCAGATTCATAGATGATATCTTTCGTTTTCCGAAAACGATAGTTTTAAATTTTTTAAATTTTTTTTTATTTTAATGAAATTTACAACTGTATTACATTAAAAATACAACAAGTAAATGTTACATGTACAACATGAAGAGAAACTACCCATTAGTAGAACTCAAATTAAAGTTCTATATTAGAAGGTCCCGAGGCCATCTTCTTTTCAGACGCCTCGGAGGGAGTTTTAAATTAAAATATTGAAGGGGGCGATTTCGATAATCGATAATATCGGAGCAGATATTGTCGTTAGTAAAATATTTATAGATTATATATTAAAAAAAAATCGATATCTAACATTTAATATCAGATGTTACGAGAAACTGAGATCCAGTATGGCTAAAGATCCCTTTAATGAGGAACACAAAATACTAAAATATTTTCCACGAGACGCATACAGATGATAATTTGAAATAGTTCATGTTTTTCATGTCATGTTAGTTCATAGTCATGTTTTTCCTTCTTAAGGAAGGCGCTGTTCGAAAAGCGTCGGGAACATGGGGGTTTAACATCAATGACATAACGATGTACTGGAAACCAAAATTTCAATTAACCATAGGGTAATGAAACTTTGCACTTTTATGAATTAATTGTTAGTTTTAGTGGATATAAAACTTTGATGACAACCTACAACAACTTTAAAAAAATCTTACTCAACGAATTAAATCTATCCTTCAGAAAATGCTCGTAAGGTACGGCCAGTGACTAGAAGAAGGTTTATTAGCGCCATCAAAGGGGCACACTTTGACGGGAATTTTAACTTTTTATGGGACAAATTACAACGGGGATATGAATTTTTAGAATGAAAAGTTTCAAACCAGCAAACAAGGGGGAAACGTGGACCAGACCACAGAAAGTGTAAGTTTTAAGAATAGGAGAGAAATAAAATATCTTGGGAGGAGGATTCATGCGCCATAGAATTGGAGGGGGGTGGACACTCATGCCAAACACTAGCCGATTAGTGTGGCCGCTATACATTACTGATTAATGAAAGCTTTGTAAAATTTATGCTATGAGTGTGGCTGTATCTATTATATATATGTCCAGTTCAAAAATCAAAATATCGAAAAGAAGCCTTAGGTATCGATCCGATTTAAATGGGATCACTTATTGAAAATGTATATATAATATATGATTAAACAAATTTATTATGTGATTACTTAATATTTTGAATACAAATATTTAGTCATTGGGTGTATCTAGAAATAAAACCTTAACCATTTTCCCATTGTAAAAGGCTACTACAT
Organism: Nezara viridula; assembly: GCA_928085145.1. NCBI lineage: Eukaryota > Metazoa > Arthropoda > Insecta > Hemiptera > Pentatomidae > Nezara > Nezara viridula. The sequence goes on along the minus strand of OV725078.1, from coordinate 121,887,104 downwards.
CAGTTGGTTTGAAATAACTGTTGATGAAATAACCAGACGGAAAATAGACAACCCCCTGTGGGAAATAAATGCATCATGTTTACAATTTGTTATCATCACACATTGCCAGCAGCGAGAAAACAATTAGAGATATAAGTGAAAAGGAGCATGTAATGAAGTCATGATGCGGTTCATTATAAAATAAATATTTTAGAAAAACATATATTTCACAATAAATAACACACATGAATTAAAAATGCAACTACTTAACACAATTAGATCAATACAAAAATTTACAACAAAGTCGAATCTTCTGCGGAATATTGATAATTCGTTCGGATATGTATGTTCTTGAAATATTCTAAAAGATTACAGCGAGAAAAAAAAAAAGGAAAATGAGGTATACTAAAGAACCCAGGCAGGATATTTTAATAAGAAAGTATATGAACAAAAAAACAAAACAAGAAAAAGTAAAAAAAAAAAAAAAAACAGACAGTGGTCGCTGGCGTAACTTCAAATAGAAGGGAGTGGAACCTTAGAGCTTTCTTTGCCTATAAATCTGAGCCCCCCCCCCTTAAGATAAAAAGCACTGTAAATACTGCGCCCCCAGAGCGTCTGTGCACAACATAAAATTTATGTTTAATTGTTTTAAGAATATTAAAACAAACCCCCCTCATTTTTTTCTGGAAAAAAATATAGTTGATAAAACAACTAACCAGAACAAGCTTCCACTCGTAGTTGTTTCATCTCGACAAATGACATAATATTACAAATTGGTTACGGCTTTAATCCACAGGGCATAGAGATTCGGATACAGCAGAACTTCGTTTGTTCTAATCCGCCGCATATAGATCCGGAACTATTTTTTTCTTTCTTTTAGGTACCAATCTACTTTAGTATTCAGATATTTTTTTAAAAATAAAATATTATAATAATAATTTAAGATTTATTTTAATTATAAGTATATACAACCTGGATCTTATGTCACCCATTTATTTTTCTAATAAACATAAATATAAATAAAAATATGAACTGATTTTATATTGTTAGGTTTGTAGCTTAAATAAATTAGATATTAATTTTTTTTTATTATTTGTTTATTGATAAATATTACAATCTGTCTCAATAAAGGACATTTATAATAGAGTTCTGAGAGCACATTCACACCATATTTACAAATTAAAAAAATAAAATAAAAAAATAAGCTAACTTCAAATAATATAAAGCTACAAAAGAACAAAATAAAATATCATAGTGAAGGAAGAAAATATAAATAATAGTAATAATATAATGAAAATAAACGAATAAAATAGAATTAAAATTATATTAAAAAAAAAAAAAAAAAGTAATGAGAATAAATTTTAGATGCAGGCATACCTATTTACACTATTTACAGTCAGCCATGGGAACTCCGAACCATACTTATCCCCCCACATGTGGAGGGAAAGCAAGGCTTCAGGAGATCCCTGCGCTTCTTCCTCAACCATTTCACTGGTATTAAAAGCCAGCAGATTAAAATATTTAATAACGTTAATTTTCTTATTTTGCTTTCTACAATTCTTTTTTTTTCTTTTATCTCTATTTTAGTTATCATGTGGGTGCATATATTGTGTGAATGTTTAATGTGGCCCTAATATTAATGCCCTCCAATTTTGCAGAATGTATTAATTTTCAACTAATAAAAAAAAGAAAAGGTTTACATTCATTAACACATGGGTTAAATACGCAAGTAAATAATTATATTTTATGCACATTACAATAATAAACGTCATTTATAATTAACATTAATTTTTATTATTTAGTGACATCATACGATTAGGGACAATATTCCGGATAAACGATGTTTTACTATACCTCCAAACAAAGTATTTTTCTTATTAACGAGTGGTTGGACTAAGACAAAAAGCATGTTTAGAGTAACGAAGGATTAAATGATTCTTATTCTTATTTAAAATGAACAACCATAGCTAGAGAGAATATGTCAGGATGTAGGATGCGAGAAAAAATAAAACAATAATCTTACATAAAGAAGAAGAGGAAGGCAACGTTGTAGATGAAGCAACCGAAATAGTGAGTAAGGATGGTGTAGGGGAGGAAGTATATATATATATATATATATATAATATATATATATATATATATCCGATGGTACTATGGTCCGTGTAGAGCCCTCCTCAACTCTATCCTAGTGTTGCCCAAAATCGATCTTGGTCTTGCACTTTGCAAGACCAAGACCAAGGGCGCCGCACTGGTGCAAGACCAAGACCAGGATTGGTAAAAAAAATCAATTTTTTCAAATAATAATTAAGGCAAAATAGTTACTAATACTCGACAATTTTAGTTACTATATGTTAATAATTGGTATATCCAATATCCTTTTGCATTTAACTCCTCTAATTTTTCATTCGGGCTTAGTTAGGGTTCTCCTATATAAAAAAATACAGTGATATCTTTAAGGTAATAAACTAGTAAGTAACTGCAAGACTCTTGCGCAAGACCGAGACCATGACCAAGACTGAGTTTACAAGACCAAGACTCGTCTCTGTCTCGCATTTGGGCAACACTAATCCTGTCCTCCGCTATCCTCCTCCAATTCCTCACTCCAAGCGTCTTCAGCTCCGCTTCCACATCTTCCAGACAGCGCAACCTTGGCCTTTCGTTATTTCTGCTTCCTCTTGGATGTCCCGCCATAATCATCCAGGAGATTCTAATTTCTTTTGATCTTGTGAGTGTTCTTGATACAACACAAAAGGGCAAGTTCTTAATCCCAGCCCTAATACCTTCGTTGGAATTCATCAATCGAATGTTTTCGATGGATAGCCATGTATCGTTTCAGTCAATGGCTCATTATCTTCAAGGAAAAATTCTCTGGACGAGGCTAAAAATGGAGTAACAGAATCCTTCCGTTCAAAACTGAAGAGAGCCCTATCGAATAGGTAATTCGATAAATCGAAATAGTTAATTTTTGAAAGTTCGATAGTCCGCTTCCTGTTGGGTTTAGAAAACTTTTTAAAAAAGTTAGATAATTTCAAGCCAACTCGGCTAATGTTTTTCTTGAATGTGGCTCATACTTTAGAATTGTTTTGAAAAGAAATTTTATTTTGAATTTTTGGTTATCCCCTACACCATCCTTCCGTTCAGAATGTCTTTTAATGGATACACTATCACTTTTACACTTGAATGTGCATAAAGTATCTGAATAGTTGTTAATATATTTTTATGTATTTTTGCTTATGTTAGTGAAGAACCTCTAACTTATTGGCCGTATGGGTCTTTTTATAAAACATGGGTCTTTTTTTTTTTTAAATCAATTTAATTTTTGTTAATAAGTTAAAATCTATCGTTTACAAAAATAATTTCTGCCGTTATTCTACAGATTATTCCCGCATTAAATGGCAAAACATAAAAGATGAATTTAAGACCTCATATCTTGAAATATTTCGTTCAAAATATGTTGACTTCTGTCTTTTCTATTAGGTTTTCTATTAAGTTTTTCTATTAGGAACAAGTAATGTCAAAATAAATTCACAGTTCCCCAAAGTAACTTGTTCAAAATAATTCAATGCCATTTGTAATTAACGTATCCATAAACTGACATGAAAGGATACTGATAACTGTCCATGGGCCATCCACTTCACAAGAGTTCTTCATCACAGTAAACCTTAACCTATTATGATACATTTTCCTTCATTTAGTACTGGTCTACTCCGAGACGGTTCCAGAATTTTCTCGATATCTTGAGTTATATTTATATGTTAATCGTTAATTTAATGTTATGAAAATTACAGCTTTTCGAATTCAGAAAATCATATATTTAAAAAATAAATGTTGCAAATAATATTTTAACAACCACCATTTGTAAAATCAGTACTATCTATATTTTTTTTTTGTTATATTTTTACTATCGAATTTATGAAAAATTTAGTTCAATTTTTATCAAACAAATTCGATGTAATTTAATTTTCTTATTTCATTATCCTCATGGTATTCTGGAAACAGCGATCGATTGTTACAGTGATATGTAATTATTTACATACATATAAATAATATTACTTTACTATAGCTTATCATACTTAATATATTTCAATATTTCCGAATGATTTAAAAAGATTACATTAGTGTTCATAGTAACATATTGAAATAAAAGTTTGAATTTTCTCTAATTCAATGCGTATAAATTTATTTAGGCAGGTAAAAACGGTTTGAAGGTAAGTGTAGTACACAGGGTGTCCCGTAAATAAAGAAAAATTTTTATAGGAGTGATCGTCGACCTCAAGAGCTACAAAAAAGTTCATATAAACAATGTGGCAATTATCACTAGAAAAATAGGAAATCTCAGTTTTGTGTTGTTTTTTTTTTTTTAAGTAAGCCATGTTTTTTTTTTAATAGAAAGCAATAACTAAAAAATATTTAATTTAAGCAATTAATTAATTGTAGACTAGACAAAATTTACTTCAAATGGAAATAGAGTTTGTCATTATTTAGATCATTTAAAGATAACTTTTGATTGACCTAACTTAGCTAAGTTCTGTTTTTTAAAAAATATATGAATGATTCGCGATACTCCACTTCTAGGAAAAACTTCCTTGTTTAATAAGCTTTAAGTATATATCAACTAAGTTCAGATTTATTAGGCGAAAACCTTAGATATACCTCAAGTTGTGTAAAATAAAGTACCAATGTTTTCAACAAAAATTACTACAATCAACTCTGGCAAAGCTTTAATTTCTTGTTTTTCCGTGATCTTAGATGCATTATAATGAAAATAATTGCCTAAATACACTTTTTATTAATAAAAAGAAAACAATTTTAAAATAATGATTTTTCAACAAATCTTCATGTAAAGTGATTATGAAACTGTGGTTTTCTCCTATATCCCCGTTATAGGAATTTATCGGTATTTATAAGTGATAAACTTAATGTTTGTAGTCATAATATTTAGGTTTAAAATGAATTAACCGGTTGATTGCTTCAATTATATTTATTTAAATGCAAATATTAGAGCTATAAACATTAAGTTTGTCACTTATAATACGCATCAATTCCTACGACACAGATTTGGGGAAAAAAAAGACAATTTTCATAACCACTTTACATGAAAAATATTTGAATAATCATCATTTTTTTTTTTTAAATAAAGGACCTTGAATAAAAGCATTGAACTACTAAATTTATTTCTTCTGTGGCATGAGGTATCAACATACAATATATACAATCAACGGCGTTTAATTGAACCATTGAAGTTGATGTTTCTGAAATGAATACATTAAGATATGAGCCTCGTGTGACGCCTGAAGTACGATATTAAATAATAATAATCCAAGATTAGGTTTGTATCCATACACCCTTATATAACCATATAAGCCTTACATACCCATATAACCCTTGAATCATTATTATTCTAAAAAATAAGTAAATCCGTTGTGTAAGGTACATTGTAATATTCTATTTGAGCAAGTATTTAATGATATGATTCCTACAGTGGCTCGGATCCTTTAAAAATGGGATGATTGTAATTTCCCATAAAATCTCAAACCAATTTACACTAACTCTTCTTGAGTTTTTAAAATAAAAAATACCTTCTATAGCTTCTTCTTATTATTATTTGATGCTGGAATCTGTCGTTTCCTCGAAAACTATCAATTAACATAGAAATAGTCTTGGTTTTTTTAAACAAAACAAAACATTTTAGCCAAACAGCTTTCTTCTATTTATAGATAGAAATCGAATAAATAATTCTTTTTTCTTTTTTTTATTGAGTATTAATACAGTCTGCCACACTGAAGGGCCATTGTTTCTAGGGATATAGTATTCATTCACACAATATGTACATCAGAAAGGAAAATAAATAAAAATAACCAAGTAAGAAGAGAAACAAAGAAAAAAAAAAAGATATATATATATATATATATATATATATATATATATATATATATATATATATAAATAAAAAGATAAAGTAATATACAAGATAAGTGAAATAACAGATTAAAGTCGAATGTTAATAAAATAAATAAAACACATTCACACCTATGTACAAAATAATTTTATGTCGATATTATGATTGGTCGATCTTTTTATCATCTAATCATTTAAAGTACATTCTGATATAATCATTCATAAAAACTTCATTAATAAATAGTATCTCATTTTAATATTATTTTTATTTGATAAAAATTAATTATTTGAAATATTAATAAATAAAAAAAATCGCTGCTTCTGCCTTTGGTAGGATCGTTTTTATTCGATTCACCCAAAACTTTGATCGTTTTCAACACTTTTTTAATGAACTTCTGAATCTTTTTTTGTTCTGAAAAGTTATTTTAATTTAAGTAGAAAACTTTTGCCAAATTTACTGTTATGAATCGAAAAGTTAAATTTAAAGAAGGATGTCATCGCAGCAACATTCATCGTTTGTGTCCAGAAAATCATGAAGATACTGAAAATAAGCATTTAAGTTAAGTAATGTTTGAATATATATGTATGTTTTCTTATAAATATTTCATCATGTTATCTCTACATATATATGTATAAATTTTTTTTTTTTTATGTTTAGAGCCGGATATAGAAGAGTTGATCGAACGATTAGAAAGAAAGTATAATCCCTTCAGATATGGAAGAGACTACGATTATTAAGAAGAAATATATTTGTCCTAAATAATTACTAATGTATTTTTAATTATTATTGTAACAACAATATTTCGTATTTATGCTATTTATATTACAATAATTAAAGTTAAAACATTGAATGAGCTTTATACTATTCATATATATTAATAAATATAATTGTGTTATAATAATGTTATAATTATTTAAGCCATAATAAAATATTTAAAAAGTTGAAATATGCCTGTATATATTATTATCCCTGTCTTTAACCGTTTGCTACCACATTTATCGAAGTTCAAAAGCTCGATGATGTATTATCTCTAGAGAGACAACATAAAATTAACAAAAATAAAATAATAACTAAATAATAAGCAAAACTATGTGTAATAAAAAATAAAATAACCTTAAAGTAAATTAAAAACCTAAAAACACAGTCATACCTATATAAAATTAGGCAGAGAACCCCAAGCAAGGCTTCTCCTTCCAACTAACTAACTCCTTTTCCAGAAGGAAAAGCAGGACTCCAGGAGATCTCTGCGCAACTCTCTCAACCGCGTCACTTGTGCTAAAGCCAGTGGAGTTTGAATTGAGGAAGTGAGGGAGACAATCTGATTTGACTAGATGTGAATGAATGAGTAGGACAAGGGGTTGTATAGTTATTTAATTGTATAGGGATATCGGAAGTTATTCCCGAAAAACAAAATTTAATGCTCAATAAAATTTATTTTAAAAAATTTAAATTTATAACTGACGTTTATAATTTACTTTGTTGGATATCTTGGCAAAGTTGATAAAACCTACCGTTTTGTTGACGGTTATGAGTCCGAAACGCCGACCAAAAAGTAAAAAAAAGTTATAAAATAAAGGTTGCGACATCTTAAGAAATAAAAAAAAATGGAAAAATATATAATAAAAAACAAACAAATGTTACATTATTTAATTAATACTGCAGGTAAAGGGCCAACGCAATATAAATTTGGTACAATCGAACTGATTAACTCGTTATTTTTATTCACCATGTTCGAAGTAATATTTATCAGGATGCGAAAGAGCTTCTGAGATAATGAAGTTCCTGTACTACGTGGTCTAATTAGCTGGATGTAGTAAGCTGCGGAAATACGATACAGCTACACAAAGACAAACTATCAGCATTAATATCATAACTGCTTTGTTGCTATTATCTTGCTCACAACGTGAAATATGGACAATCTAGACAGAAAAAAAAATCTTATAAAAATCATGCTTTTCTTTTAGTCATAAACCGGCTTATGAGATTTTAAATTTAAAAAAAGAAACATAATCATTCTTGGAAAGTAACCGATTACCTTTTTGAAGAAGGAAAGATCCAATGTTAAAAAAGTGATGGTGAGGAATCAAATATCGCTGGACAATATATAACAATGATTTTCCTATCTACTTTATCATCAACTATACCCTATCTGCATATTACTAAAATGCGAAAAATTCCTTGTTACCCCAAAAGGAACGAATAATTCGAGGGCTCATTGGGCCAGAAAGTGGTATGAGCTTATTTAAAACTATTATATTCTGGTATTTTATCACTTGTCCTTAATAACAATAATACGGCTGAGTGAGAGGCACAAGGATCTCCTAGAGTCTTGCCTTTCCTTCCACGTGTAGGAAAGGCTTGGTTTGAAGTTTCCCTGGGTAAATGAGTTTTGTGAGTATTGTATAAAGGGTTATGTGTATTTAAGTTGTTATATTGCTTAGTTTAGTTTTTATTTATATGTATATATATATATATATATATATATATATACATTTACTTTTATTATTATTATTTTGCTGTTTAATGTATTTTTATTTATTGCACGGTCCTAACGGTCTCCACATCACCAATTCCCAAACCACCTCCACCTTCATTTATCAGGGGGCCAGTTAATTGGAACCTCTTCCGTCAAATACTGGATGATAATATTGACCTCAGAGTTTCCTTAAAAACACCCGCAGACCTAGATGAAGCAGTATATTCCATGACTACCTTGATCCAACAAGCAGTTTGGACTGCGTCTTCACCTTATCCTTCTAAAAAATACCGCAAAATAAATCCTCTACCCCAAGACCTACTGGACCTTATTAATAGAAAACGATGCTCTAGGACCATCTGGCAAAGAACCAGGCATCCTGATGATCGGAAATCATATAACTATTATTCCAAGCAGGTAAAACAAAAACTGTTTACGTTTAGATCACAATCCTATAATTCCTATCTTTCCTCACTATCTGCAAATGATAACTCCCTCTGGAATGTAACTAAAAAAATCCTTAAATTCCAATCCATTTCCCACCCCCTCCGCCGTGATGATGGTTCCTGGGCTTCGTCAGATGAGAATAGAGCAGAAGAGTTTGCTAAACATCTATCGTACACATTCACTCCTCATCCTGAACTCCATCCCTCCCATACTGCTGAAGTTAAAGAATTCCTCTCTTCACCGATTCCTCTCTCCTTACCTCCTACAGCCGTCAACCCCTCTGAGGTCAAATTCCTTTTAAAGAACCTAAAACCTCGCAAATCTCCAGGACACGATCTCCTTACTTCCCAGATCCTCAGACAACTTCCCAAAAAAGCAATTATATTCCTTACATACCTATTCAACTGTATCCTCCGCACAACCCACTTTCCTCTGGTGTGGAAACACTCCATAATTATCCTCTTTCCTAAACCAGGTAAACCTGTTAATTGTACATCATCCTATAGACCGATAAGCTTACTTCCGATCCTTTCCAAAATCTTTGAGAAAATCCTTCTCAAACGCATCCTACCCATACTCGAATCCCACAATATCCCTTCCCATCAGTTTGGATTCCGCTCAAGACACTCCACTGTCCAACAAGGCCTTCGCGTTGTGGACCACATATCCTCTGCACTTGAAAACAAGCACTATTGCACTGGTGCCTTTCTGGACGTAGCTCAAGCTTTCGACCGGGTGTGGCACGATGGCTTGCTTTTCAAGCTCAAAACCCATTTACCTCAAGCCTTGTATCTAGTCCTCAAATCCTACCTTTCAAATCGCTCCTTTCAAGTCCGCTGCGGCACTGAACTCTCCAAACATTATCCAATTGAGGCTGGTGTCCCACAAGGCAGTGTCTTGGGCCCAGTTCTCTACATCCTTTTTACCGCTGACATCCCTTCAAGTCCTGATACCTTCCTAGCAACATTTGCTGATGATACTGCCATCCTATCCTCCCACTCGGATCCTCTAATTGCGTCCCGGAACCTGCAAACAACCTCTCCTTCATTGAGCAGTGGTGCAACAACTGGCGCATCAAAATTAATGAATCAAAATGTAAACATGTAACTTTTACTCTTCGACGCAGATCCTGTCCGCCAATCCTTTTTAATTCAATTCCTCTTCCCTACTCAGACACAGTCCGATACCTTGGCTTCCTTCTGGACAAAAGACTGACTTGGAACCCACATACGAGACTTAAAAGACAAGAGCTTAACCGACGATTTGGTCAGCTATATAGACTACTAAACAGAACATCTCATCTCTCAACAGAAAACAAATTATTAATCTACAAGACCATACTGAAACCTATCTGGACCTACGGACTTGAGCTGTGGGGGACAACTAAATCATCGAATATCAAACGCATCCAATCCTTCCAGTCTAAAGTCCTTCGAACAATAGTCAATGCTCCATATTATGTCACGAACAAGACCCTACACCATGACCTTAACATCCCATATGTCCATGACATCATCCCATCCAGATTCTCCAACTTTCACCAGAACCTCATACATCATCCCAATCCTCTAGCCCAATCCCTATCCAGCTCCGAGCATCCATACCATCCCCCTCGAAGGTTGAAACGGCAGTGGCCTCGAGATCTTTTGTAAATATGCCTTTGGAGTCCTGGCAATGGCCAGCTTCTCCACTCATGTCCTGAGCGTCTGTGGCTCTAGTGCCCTCTTTCAGTCTCCACTGGCTTCTAATACTAGTGATGCGGCTGGAAAAGTGGCGCTGGGATCTTCCGGAGTCTTGCTTTGCCTTCCAGTGGGGGAAAAAGCCTGGGTCGGAGATTCTTGGGCGAATGTATATATTGTATATAGTTATGATTGTGTTTAGAAGTTTTTATTTTATTTTATTTGTTTATTATTATTATTTTTTCTTTTCTTTTTATTTATCTTCTTCATCAGTATTATTTATTTACTTCTTATATTTATATTTATTTCTTTATTATTTGTATATATTGTATGAATGAGAACTCTTAGCCCTAATGCTTATAGCCCTCCAGCAGTGGCTGCATGTATTATTATTCAATAAATAGATTCGAGTCCAGGATCGACAAAGGATCAACTTTAGATCTTACTATTAATTTAATTCGTAACAACGTTTCGAGCCTATTATTACGTTATTCGATTTTAATAATGTAAACATTTTAAACAGATCGGAAAAACAAGAAGAATCCTCGAATACATATATACACATATACAAGGTGTTTCAGAGTTTAGTGGCCAAACTGCAGAAATGAACTATGAACCGCAAAACACGAAAAATTTTCCTCTGAAGGTATGTCCACAAATGCTTTTTTAAGGAGATATTCACACCTAAAGATTTTCATTGTTATGAATTATTTACGTCATTTGAAATAAATAAAACCTATTTGTTTATTCTAACTACTTTATTAATTAAATGTAAACATTAACATTCATATTAAATGTTTTTCAAAGTGATTTGCTTGAGCATGAAGACAGGCTCGGCATCTTTCTTCAACAGCAGCAGTGGCAGAATTGCACTGGATATGTGTTATTGTTTCAAAAGATTCAATTATCCTTCTTCGTAAGGAATTAAGGTCATTGACCGGACTTGCATATACTTTTTGTTTAATGTCACCCCGAACAAAAAAAAGAATCAGGTCTGGAGTGTGCAGACCAAGCCACTGTTCCTGCACGGCCAATCCACTGATGGGGATATGGAATATGATTGAGCAAGTCCGGTCAATGACTTTAATTCCTTACGAAGAAAAATAATTGAATCTAGTGAAACAATAATAAACAATAACACATATCCAGTGCCGTTCTGCCTCTGCTGATGTTGAAGAAAGATGCCGAGCCTATCTTGATGCTCAAGGAAATTATTTTGAACAACATTTAATATAAATGTCTCCCACTCAATGTATCTCCTGCGGGGTACCTCTCAGTGAGCCATATCTTGGCCGAATGTTATGTACTCCAATCTCTTAGGGACCAAAATCTTTTCAAAAATAGCCTTGAAGAATCATTCCAAAAGGATCACAATTCTATTAAAAATGCAATACCGTATCGCTTAGTGAGTGATAATTATTTTTTATCGAATCAATAAACATCAAAGATTGATTTAAATTTTTATTTATAAATTAGGCATGGTTTTTAAATTAAAAATCAAATATAATAATTATTACACGATTTCGTGAAAAAAATAATTATCGATTTCAAACCCTCATTCAAAATGTGTTGTCGTTTATGGTAATTAAAACTAAAATATTATTCATGATTAGCGATCACATCTTTAGTTAAATTGTTTGTATTTTTTTTTTATTGATATTTACAACTGTATTACAAGTAAAAATACATTTAGTAAATGTGAAAAAAAGAATATAATAACATGAAATCACTTGTTGAGAAACTACCCACTGGTAGCACTCTAAAAATGTATTTACAAAAGGAGATCTCGAAGTCATCTTCTTTTCAGACGCCTCGGAGGAGTATTTTTCAATAAGTCATTTTATATTAACAGCGACTGATGTCTAAAAATTAGTTTTCAGTGAATTAAGTAATCAATAAGATTTTTCTACCAACCCTGTGACAAGATCTGTAGGAGGTAAGCAGTAATAGCTGTTATTATTATTTTTTTAAATAAGTTCAAAAAAACCTTGTATGATTATGGAATGTTGGTTTTAATTATAATTTTCTCATCAAAGACTATTTATTATGGTGATGTATATAAGTTGAAGTAATGGTTAAGTTTTATTTATTTATTCAAGTATTTTTTTTTATTTTAGAAAAAATATTACTATTATGCTACTATCGAAGTTCTGATTACTAAGTTATACTGTCATGTACTAAGTTAAGTTAATATAACACAGATAATTTGATAGAACTCATCAACCATCAATATTGTCTAGTTTGGCAAGTTAACAACAACCTTGCTAATAACAGTACGAACTATAATATAATTCTGTCCTACAGTTGACGGTTGAAATCAATATAATAGCTCAACCAGCTACAATTATAGACAATCTTTACAATAAAAATTTATTGCAGAGCTCAACCTGAAACGTTTTCGAATCGTTATGGTCCTTGTAAAATGGCAATTATAAAGTATATAAGGTGATTCTCATCAGTGTTGCCCAAAATCGGTCTTGGTCTTGGACTTTTCAAGACCAAGATCAATACTGTCCAACTGTTGCAAGAACAAGACCAGGACTGGTAAAAAAAAATTGTTTTTGTGAATAAAAATTAAGGCAAAATAGTAACTAATACCTGTCAATTTTATTTACTATATGTAAAGAATATGTATAACCAATATACTTTTACATTTAACTCTTCCAATTTTTCATTCGGGTTTAGTTAGGTTTCCCCTATCTGAAAAATTAGTGATATCTCTGTACTAATAAGCTAACAGGTAACTGCAAGACTGTTACGAGACTTGCGCAAAACCAAGACCAAGACTAATATCGCATTTGGACAACACTAATTCTCATTTAAGAACTGGAGTTGAAAATATTAGTTAACATTTATTTTAAAAAAAATTAAGTTAAACTTATACTTTTTTTTTATCTTGCATGAAATTTATATTGAACTTAAACTTTTTTATTTTAATGAAGTTATTTTAAAACTTTTTTTATTGATGATATTTACAACTGTATTACAAATAAAAATACATTCAGTTAATGTGAACAAAAGAATATAATAACATCAATTCACTTGATGAGAAACCACCCACTGGTAGCACTCTAAAAATGTATTTACAAAAGGAGATCTCGAGGCCATCTTCTTTTCAGACGCCTCGGAGGGTATTTTAAAACTATTAACTTTTTAAATAAAATTTCATTACAAACGTATTCATAAAAGGTTTTACTTCAAACACTTATTTTGTGAATTATGGACATAACAAGTGTTAACAAAAACTAATGAGCTTTTTAATTTTAAGTGACACAGAATATGATCTACGATTTGTAAAATATGCCACCTTAAATTGAAATGTGGGGTAAAAAAGAGGTACAATTAAATAGTAATAAGCATAAATTTAAAATAAGGTCAATAAAATACGATATCTACAGATAGATAGACATAATGTTTATTGTTAATCAAAATTTGTAAGATCTTTTACAAATATTTCAAAATTAAATACAAATTTTTTTTGTTACTTTCTCTCTCTCTCTCTCTCTCTCTCTCTCTATATATATATATATATATAATATATATATATATATATATATATATATATATATATATATATATATATATATATATATATTTTAACATATACGAACATGTAATATTGTCCGTCCGTCGGGTCGTCGCCTTTCATGTTTAATTATACTATTTATTATTATTATTATCTTTTATCTTTTTTCCAATTACAAATACATTACATAATATTTATAATTATAAAAACGAAATTGAGAAAACATATCACTCAACAATAATACCAACTATTACTGAATGACAATAACAAACAATAATAAATCTATTACTAAGTGTTTGTATTTATACTATTCATACTTGATACACTATTTAGAATTACGGCCAAGAAATAAATAAAAAATAAGTAATATATAAAGTGATAAATTCCATATTTACATATCGAGATCCATGGTTCAATTAAAATTAAATTGTTCGACTAAATATTCCCTATACTTTAAGGCTTCTACTATATGTTTATAAAGTAAGGACCATTTTTTACGGTTTTACGGAGCTATATCGTTTTCTCTTGTGAGATAATGGTTTTTGAATGTGTTGCAAGCCTTATATCTCTTAGGATCGGACAAACGTCAAGGAAATGGTAGGTATCTTCAGGGGTATTCATATTACATAGAGAGCACGTGTAAATTCTATCTTGTCTCCAGCGTTGACAGTTTAAATCTAAAAGTCCCCCTCTTGTTAAGAAAATTATCTTAATAAAACCTGGGGTTGCATCATTTATTTATTTATTTTTTTTTTTGGTTCTTCTCTACCTCGCCTTTTAGACTATACGAGATTTTTCCTGACCGGAGGGTGAGGGCTGGGAATTTAAAATCCCCTCCGTCACCGGGACGCTAACTCGTATTTTTTTAACTTCGGTTATCCCATTCGGCCACAACGTCCTATTCTATTCTATCGCGTCTCCAGCGTTGACAGTTCATATCTAAAAGTTCTCTTACTTAGAAATTTATCTTAAAAAAACCTGGGCTTGGTTCATTTGTGACATAATGATTAGATAGATTATGGTCTAGCTGGGCATAACCAGGACAAATTCTGCTCTACTTCGTCGTTGCAAATCATCCTTATTATATTTTTCATTTATTTTATTACACGGCTCTTGAATGGTCTGCCCATTTAGTTCACAATATTTATATATTCTTTAAAAATAAAACGTGCAATAAAGAAATATCTCTTCTTCATAATCTCTGCCTTATTCGAGAGTTTCGTCATCGAGTACCTCGACAGTGCTCCCATAATCTAACTTCTTGCAGTCATTTGAGATGTTAACAACTTATCTATTTAAATAATTCTTCTTTTCGCTCGAAACTTTATTTCCTTCAAGTTTAGTCATACCTCGACTCATCGAATCAGCTAATAGAATGTTTGCTTTCAAAACATCAACAGAAGGCTTCCCAACTTTTTACTCAAGAGGCCTTCGTCGCAACTGCCAAAGTGTTGGAAATTCTTCGGAAAAGGTAGAAGTGATACTTCAGAAACAAAGGATGGTTAGGGATGGTTCAGAAGTTTGGTCTTTTAAAAACTCCGAGTCTGCCTAATTGAAGATTTTAAAGCTTCTTTAGCAATTGCCAATGAAAACAGCAAATCATTCATATCTACCTTGAACCAGCACGCTATTCAAGATTTTCATCCTAAAGAAAATTATAAACAATAGACATAAACTATTGAACGGAATCGATCCTCGTGTTTTACCAGAGGTTGCCGAAGCATTACTTCAATCGGCTAATATATTTTGACCTGTCTTCATTCAGTGAAAGCGAATGAGAAAACAATTGGTTATCCCAATTATTTCATATGTCTGTCTTTAAACCCATTAATTATATAAAACAATGACATTAGAAAAAATGAAAAAAAAAACAGTCTATCTCAGGATATTACTTGCTCTTAATTCCAACAGACATCAATGCAGTAGATTAATATCAATTTTTAACATATTTACTCCAGAAAACTACTTGCTTTAAAGAATCAACTTGAAAAAATTGAGGTATGTCAACTTATTATGAATCAGTAAATAAGAAAACGCCGAACTTCATATGGGAAATAAAACTCTATCGCTTCAAATAAATAAACTCTGAAACTTCTGTAACCAACTTATTTCCTATACCTTATACACATCCTACTACTCCACTGTGCTAAGTTTAATGAATGTAGAGAAAAAATCTGAGGAAACTTTTTATTGGGTTGGCAAATAAGTCCTTTCTGTTTTCAGGGTGGAATAAAACTCAATGTATTATAGACATACACCTGCAATATATTGACCATTATTTAATATGACTTTTTCTCATCTTTCCACTAACTAATCTAAAAAAAAAAAAAAAAAAAAAAAAAACTTCATAATAGTTCATAGAATGTCTGGAGTTTATTGTTAAAAAATTGATCCAAGTGGTTTTTGGTCCTCTTGCTTTTGGAATTTCTTTCCATTCATGGAGTTCTGCAGATACCGGAATAAGTGGTAGTCTCTTGGAAGTCTGGTAAATAGGGAGGGTGGGGCAAATGGTCCCATCCAAGGCTCAATATTTATTGCGAATGACCAATGCGGTGTGGGGCCTAGCGTTTTCTTGGTGGAACACAACACCCTTCCGATCATTCATAACTCTTCAGCTTGTGCTCCAAATTCGATTTTACTATATACGTTGGAAAGCTGAATTATTGTTCTTCAAATGTTTTTTCTAGTTAATGCCTACATAAGAAATAAATATACAAAAACTCCTTAAAGGTTTTTATTTTTTATCTCCATTTATTTGTTATGTCTTTTTGTGTAGTTTATGTGGCCATAAATGCCTACTAAATTTCTTGTAGATAGCTAAAGTCGTATTGAAGTTATAACATTTTATTGTGATTTTAAACATTTTTCTTTTCTTTATAACTTTTTTTCCTGAATTTTTCCTTACCTACTATAGGTAGAAAAGTAAAAATATAAGTTACTTTATAATTTTCATCATTTAATAATAAAAAATAGAAAAAAAAATAATGAAGAACGATCTAATAATTTATATACATATTTACAATTTAATGAGGACTGGATGGACAAGAAATAATTGAACAGGCAGGATTTGAAGGTAGGAAGGGTATTGGATTGACCGATGTGGGAAGGGATGGAGATCCATAGGGACGAGGATTGGATAATGAACGATCTGTCGAAAGCAGCAGTTCGGTGGGCCCTTATGTATAAATGAGAAGAACATCTACAATGTCACTAAAAATATGAATAATCCTAATTGGGTCGTTTATCATATAAATAAAATATGTTATTTTATGTACTAATGTTGCTAGGTTGTAAATATTATAAAAGGAAATATTTCACGGGTATTTTATTCATTTCTAGTTTTTTTTTTTTTATATTTCTAATCTTATTTTTTCTATGTATATTTATTATATGATATATATATATTATATATATATATATATATATATATATATATATATATATATATATATATATATATATATATATAAAATGTGATCTACGGAGTTGAAATAGGAAAACTATCGAAAATGGCATGGATTGTATTTTTGAACGTATACCTAAACCTTCTTAATCTTCTAACTATTCTACAACGCTTTGAGTTTTTTTTCGATGAAATTTCGTGCGGCTGATAACCTCTTTTTGTTCTATATATAAAATAGTGCAGTCTGTATACAGTAAGAGTTTAACATGTAATCGAGCGTTGTCCAGGCTCGATTTTTCAAAATATTACAAATCCAAAAACGGCAGTATTTTAAAAATCAAATAGTTTTGTGGGGGTTTCCAAAAGTCACTGGCACTATCCCTTTCAGTTTCATCTGGATTGATATTTTTTTTTTTTAATGGAAACTACGAGATTTGATTCGTCGTAAGAATCGATCAACATTTTGTTCTCAATTTTAGAATTTGTAGCGTTATAGAAAACCACTTCAAAATTGTATTGTTCCTGAACAATAGGAGATTCTCTTCAGAACGAGGAACATAATAATATTCAGCAAACAGAATATACCCTCCCCCTACAGTCGAGTATCGGCACAGCCAATAATCCGCCATTTCGATCCCTTTGATTCCGGAAGGTATGAGGAAGAACCCTCCAAGAGAGAGCATGAAGCTTTAAACATCAACCAGGAATATTTTCTGTAAACTGATTTCTCGTTGAATTGCAATAATTTTAGTTTCTGTATAAGCAACTAATCATCCAATAGTATCAATTTATATAATTCGTTTTTATCTTTAATGTTTAAATATAATGATTTGTTTGATTTATTACATTTTATTGAATAATAATACAATCCGCCTAATTGAAGGGAGGGGGGCGCTACAAGTGTTCATTTATACAACATATATAGACAAAAGGGAAATATAAGTATAAATAATTTATTTAAAAAAATATAGATGTATAAAAATAAATAAAATACTAGATTTGATGTTGAGTAAAAAGTTTAAAAAATCTCCTTAGAACATAGTAACACTTATGTACAATATCTATTCACCCAGGAGACTAATATCCAAGCTTTGTCTTCCACATGCGGAACACAATGCAGGACACCAGGAGATCCCAATGGTTCTCTCTCAGCCGTATCACTGATATTTTGAAGCCAGAGGAGAAAGAGGGCACGAGAACCACAGACGTGAGTGGAGAATTTGGCCATTACTAGAACTCCAATATGTACATATTTACAAAAGGTCGCGATGTCACTGTCATTTTAACCTTTGTGGACCATTATAAGAAGATATGGATGGTCAGTGCAGAACAAGGATTGAGCTAAAGGATTTTAGTGATGAGTGAGGTTCCGGTGAAGTTTAGAATATTTGTGTTAAATGTGAAGTCATGTACAAATGTGGTCTTAATGTCATTATGCAGGGTTTTGTTGGTGACGTAGAAGAGAGTATCGACTGTTGTTCAAAGGACTTTATAGTTTTGATGCTTTTGCGTAGAACTTTGAATGCGTTTGATGTCAACAAATTTTGCTGTTCCCCACAATTTCATGTACGTTTCGGGATTTTCTTGTAGATCAGTAATATGTGGTCAACTAAAAGTTGAGATTTTCTATTCAGTTATCTTATGGCCACATTATCGGTTACTCTGTTGTATTTTAAGTCTGATATGTAGGTTCCAGGTCTTCTGTATAGAAGGAAGGATACCGGATTGTGTTGGTTAGAAGTTAGAAGTGTCATGGAGTCGAATAAACAGATGGAAAAGATTGGTTTGATTTTAGTTAATCGTTGTATTTGTAACTTAAAAGTAACAATTCCTCTCAATCTACATTAATGTCTTTAGAAATGAAAAGAACATCAAGTTTATATATATTTGCATTATTCATCTCGTAAACTATTTTATAGTGTAATAATGTTGTAAGGTCCTGGTATGGAGATTATTAACAATAATTCTTCCTTTCTCCATCTCTTTGTGGCATCCCAGGAGTTTTCTTTGTTTAAATGAATTGGACTAATGAGTACTCTTTCTTAGTCATTAAATGAAACAAACAGAAGAGTAGCATAATGCTGCTTGAAAAATGAAAGTGACATAAAAAAAAAAAAAGTTCAGAAGTATTAATCTTGTTTTAATTTTATTTCGCACGCTCTTTTGCTTTATTTACCTAGATCGTGGCCACAACCAATTCAATGGGACATAGACGCGTTCACACGTCTCTCAAGCCATGGCAAGTAAGGGCATGTAAATTGGGTATTTGTCTTGGTTTGATGAAATATGCTTCCCTGTGCTCGTGGCCGATATGGTCTACTTTCGGTTTTCGGCCACTAATCAAAAGGAAGTTAGCTAAAAGACTACAGATATTCGTTTTTGCTCTATTGTTTAAAATTAATCAATTAAATTGAATGAAGTATCCGAGTCAAGTTCTACGGCCCGTTATACTTATTTATCTTGAACCTAATCTTGTTTAACAAGTGTGTGTTTGGGTTGGAGACTTTTACTGTATTTCAAAATAAATTAAACAAAATAAAAATAATTTCTCTTCTCATGTTCACTCCCTCCAAATCAAATATCATTTGTAAAATATTCGATTTTGCAAAAATACTTATGGTATAATTTTGAAATAATATTTAAATTATTGTTCCACTTTCTCCCAGGATCCATAATTCCATTCAGTTCATGTAAAGATAATTTAAATATTGGCTTATTTTAAATAATGGCGACGGGTCAAATGAGCATTTAATGTTGTTAAGCTTGACGTTTAACGTATCTCTAATAACGTTTATTAGCAGTGAACAGGAGAGTAAGCGTCCCAGGGCCAGACCGAAGCGTTGTTGGGAAGATTTTGTCATGGCTGAAATTTTTAGTTTTTTAAGGAGTAGACGGATAATTATTGCTCGTATCGGCATCGAACCTTCAGGTTCGCGATGCATAATTATTATTAGGTCTCAACTCGTTTTAACTTCGTCTACCGATTACGGGCATGATTCTTTTGAAACAATATAATATCCACTGCATTTATTATATATATATATATATTAATATATATATATATATATATATATATATATATATATATATTATATACATATATATATATATATATTATCTCAATAAATTAAGCCTTCATCACTCCATCAACATCCACTGATCAATATTTCTCCCTGAGTATAATATACGACACCGCATCAATTAGTGTATCCGAAACTTTAGATGAACGTTCAGAATATTATTAAACTTTTTTTGGGGGGGGAGGGTGAGGGCAGGATGCCTGGGATAAAGCAGGCCAATAAAATTCAGTTTTTAATCAAGGACTTTGGGCTCAATATTGTACGCATTATTCTCAATATTTCTGTCTTCCATGAGCGATATATATGACATTTAAGACACAAAATAAAAAAATATAATTAAAACAAACAACAACCTAAAAAAAATTTTAGCATTTTTTAGAAATTTAGAAACATATATTAGAAATTTAATTCATAAAGTAGATAGAACATTTAAGCAATATGATGTAAATGAAATTAAATTTGCAAGCAAACCAATTAATGAAATAGATGCAATTTATTCCAAAACTAAAGATAATGTACCTACTGATAAATTAGTGAATATTATTTATAAAAGAAATTGCAAAAATTGCATTAACAAATCATATTTTTTACAGACATCACAATGGTTTGAAAAAAAGACTTAAACAACACAAACAAAATTGTCATTCTAAAAACACTATAATTACATTAGCTATTGGACTCTCTCAGCATACTATGCAAACAAAACATGAATTTGTTTTCAAAAACGCCAAAATCCTGCATAATGAAAGTAATACTAATAAACGCAGAATAAAGAAAGCAATATATATAACTAAAAACTTAAAAAAAAAAAAAAAACTAGGTACGTGAATAATATGAACACATTTTACGCGAGGTCAATTGAAGAAATCAAAATTTGAGATGAATTAGCTGATATTACTTAAAATAGGTCCGCATATATAATTGGGAAACATTATTGTATATGTTTTTAAAAATGGTCTTCCCCTACTCCTATAAGAATAACCATTCACTGAATAGAAATGAGACCGACGACATGTTGGTGACACATGATAAAGTAATTGTAACATATATGAATCTTTTAATAAGAAAGAATTGTGTAATAATGATGTGGTAAAATAATTAAAGGTGGACATTTCAAGAGTAAAACATTTCATTATAAGTAGACGCATGCAATTCGCATAAGTGAAATGGACAGGTACGTGATGGGTATACAAAAAAATCTTTATATTTTGAAATATGTAAGATTTTAGATATGATTGTAAATTGAAAAATTTCTTTTAGACTTGAAAATAGCTCGAGGAGCCGAAACCTCGTAATTGAAATGTTGTAGTCATTAAGTTGACCAAATTAAAAATTGGTGTAAAATTGGCTGAAAATAAATAAACTGGAATTACGCATTATTGTGTAATTTACTACTGTTAGTGCTGAGAATAGATAATTTAACTTGCCTTCTTTGTTTATTTGTTGAAATAAAACCTGTTAAAACTTTAAATAAATTTTAAAAAGTAGTAAATACTATACCTATTATATATAATTTCGCCTCAAAGGGTCCGAATATTTTCACGCTTAGAGCAATGTGATAGTCGCTTGGAACTAGGTCTGATGAATAGGGAGGGTGGGGCAAAAGGTCCCAGAAAATTCGTGTTGCCAAATTTATTTCGGTTAAAGAGTGGGGAACCCAAAGATCAAGCATATAAACGTAGTCGAGCTTGTGCCAAATGGTTTTCTATGCTTATGTGCGACACATCTAGAGCCATAGCTATTTCTCGCACTGATTGACCCGGAATTTGATCATGAATAGCCTTAAGATCCCTCACTTCAATTTCTTGTAGGCCATCAGACCGTGGAGCGTCATTGATGTCAAAATTTTCTGAACGAAATTTGGCAAAACCAATTTTGACACGTTTGATTATGGCATGAACCCTATAAACACTACAATTTTTTTATGAGATTTTGCAGCAGGTTTTCCTTCTTTAAAATAATACAGCAAAACATTCCAATAATGAATAATTTTGACAAGAGTTTATTGGAATGGTTGTTGATATATTGCAAATAGATTACAAATTTAAACAATCCATTTAGGGATTAATTCATCATATTAGAAGTGTATGGTAGTGACATACAAAATAAATATTAAAACCTAACCTATTTGCCAACCCGATATAGCGACAATTAATATACCTGTTATTTTTTTGAATAATAAAAAAAAGATACCATTTTTTTCCATTTAGTTTTTTATCTCATGTAGGTGATAGTAAAATAAATCACTTCGATCAAATCAGGATCCTTGCTTCCGGTTGTAAAGGAGCATAAAGGCAGAGGGTGTGGGGGTAAATAACGAAAAGATGAAGGAGGTTATGTAATCTCCATGTTTCCTTTATGCCCTTCTGTTTTTCCCTTCTTTCAAAGAGGTACAGGTGTTCCACAAACCCTTCTCGCTCCATTTCCGTTTTCTACTTTTCTTTGCTCGTACTCCACTGGTCATGTATAATACCTTTTTCTTATACATTGTTTTGTAATGAATGTTAGATTATAATCGATTTATAATTATTTTTTTAAATCTTAATAAATCCAAAGATGCCAGTATAAAGCAGGTGACACTAAAATTGTTTCTTACTCTGTCCCTTCGGCAGTTAATGTCTATTTTTCTCCTTATTAATTTTATTTTCATTTATTCTTTTTTTAACGTCAGAGACCATATTTCATATATTTTTTTATTTCTTAATGATATTTAAAACTGTATAAAAGAAATTCACTTAGTAAATTTGAACATATGGATATAATAACGTGAAAAGACTTTTTAAGAAACTACCCGATGGTAGCACTCTAATGATATGTCTACATTAGGAGGTCACGGCGCCATCTTCTTTTCAGACGCCTTGGAGGGTTATTAGGAATTGAAGCAAATTTAGAAACGGGTTGGGATGATTCTGAAGTTTATTATGGAAGGATAGGTATCTGGATTGGGCCAGATCTGAAACATAAGAAACATTAAGGTCATCATGGATGGTTTTATTTGTAACAAAGTAGGGAGCATTGAGGATTTTACAAAGGATTTTGGGTTGTAAGTATTGGATTCGAGAGGAATTCGATGGTTTAGTGGAGCCCCATAGCTCAACTCCGTTTGTCCAAATAGGCCTTATTATAGTCATGTATATTAGTCTTTTGTAATTAATTTGAAGTTAGATCGTTTCTCTAATAAGTGCTGAAGTAAACGTGAAAGTTGCGCGGTTTCTTGTCGTTCCAGTCTGGTATGAATTTCATATATGTATAAGTAAAAAGTAACCAAGAAAATAATTTTAAAATCGAGTAGAATTTAAATCATTGAACTGAGTTTTGTTTTATTATACTATAGGTTTTATTATATGACTTGACCAGCCGTAAATTTGAGTATGTAAATTAAAATTTTGATTTGGGGACAGCAGGGAAATTGATAATATGTATCTAATTTTAGTTATATTTGATTATAATATTTGGGTTTCAAAATGTTCATTAGTGTTGCCCAAAATCGATCTTGGCCGCCTGACTGTTGTAAGACCAAGAACAGGACTAGAAAAAAAATCGATTTTTTAAATAAAAATTAAGGCGAAATAGTTATTAATACTTAACAATCTTAGTTACTATATGTTAATAATTGGTATAACCAATATACTTTTGCATTTAACTCCTCTAATTTTTCATTCGTGATTAGTTAGGTTTCTCCTATCTAAAAAATTATAATAATATCTCTATAGTAATAAGCTAAAACGTAACTGCAAGACTGTTGCGAGACTCTTGCGCAAGACCAAGACCATGACCAAGACTGAGTTTGTAAGACTAAGACTCGCTCGGTCTCGCATTTGGGCAACACTAATGTTCATGAATTAAAAAAAAAAATATACTGGTTTTTGATAAGAATTGGTTTATATATATATATATATATATATATATATATATATATATATATATATATATATATATATATATATACCATAAGATGGGGTAACTTTGGTATAGCTGTTAAAATTTATTTTGTGGTCATTCCGTAGGGGATACACTGTGTTGGTTCAGTATGCAAAAACTTGGTTTGTATAGGCTTGTACTGCGCTACTTTGCTATACAAAGCTAGGTTTTATATAGTACCATTGTTTGTTTTGTTTTTTCAAAATTCTTGTTTTCATGAAACTTATGAAAAGGTAGTAGCTAAGTACACGCGCTGTTCATAGTGATTGAACCAACACAGTGTATCCACCAGCAAATCGCCATAAACTAAATTTTATCCGCTGTCCCAAAGTTACCCACCCAATACCAAAGTTATCCCATCTTACGGTATAGTATTCAATACTCTTTTTTTAAATTAAACTTTATTAGTCTGAATTTGGAGCGGGGTAGCTGAGTGAGTAAGCGCTGTTTTCCAATGCTCAAGATCCCAGGTTCGAATCCGGCTGATGACAAGTAATTTTTCATCAGCCATGGATCGACCCTGGGGTCGGGAGACCCTCCTGGGGCACACATAGTCTCTATAAACTGGTTACTCTCAATAAAAATAATTAATTAAGAGGGAAAACCTGGCGGTTGATTGGGATCCCGACCCGATCACCGTTGGCCTTGAAGCAGTAATTCCTCACTAAGTACTGAACTCAAGACCCTTCGTGAGTTATATTGGTACAATTTCTTCCTTTTTTCCAGCCTTCCAGACTTATTTCCAGCCATATTTCCATATCGATCTTACCGTGCGCTGGTTGCTGCTACTCGGAGCAAGGGGTACTTTTTTTCCGCCCGGTTCGAGCCCTTTGCCTCGGCAACGCAGAAGGGAGGAGGCAAACAAATAACAAAGGCTCGGGGACACTTATTCAAATATTAATATCTCTTCAAGTGGGGCGTTGTTCAATAAAACGAGGTCGGTACAATTCGGTCACAACATTTTTATGATTTCCGAATTGTTGAAAATTAATTGACTTCAATCAAAATACCTAATATAATATTTAGAATACCTAAGTAATGCTTGTCCGGTAAAAGCTTTAAAAAAAATTCTTAAAGAATTGTATTTACTACTTTCATAAGGTGAGACTAATACCATTATAATTGAATAGCAAAATATTTAAAAAAATCTGGTGTGCCCACTCACACGACTTTCCTACCAATTTCAGAAAAGTATTTATATGTTTACATTTTTCAAGAAACAAAAAAAAAAAAAAAAAAAAAAAAATGAATTAGATTTATTTTCCTGAAAATTTATCAAAGAAAAGATTTGAGTACAATTTATTTGATCAACTAAAGCAATGTAAACCGGCTTAAGGTAGACCAGTGCAAAAATGTCAATATCCTCTAATATTGCTGATCAAAAATTTTTTGCCATAGCCTAATTTTGTCAAACAATAATTTCAGTTAAAAGTAACGGAAATAGTGAAGCTTGTGAGATGCGGGCAACAGATTTTCTTACTTTCACTAAGTTATCTTTTTTCTCTCATTCAACCCTTTCTGATACCAAGATAGAAACTCGTAATCTTACATTGGAAATTGAATAGCTATAACTTCGTTAATAGTTGTCCGCAATAAACGATTTTTATATAGTTTTGTGTGGAATTTCATTACTTTTCAAAAAAACAGGCTAAACGGTGTAAATAAAACAATAAAATAAATTAAACAAAATAAAAAAGAAACAACAAAATCGGTTCACTAGTTCCCAAGAAAATCTTGGCACAGACAGACAGACCAATGCATAAAAATGTGTTTTTCGAACTCAGGGAGCTCTGAAACGTATGGAGGGAATTTTTACACCATTCTTCAATCATTGTGATATGCGAGATATATTGGAGAGATTGGAATGCAATTAAAGGGTCATTATTAACAGATAGCAAACATGTGTCATCGGCGTACGTGGTGATGACATTGTCAGAATGGGTTGGGATGTATAAACTGTGTAGAGGATGGGACCAAGGATAGTACCTTGTGGATCGCCTGTAGACTGAGCAAAGAGGTATGAACAGACATTATTGTTTATTTCGAAGTATCTTTCAGCAAATTAGGAACAGAGAATGAGGAAGTGTGTAGAGAGTAGGAATTTACGGATTTTGTACCGGGTCCCGGGTGCTGGACTCTATCAAGCGTCTGTTCAACGTCGAGAAAGACGCCCGTGTAGTGCTTCCCATGCTCCAATGCAGATGAGACTACATAAACCACACGATGGCATTGTTGGATAGTGGAATTTGGGTTGTTTGGTCCCTGGTTTGGGTTCTTCATGTGCGAAATCCAAATTTGTGAACAGGGATAATGTGATTAGAGAGGGATTTTATTATGAGTTTTTCCAGGATTTTGCCCATGATAGGTAATAGAGAAATAGGACGGTAAGAGGATGACTGTTCGGGTGTTGTTTTTTTTTTAAGTTTGTGTATCATTTTGACAATAGATATTTTCATGGATCAGAAAACCATGTGAATCGGAGCACAGCATATGTAGGTAAGGAATAGGATGGCTTTCCAAGGATATTTCACATACAAATTTGGTTCTTTAAATTATTACATAATTTTAATTGTTAACTGTTATGCAAGTTTTGTTATCTTTTTGATGTTCTCTTATCTTGTTAGATTTTGTGAAAATATGAACTTGTACATATTTAGCTTTTTATTTTATATGAATACAAGTTCCTTTTTAATAATTATTAGTTTGTTAATTTGAATCAGTCTGTTTTTAGTAAAATGTGTGTTTATTTTACATTAGCTCTTTGTTCATTACTACATTTCGAATTCTGCCTGTAGAGTCAAAGAGTGTAGGAGTTAAAGGAGCCGTGGAGCACTCACTTAGCAAATAAGTTGGCAAGGACTATAAAGCAGTAGCCCAGTCTAAGCTGGAATGGTAATGCATTAATGGATGTTCTTGCCCGTCCTTTCATTAGCATTTGACCGGTGTTTCTATTAGCAATTGCAGTTAATCTAGCTCATCCACGATTCTACATGGTCCCTCTTTCCTCAAGTCCCTCTTGATTTATTCATTGCAATGTTAACATGTCGAACAGTACGCAGTGATCAATTTGTAAAATAACTTTATGTATTTCTTATTTCTTATTGGGTTGTAACACATTGTATGTCCGATTTTTTTTTATTTTAAATTTTAGAGAGGATTAAAATTTTAATAGGTACTTGGAATATAGTTTAATTTCGAACGCAATAATGAAACTCGCGATTTTCGAACGATCCATGTTAATGAGTTCAAACTTGGTCATTCCGCTGCCCATGCAGCAAGGAATATTGATCAATCTTTTGGTGAAGTGAGTTCTAATGGAAGAACAGTTCGTCAGGACATATGGCGTTAGTGAATTTACCCCGACCTCCAACCTGACTTGTGTCATATTTCGGCACAATTCGAATAACTGTTTCCAGTGTGGTTTAAAATTTGCCGGAAAGTTGAAAAAGCCCCGATGCACGGTAACGCCCGACCTCACGTTACGTTACAGGCAGTTGATAAATCAAAGGAGATGGGTCAATATCCGCTGTTGGTGTGGATGAACCTTCTAATTAAAAATTAAATTGAAAGTCCGGAAACTTACATCCCTGACAGTGGCAAGACCTGCAGATTTGGTAGTTTTCTTTCTTAATTTCCTAAACGGGCGGCTACTTGTTTATTCATGTGACTTATCAGTTATCTTTATGAGGCTAATTTCAATTAAAGTAAGATATTTAAGGCCTCCTTCCTGCCAACTCCTTATCATTCCTGCCATTTTCCCTTAATTAGACTCTGGTAGATTCGGAGAAGAGTAGTTAGATTTTGATGATAAAGAATGAGAATTTTTGTTGTTAACGTATAAAAATAAATCTAGCCTGAGTAGTTTTTAAATTAAAACGGCTAGTTGAAAAAAAAAAATACTAATCTTGGTTCAACAACCGAATTAGTTTTTTTTTTTTATTATATTATATACTTTTACTTTTAAAGAAAAAAAATTAATGCTTTAAGCAGAGATTTTTTTTATTCCCAAGTTGTTAGTCACTCTATTTAAGAGAATATGGTTGGTGAATGCGGTCATTGGAAGTAAAACGAAAAATAAATTATAAATAAAATAAATTCATAATATAATATAAATAAATTTCCCATTATACATATTTATTAATGTTAAGTTTAACTATTTACATGTTATTATTGTTATTTATTTTTTAACACTTTAAAAAAAGGTATTTTTCTGGAGTGGAGAAGAATTAACTTCAACCACTTTAAGTCAATTTTGGTAGTTCTATTGGATATTTAGGCAGCTCCTTACGATTCTCGCAGTGTTCAGCAGCACAGCTTTCTGGGCTTCATTTAACGTAGCTGTTGAGAGGCCCAACTTCTCGGTAGCTTCTACAGTGGATTTCGGAATCAGCCCGTTGCTAGAGATCACTAAAGCTCTTACTGTCACTTTGTTTAGTCTGTACAAATTTTCTAATTCGGCTGCCAGATATTTCCGATTTTTTTCGGTGCACACTGAGTTGTTGTTTTGCCCATCATTTGGTACAGCGATATCTATTAAATCAGCTGTCTTCATACTCTATCGATTAACACGATATCAGGTCTGTTATGAATCACTTTATGGTCTGCTATAAAAGATTAATTCCTGTCAAATTATTATTGTATATTATCATATTTTTTATTGTCTTAGCTTTCTCAAATTTCTGGAGTAGCATCCACATCCCGGAAAACCATTCAAGGGAATTTAGATGAATGTAAAAATAAAAAATAAAAATATTTATTTAGAAACTTTCTGACAACATTGCACGTAACGAGCAGGACGGCTTTTTGTGCTGCTTTTAAATACGCTAAATCAGTCCAAGTTGTTGGGTACCCTCTACTATGCATTCCAATATTAATCCATTAGAAGATATGATTATTGGAGTAATGTTCACTTTTTTAAAGTGGCATAGTGTTTTTAACTCGAAAGCAAGTTCTTGGTATTTTCTGATTCTTTCGGCCCTGGTTGTTACCATGTTGGTATCACAAGGTACTACTATATCTATAATTTTCCTAGTTTTATTTATTTTGTTTATAACCAAAATATCCGGACAGTTATGCAATACCCTATGGTCCGTTATTATATTTTGACCCCAGTAAACTTTAATAAAAGATTGATTTCAGTATAATTATTATTGTACATTATCATTTATTATTGTCTTAGCTTTTTAAGATTTCTGGAACAGCATCCACATCCCGGAAAAACATTTATGACAATGTAGATGAATGTAAAAATAAAAATAAAAAATACTTATTTAAGAACTTTCTGACAATCCTTCACGTATCGAACAGGACTGCTTTTATATTATCATTATTATTTTTTTTGTCCACAAACCGGCCAGCAAGGACCACGCGAATATCATTTTCGCTTCCTCTTCACTCCCTCAGCCTTCCTCTTACTCCAATACCCTCCCATCCTCCTGGACTGTTCCTCTCGCTCTTCCTTAGTCCATTTTCTTCCTCGTCTCTCGCTCCCGCCTACAAGAACCACAACCCCTTTCAGTTTTTCCCTAAAAGACTCTCTGTCCAAACAATCCGTGATTTTTAGCCTGTCTAGTTCCTCTTTTATTTGTTTTACATATCCTCCCATACTTTTATAGCTGCAAACTTTTTCAAAAATTTTCTTGTTCAGTCTTTCACCATTCATCCTGACAATGTGTACGTAGAACCTTAGTCTTCTGGTCCTGACGACTGTTTCCAAATCTTCAAAATTTTTATTATTGTTATTATTACTGCCTACTATTTTCTCAATATCTGTCTTGTCTTTGCTTAGCCTTTATGAAGGCTTTAAACTTAAATCAATGTAATTATTTTTACTTTGTACTTACAATGACTGCAATCTCCAACCAATTTCTCAACAATTATCCTACATTATGTTAATATCTAAGACCTAAAAGGGTGATGAGTATCCCATGGCGGTCATATCAGCTAAGAACTATTTGGCAAAAATTACGAATTATCTCGAAAACGAGATATTTTCGGGCTTTAAAACGCAGGGCTCAATAGTTCCTTGATGACCGTATAACAGGATCTGCTAAAGCGATTAATGCTTCATTTTATAATTAATACTCCATTATAATCAGCTCAATGTAGTTGATAGGCCTTAGCAATTTACTAATTACTAAAGCGTTTAGCGTTTAGCCGGCTCTGAAATGACATTGGCAAGTAGCCCTGGCTGGGATATCAGGTAACCAATAAGGGGTGGTATACCCCAACCTCCACTTTATTACAGTTTGCCGTCTCTAACCCACTTCTCCCCCTCCCCCCCCCCTCTTCCCCCATCTTCCTCCTCAGCTTTATGAATATTTTATGAGCTCAGGAAGCCTCAGCTCTCTGTCAAATCCAGACCAATGTTCGCCTTAAGGAATCCCTAACGACCGGCCTTTGTCGTATTTCGAAGTTGTTTTTTTTTCTTTACTTTTTTAATAAGATTAACTGGATTTATTCTCTATTTATTCTTCCATTTTGAAGGATATAAGCTCTTCTCCTGATTCAACAATCATAAAATTTACTTTAATTTTAAGTCTATTGCAGACTCGGGCAGTATTTCAAATGAAATATTTAAATATACAAAATGAAATAATTTTTTTTTTATTTCGCATTTTTATAAGTAAAACATAAAAAACGCACTCGTTTGTAACTTCATATTTTTAAAGTATAAAATTCCACCAAAAAAAATATTTGTATTTTCTTTCCAAGATGCTATTCTAAAAAAATAAAAAAAGTATATGTAGGAATTTTATGGTTACATACCGATAATTAATAGAATAGAATAGAATAGAAAATAACTTTATTCTGGGACAAAGTCTCTTTAGAATAACAAAATAGAACATAATTAAAATACTACATCTGGCCAAAATAAAACAATAATAAAAAAGAGAAAGTAAAGAAAATATTAGTCAAACAAGCTATGTACAAAAAAAAATCTATATACAAAACACTTAAAACTATGATAAATCACTTAATACTATGTACAGTAGGAAAAATTATAATTATACTCTTTTGAAAAATAAAATAATAAAATATACATTGAGTTCTTCTTTAAAATGAGGTGTGTTTCTGCTAACAAAGAAAAGACAAAGCTGACAATATAAAATATCAGTGTATTTAAATAATGATTAATATGTAGACTCATCATTATCAAATGCTAGCCATAGGTACAGATTTAATATAGGGGCACTAAGCTTCCAATGCTCAAGGTCCCAGGTTCGAATCCCGGCTCATGGTAGAAACATTATTTATTCTGTTTCATTGGCCGTTTAGCGACCCTGGGGTATGGGAGACCCTCTTGGGACACACCCAGCTTCTACAAAGTGGGTACCCTTAATTAAATAATTTATTAAGGGGGGAAACATGGCGGTTGAGCGCGATCCTGGCCCGATCTCCTTCGTGCACAACTGCTGGCCTCGTAACAGTACTTTCCCTAAATAGTACTGAACCCAAGATCTTCATGGATTGTAGTAGTACAGTTTTTTTTAAAAATTAATATAGGGGAATAATTTATAAAAATAATTACAACATCAAATGATCTTATAACCTTATATATTTTTTAGATTTTATGTTTATTTAACATTTTAATGTTGGCAACTCCTCTCCTTCCCACTGTACGCAAGTAGTTTTGTCTAATCTATGTATATGTTGTGGCTGGTTATAATTATTTTTTATGATTTTGAAAATGGACTTGTGTCTACCATCTTCTGATAGATTTTTAAGATAAACACTGACCGAATCAGAAGTGGCGAAAATTCGGACAATTTTACAATAAATTATTTTATTGGTTGAGCATAAAAAGGCCTAATTCTTAGGTATATAATCACGTTATCATCATTTACTAAAAAAAATTTATTTTATTTTGTATTTTAAATATACAAAATTAATTAACGAATTAAGTAGGTTTCCCTCGACGTATTTCTGCAAAGCTGGTCGTTTGAATGAGAATTATCTCCGTGAAAATCGAGATTCGACATTTATTATTGAAGATCGATTGAGTTAAATTTATTATACATTTATTTATTTATTATTGATTAGCCTTAAAATGATTATGCCAGACTCCGGGATCTTATCATAGGAAAGGGTACATGTGCTTAGTTTTTTTTTTTTTTAATAAATAAATCAATTTATGCTATAATTAAGAGAATATTGATAAATGAAATAATTTTACTATAATTATGAATTGTTCAGAAATAATATTAATTGAATAAAATAATTTATTCTCATATATATTTTTTTTTTTTAACTATATCAACTGTCTTCTAATCTCATATTCTTTTCCTCTAAAAAGTAAACCTATTTTTAAGGAATTACTGGAAGGAAATGTTACTTCACGAGAAGTATTTTGTTTTTCGTAATTAAAATGTAAGATACTTTTTCTAAAAAAAAAAATTAAATACATTTTAATTAAAATAAACTGTATTTTAAAAACACTAAATACTTGGTATTTTAAATACTTTATACGCTAACACGGCTACTCTTTAAGACAACAGCCGAAAACCTTGAAATTTTCTTGGTTGCTATAACTTCAGCCAAGCGAAAAAGTTACTCTTTATAAAATGAAATACCGTTGAAGCCTACGTCATATAAGTACCTCTAATTTGGTATGGTAGCATGGTCGAAAAACGATGGTTTTTGCCGACTTCGTCAAAAACTGAATTATACTATTACAAATAGCTTTGCAGAATCGAAATGAGTTCTGTAAGAGAAAAAACCGATTGAGTAAAAGTTGTTGACCATCAAATTCTGCATCCAACTTTATTAAATCAGTTCAAGTACGAACAGGTTCAAAATAGGCAATATCTCGATGTGTATATATATGTACACTTTATTTTATTTTTTCTTCTCCTAACCTTTACGCATACTCACTTAAATATCTTAGGGAACATATGTATATCATTTTTTTTTTGTTTTTACAATTTATTTCTTTACATATTGTCCTTGAGACAGATTGTAATATTTTTCAATAAAAAAAAATAAATAAAAAAAAACATATTAACAGTTATTATTATTTTTTTTAATTTTTATATTCCATCACTAAAATGCTTTGCCTATAAAATTGATTCTGCGTTCCTTTCTAATTTCATTCAGTGATTATAATGCTATTGTTTTAGCTCCAATATTGTAGTACTGAACCCCTATTACTCAACTGTTCTCATTAATTTATCCGAAGAGCTTAATTAATACTTAATTTATTACTGGTGTTTTGTTATTATTCATTGTAATAAGTCTTTTGGCCAGATTTATGGTTAATTTATATGAACAATACTGTTATTCTAAAGGGACCTAGTCCCAGAATAAAGATGATTTTTCTATTTCTATTTCTATATTTAGCAGAAGTGCGCATGGATTTATGCTTCATTACAATATGCTATAATCCATAAAGATCTCTTTTCCTGAGCAGCGAGAAATCTTGAGAAGCTAGGTTTTAAAAACAATTTTAATTTCATAACCTATCCTTCCATAATAAACTCTATAAGCACCATCCGAACTCTCTCGTTTCTAACCTTGCTTATTGCTCGATCCCTGATAACCCTCCGAGGCTTCTGAAAAGAAGATGGCCTCAAGTTCTACCTGTGGGTAGTTTCTCAACAAGTGTTTTTATGTTTTTGTTTTCTGTTATCACATTTACTGAATGTATTTTTTCTTAATACAGTTGTAAACATCATAAATAAAATTTAAAAAATCATGGATCGTGGATGATGAAATGCCCAATCCCATTGGAGTAATTGACCCAATTTAAAATACTGTTAGTCGCTGAAACAGAATTTCATTTCTTTCTCTTTGAGAGCTCATTTCCAAGTTGCATATTTATTTATATTAGTATATCTCAGTTTTTAAACTGATGTTATAATCCTACAATTTATCACCCTAAACCCCCTACTCTTAAGTTTAAAAAAAAATTGGTAAAAATGGTCGTTTGCTTGTGCCACCATCAAATTATTTGGCATCGGTATTCATTATATGCAAAATTTGACCTGTTTTAATTTTTTGAATATTTTTCTCTCTTGGATGCGGTGTTCAGGAGTTAGAGGCGAAAAAAAAAATTAATTATATGTTTAGCCGTCCAAAGCTAGGTGGTTCGTGTTAGCATTATTAGTTTTTTTTATTTCTTTGTATCCTATAATGAAAACATCTACCATCTTTTTTTCGCTATATAGCCCCCGTTTCGATTCTCAACCGACTGCCCTTGTATTTTTTAAATCAATCGCTTTTTTCGAAAGTAGCGACCTTGGAGCTGCTGACAAGTTTCGTTTTATTTAGAATAAAAATCTCTCTAATAAATAAATTTTTTTGAAAAACCTTTTTAGTCCTTGTTTCCGGATCTCATGAATGCCAGCTTTACATATATTGCGAGGGTCGAAAATATGAGTTAACTTTTATTTTTAAAAAGTTTAAGTTAACTTTTTTTTTTTAATGAAGTTTTTATTGAACTTGAATTTTTTGATGAAGTTATTTTAATAAAACTTCTATCCAAATAACCTTTTAAATTAAAATGTTCACTACAAAC
Organism: Nezara viridula; assembly: GCA_928085145.1. Taxonomy (NCBI): domain Eukaryota; kingdom Metazoa; phylum Arthropoda; class Insecta; order Hemiptera; family Pentatomidae; genus Nezara; species Nezara viridula. Next base: position 121,852,178 of record OV725078.1, on the reverse strand, counting down.
AGTCATTCTAAAGGATTTCAGGCAAAAAAAAAATGTAATTTCAGAAATATATTTTTATATATTTTATACATATATGGTTTAACAAATGCGTTAAAAAATTATCTTTAATTATTTTTTTATATCATTTTCATATATTTTTATTGGCTGATACAACATATTTTAAATAAACTTCGAAATAATCTGTCTTTTTTATGCACCATCGGAATTCATACTGAATCGTTTACTCTCAAGAAGTCGCTAAAATTAAATAAAAGGCTCTGAAAAGGGTGATAATGACTGGACTATTGATTTTAGATCAAAGAAATGATAGGATTGGTGCAACACCTCTGTGAATAATCCTATCCTCAATTATTTTTTTTGTTTTTTTAGATATTACAATCTGTCTTAAAGGACATTTATAATAGTGTTAACAGATCACATTCACACTCTATGTACAATAAATAAAATAAATTATACAGAAAAATAATATAAACAATAAATAAGAATGAAATAACCTAAAAATAAAAAAAGAACACATACATAACTATATATCATCCTATACATATGTTTTTCTATATGTTTATCCATAAATATGCTTTTCAACCTAAATTTTCAAAAAGATTTAAAGAAAAGAGGAATACCACATTACCATTAGCAGAAAAAAAAGAATGTCTCTTATCATAAATAAATTAAAACAAACAAGATTAAATACAATAGAAAAAGAAATACCCTCTTGGACCTATATACAACCAAAATTAAATTTCCAACTGACCAAAAGTAGCACATTATCTTCAGACTATAAAGAAAAGTTCCATAGAATAATCACCACATTGCCTGAACATCTTTTAATATTCACCGACGGATCCAAATCAGATACATCTACTGCATCAGCCTTTGTCACCCCTATATACCTACAAATAGTATATTACACCACTACCTACAAATATATATTACACCACCTTTGTAGTCTTTACACAGCAGAAATTAACGCCGTAGCAATGATTTTCCGATACGTCATGAAGAAGCCAGTTGCAAATGTGGTTGTGGTATCGGATCCCCTAAGTATTCTGAAAGCCATGAATAACATGTATCCGGACCATCTAGGGATACACTGCATTTTAAATCTTATCAAAATGTTTCATAAGCTAGAACAACAGCACATTTTATCTGGTCGCCTAGCCACATAGGCATAAAAGGAAATGAAATGGCTGATAGAGCAGCAAAAGAACCTCTTACTTTTCCAGGTCGCGGTAAAGCTTTATTGACACCATCTGAACACGACCTCTAAGAGAAACCATATCCCAAGAATGGCAAGGACGGTGGGACAACAGCGCACCTAGCAAATTGAAGACAATAAAGAAAGAGGTGCAACCGTGGACCAGCTCCAGACGCAGCAGTCGTAGAGAAGAGGTCGTCCTCACGCGGCTGAGGATCGGACATACTAGACTGACTCATCTCCACCTCATAACAAAAGATCTTACCCCCAGATGTCAAAAGTGTGACCAGTCATTATCCATAATACATGTTTTGGAAGAATACCGTTTTTACACCGCTAGGTTAAAAGATCTTGGAATACCCCAGAATATTTCGGAATCCCTGGGAAATCAAGAAGAAATGGTTACCAAAGTTATCAAGTTCTTAGATACTGAAAGACTTAAACAACATATATGAAAAGTTTATAAATTATGATTCTTTGCAGATTTATTATTATTTTTATTTATTTTCTGTATCTGTTTACTTTATTTCATTTTTTTTTATTTTAAATGTTAATTTGATTTATTTATTATTTAGGTATTTTATTTATTTAGTTACTAGTTATAGTTAGTTATTTATTTATTCATTTATTTAGTTATTTATTTAATTATGTTCTTTTTATTTATTTATTTCATTCTATCAATCCTTTTATTTAATTATTTTTATCCTTTTTTTATTCTTTTTTTTTGGACCAACCATCCAAATAGTATAAAAGCAGTGTTATTTGGTTGATCGGGCGCTGATGACCAGGATGTTTTGCGCATAGACATCGAAACAAACAAACAACAACTATATATCATCAATATAAACACAAGTATGTGTAAACATTCACTCACTCATGTCCTTTTATAATCCCAAGCAAAAGCAAAAAAAAAATTGTCGTTAAACTCACACTTTTAGTTGGGATGAATCTTGAACTTTTTAAAGAGATTTTTTTATCATAAATGTATAAGAATAACTTTTATTGCGCGAAAAACTTATATTTTTTCTAAATAAGTTTGATTTTTTTTATTCAGAAATTGTATAAACTGTATATATGGTATGCTTGTGTTTCATTCATCCTAAATACTCAATGCCCTTAATTGACGCAAAATGTATTTTTTTCTCAATAAAAGATTACTTAAAAAAAAATTCAAAAATATTACAATTTTTCACAATTAAGGACTTATTTTAAAATGTTTATGACTCTTATGATCTCTGATATATTCTATAAATTGTTTAATTTTGTGGGTTTGTGGTTTGTATAAATTTTTTTTTATTGTAAAGTTATGCAGTGGCTAAATAAAAATATTTGATCTAAATGTATCTGTACTTTATATTTAAAGAATTCTGTTTGTTTATGATAAGGTATCCGATTATTTTAGGTTCCACTACTCAATTGTAGAATTCGCTCAAATTTAAATAACAGACTAAACGTCCGTAAAACCACAAGTCCTAAATGCGCTGAGCTGAATAGCCGGCTGATCTGGGAATCAAATTCGTCGACTTCATCGGAACCGCTTCCAACTTTGGGGCTATTTTACATATTCAACACATCTCCTAATTTCGGATTGCTAGTCCCCAACTACAAAGCTAACGCTTTTGTCTTTATGCTCTGTAAAGTATCAGAGCATGTATTTTTCCGAGTTGGCTGAAGTTAAATGAGTTTGGTCGATCCTTCTCTTGAAATTTAAACTGCAGGGAGTAGTTAATATTTCCGATTATTCTTTGAATGCCCATTTTTTGTCATATTTTGGTCTCTTTTAATGTTTTTTCTTAATTTTGCATTCTTATTACGGAACGTTTTTTTCTGATCTATAAATACTTGTTAGAAACAAAAATGCTATTTTAACAACTGTATCCAACAATTTACACTCCAGAGAGATTAAACGTGCCTACAATTAAAATTACAGCCCTATGTATCGACATATTTGTTGTTACAATTGCTCAGAACCCGAAAATTATTTTAAAATTTACGATATCTCTAAGAAAGTTACGGACGGTAAGTCGTTTAAGAGTATCGTGTAGTGGCCATCTAAAATTCCTTTATGGGAACATTACATACGTACATACAAACGAAGTCTGCAAGTGGTGCGGCCAACTTATCAATAACGGTTTAAAGCACTTGATTGTTTGTTTCTGGAGACACATAGAAGGAAATACCTACATACGCATATAGAGGCACAGATTATTTATCACTGGAGTGTGTGTTGGATATAAAAAATCTTGACCAGTTGAACAAAATAATTTATTGTATTATAAGTGTTTGTGACTCTATCAATACAAGTACAAACCATCAGCTTTAGGTAAGGCATGTGTTCAAATATCCGTGGGCGTACGTCTATTTATTCACAATTTGGGTGCCTTTTAAATATGATTATTATTATTATTTGTTTCTACATGTGAGTTTGTAATCCTAAGATCTCTACTATTTTTTTTTTTTTTTTTTTGCTTAGTTATGTTCTGCATAGTAAATTTTCTTTAGTATACATGTATTTTTATTCATTTATGATATTTATTATATAAAAAAATTTATATATGAATAGTAGAAATATTTAGAATATAAAATATATTTGGAATATATAAAATATGGGAATATTTAAAATATTTGAAATAATAAAAATATTTGTGATGTTTGTTATATAAAAATATTTTTGTTTTTATCTTCTTATACTGTACTTATTTACTTATTTTCTTCTACTTATAAAAATAATCCCTACTAACACTAAATGGGGCAGACTCCATGGCTACGATGTATATTAAGCCAATAAAATGTTTCTATTCTATTACCGAAGCCTATTGTATTTAAGTATGAATGTTTTTCTATTTATTTCTATTACTTATAATTTTTTTTAATTTTGCTACGAATTTCTGTATTTTATTTAATTTTAACTCTAAGTTACATTTTCTTGGTTTATTATAGTTTTTGCCTTTGTTATATATATGTATATATTTTTTTTTTGTGGTATTCTATATATGGTATGAATGTGCCTCACTCAGCCTTAGTATTCAGTGCCCTTAAGTGTGGCAAAATGTATATTTCTCAATAAACAGATAAAAAAAAAAAAAAAGATTACCGAAGGTAGTTATGCATTCAAATGAAGGTCTAAAAAAAAAAAAATAAGAAAATAACCAATTTCTTATCTCGAATTATTATTTAAATTTTATAAATTGCTATAATGATACAATTTTAGATATTATATAAACAAGGATAATGTTATCACTTCAGAATAGACTGTCATATCTTTTACCAATTCCATTATTTGTTAATTGAATGCCTGCGTGTGACGCTTAAGTGGTTATCTGTCAATATCAGCCTCTTTTAATAATGAAGATGCTTGTAGCGTTCTGTATAAGTCGAGTGTTTTGGAAGGGACTGGATGTTCATGAAACTGATCCTTAACCTTTACAATCTAAATCGGTTATTGCGTTGGCGACTCTACGTAACAGACCTTTTTGTCCCAGATTATAATTTTTATTTATTTATTTATTTTAAGTCATTATAAATGTGAAGGAGTTGAAATTTCATTTTACACTTTAAAAAAAAATAATAATTTCTAAAGGAAGGAGATGGTCCGGGGTGACGGTCATAAATATGCTAAAAAGTGGCAAAACTATTTTATTCCAAGCCAACGTTTCGACCCAACTTCTTCAGGGCTTGAACGTTACTTAGTTACTTAGCTTACTCTGTTTATATTTCAATGTACTTACTGTTTATAATTTTAATAAGCTTGTTCACATTGTTTATATTTTTTTTTTCAAAATATTATGTAACTTCCACAATTCTCTATATTTTTTAGTATCTTGTCCGTTCTAGCCCTTAAGAAGACCTGCAGAGTCAGGTCGAAACGTTGGCTTGTAATAAAATAGTTTTGCCACTATTTAGCCTATTTATGACCGCCACCCCGGACCATCTCCTTCCTTTATAATGCAACGGTCAACTATTAAATATCTAATAATTTTTATTAAAATTTAAGTTTTAAATGAAACTAAAAACGAATCCTTTTCACGTTTAACTTGGAATCCTCATACCAGACTGAAACAACAAGAAACCGCTCGACATTTCCGACTTCTCCAGCACTTACTTGACAAATGTTCTAAACTTCCAGTTAATTACAAAAGACTCTTATACCTAACTACTATAAGACATATTTGGACTTACAGAGGTGAGCTTTGGGGCTCCACTAGGCCTTAGAATTTCTCTCGTATCCAATCCTTACAATCCAAAATCCTTCGTAAAATCCTCAATGCTCCTTACTTTGTTACAAATAAAATCATCCATAAAGACCTTAATGTTCCTTATGTTTCTGACTCGGCCCAATCTAGATACCTATCCTTCCATAACAAATTTCAGAACCACCCAAACCCTCTCTTTTCTAATCTTACTTGCTCCTCGAACCCTCATAACCCTCCGAGGTGTCTGAAAAGAAGATGGCCTCGTGATTTCCTGCTGTAAATACATTTTTTAGAGTGTTACCAGTGGGTAGTTTCTCAACAAGTGGTTTGATGTTATTATATTCTTGTGTTCACATTTACTAAATGTATATTTATATTATATTTAGAATACAGTTGTAAATATTATAAATAATAAAAAAACTTGTATTTTCAAAAACAAATTTACTTCGCCTACTAAAACAAACTTTTTTTTGTAATTTATAATACATAACTTATTTAATACGATGGACAATATTTTTTTCTTATCCTGCACAAAAAAATGAATCAATTGGTACAAAATAACCTAGAAATCCTGCCAAAGCAAAGGTAAAATATAATGGCATAATTTATTTTTTTAAAGTATGTAAAATAATTTTTTTCGGCTCCTAAGTCCCATTTGAACAAACGCTGGAACATGTATCTGATATTTGTAGATTTAGTACAACCAAAGAAACATTCGCTTGAAATCGTTGACCCACTGACCGTGAACTCCCATTGCACAGTGAGGCCGATTGCGAATATAGCGGGGCGAATCCCCATACCCACATATATTATTACAGTAATGCTCGAAATCGGTTTGGTATCAAATATAAGCTCCTGTCATGCTCTAATACCATGAATGGGGTACCGTTGGATTCAGAATTTCACGGGGGTTAGCGAATCGTATTCTCCACTTTTGTTTTTCTTTCTAAAATTAATAAAGTCGATACAAACATTTTTCTACGCTTCAATACTGGAACGGTGGTATGTCTGTAGATCGGATACGGGACAAATTGGACCTTGAAGATTTTGATGGGTACAGCAAGACCCGGATAGTTCCTTCTGAACTATCGGATCCTGCGTTTTTAATCCCAAAAATATACTATTTTCGAGATAAGGCAATACAGGTCTCATTTCGTCGACTTGAGGCATCCATGATCGAGAGAGGAGGAGTTTATATTATTTATAGATGGTGTTTTTGATCGGCAAGCCATATCATCGTTCATTCTTCACCAAATCTCAAGATTGAGCCACCAATTTCGAAGGCTTCCTTCTCCTTCAGGCGGGCAAAATAGTCCAATCACCCTGAAAATTCAGCAAACAGGTTATAAAAGAAAACAAACTTTATTTGCGAATAACTAAAAAATTACACACTTTTCGCTGGGTTATGCTCATGATCATATAAAAGATTTAAATTACCTTACTAAAAGGGAAAAAAATAATCAAAATCGGTCAATTGTTAGCAAAAATACAGCTTATTGAAATTTGTAAACATGTTCGTTCCAAACATTAATGAAGATTTAAATTAATTTTTGTTTTCTTTGTCGATTATATTTATCGATAAAGTAACAATTGATTTCTTTATCTTTTGATACTTTGCATTATTTTATTTTATTATTTATTTGGCATTTGATAACAATATGCTGTGTGAATTTTTCGCACGGGCCTTCTAGTATAATTGAAATCCGTGAAGTCCAAAATTGAATTCAAGATTATGATGATGAACGTGTTTTTACCATTAGGTATGTTGTTGATAAACAAGGAAGTATATAAATAATCCGAGGGTAATGCCAATTGAGCACTTGAAAAATAGCTAACTGAATAATACCTTGTCAACTCTTTCATATATAAAAGATAAGTTAGTTCGTTCTGTCTCTTCGTAGGGAACTCTATAACAGTATGTAGTAGTTTTTTTTTTTTTTTTTTTGTATATTTAATCATTTATTGCAATATAAAAGGTATTAATTGATTTTTTTTCTATTATAGGCTATTTTAGACTCTCTAAAATATACGTCAATTAGCAACGTTTACTTAAACGTAGAAGTGTTCCACACTTTAGTCTGTAACTTTTTACCTGCACCAGTGTGCTATCCAAATTTTTATTCGTTGTGTCCGGTAACATGTTATATTAGCAAATATGATCTCCCGTTTTTGCCCGTTTAAAAGCTGCTATAATAATTGAGTTTCATGTGAAAAATTTTGATTTTGGGACAATTATTCTTTTTTTGATAGAAAAACTAGACAGATTCTTTGCAATAAGGCTCTAGAAAGATTATCAAATTAACCATAACTCAGATTAGACGGTGTTATTAAAATATCGAAGAGGAGTTTCATGTAATTATATCGTTTCTAACAATGGTGAGTCAGTTGAAAAGTTTTGATGCGTTTCCACAAAATCTAAAGGAAGAGTGGGTCCCTTTAAAAAGAAAAGTTTCTTTACGAACTCTGTTCTGCTATCGTGCGAAACTTATAAAACTTGTCAAAAGAAACGCGAATCGCGTAATGAACACCTTGTTAACATTTTCGAAATATGCAACCAAAGTCTTTTATTAATAAAAATACATAATACGCTCTAGTCCGAGTTTTTATGTCAAGGTGTTTTTGAAAGGAGTTTATACTATTTATTCTTCCTTTAAAAAAAACAAAACTGTTATCAACATTTTTGCTTCTTCTTTTCTTTTTTTTTTTTTCTTTTTTTTGGCATGGCGAACGTTGAACTTCAAAACCTTGTCACTTAGACTGCACAAATTTTATAAGAGGTAAAGGAAATTTTTATAATGATCAGAAAAACAATCTTGCATTCGCTTATGATGACAATATCAGACAATGAAAAAGAAATCGATGATCGCGGTCTGAATGAAATTTCATTATAGTAATATTTTATTTGAGTTCTTTCATTGAATGAAAAAAAAAACATAGTGGTTTTAGACCTCGGAAATGTCACAAACAATTTTAAAATCATTTTACCAGGAAGAGAACAAGAATTGTTATGCGCAATAGCTTGGATGTTTACTTTCTATGGAATCAAAATGTTTATTCAGTATCATTAGTTCAGTGCCGTTTCTTGCAACACATTTCTTAGTATCCGGCTTTTAATTTTTCCAATATTAAGTTTAAAAATACCTCTTAGTGCTGAGGATGTTGCGCGTGGTGTGGCACTTATTGATGATGGACGTTCCATTAGATATGCAGCTAATGCCATCGGAGTTCCATATGAAACTTTACAAGCCATCGTTAGGCGCTTTCGGGAAACTGGTTCTTACAATAGAAGGCACGGTTCTGGGCGGCCTAGGGTAACAGAACCACGGGATGACCGGTTTTTGACTTCGGGAATTTTACGAAACCGGCACCTTACCGTTGTTCAAGCGATTAATCAGCTCGAAGAGGTTCGAGGTGTGCAAATTTCTGAACTTACCGCTCGGAGAAGATTAAATGAGTATGGATTAATGGCATTTCGTCCAGTAAGAGGACCAGAGTTGATCAGAACTCACAGAGTAACACGGCTGGCAGCCAGAACACAGCCATTGGACTATGGACGAATGGAGTGCTGTACTTTTTACAGATGAGTCAAGATTCGCTCTTCGATCTCCAGACGAACGGGAAAGGGTGCGGAGTAGAAGAAACGAAAGATATGCAGCCTGTAATTTTTCCCAGAGCCAATCTTTCCAACGTGGTTCCTTAATGGGTAACAAGTGGGTGGAATTTTTTGCCTTTCAGTGTATATACAATAAATAAGAATAAAATGACCTAAAAATAAATAAATAAAAAAGAAAACTTACCTATATACACTATACATAGCATTGGAGTGATGGAAAGCCCTGTGTGCCCTCTTTGCCATGAGTACGAGATGTACGACCTTCACCCCCCAGTAAGTATGCTCTTTCAGATTTCCGCAGTAATCTTTCTGATGGGATCGGCACAAATACAAGTAATGGAATAATGGCGGAATTGTATTGGGCTGCCAGGAGCCGGATGACCTAGTAGCCAACGGCAGAAGCGTTAAAAAAAAAAGTTTTAGACAAAAAATTGGTTTTTAAATCATCCATTCTTTCATTTAACAATAACAGATTAGTCTGGATTACAATAAAATAATTCATTATTAATACGATGGCTTTTAGACTTTTTTTCTAATTGTGAGTGAGAATGGGTAGTCCGTGGTATCGTCTTTTATCAAATTATTAAGATCCGTCTAAACCTTCTTGGCTGGTTTCGTCTTATCGTAATCAACATTATTGCCTTTTTTAAAATTGTTGTGAACGTGAAGTTTTCAATCCGAAGATTTGTCTATTTGATGAGTTACTACTAAAAAAATCATTCATATACGTTTGTTTCCCACTTGAATCGTAAGATCATTTCTTCACATAACAGAAGAACAAAAAAATCGGTGGCCTATAAAAATATTGGACCTTTTGGTGTGACCACCACCCCCAAAATGTCAAATTAACGAGATTAAATAGTTCAATCAGACCAATATTTTTGTAGGCTACGTGGTTTGAAAAGGTTCTAACAACGTTAACTATAATTTTGAGAAAAAGAACTTCAAGGTTACAATTTACTATAGTATGAATATTTTGTTATTTAGACTAACAATTTTGTTTGTACATTTCCTTGAAGCCGTGAAATTAATTTTTCATTCGTCGATGACTTAATTCTATAACTTAATAATATAATTTTGAATATTGTAATTTTGCAGTTAGAACTTTGTCATTACAGAATGCACTTTGAGGATGAGACAGGGTTCTGAGTGCAGATAGCAACACTCAGAAATTTAAGCTTTTTGTTTCATGGAGGTTGCGAAGAATCAAAAAGCCGAATTAAATAAAAATATTTCGCACTGTTGTTTTTTTTAAACATATTAATTAAAACTATTTATCCTGTTTAAGTATAGTTAAATAGGAAATTTCTTTATTGAGATATATTACAATCTGTAACATTTAAGGACAATAGTAATAGTGATAAAGAGTAGCTCATTCATACTATGCACAATAAATAAACAGCAATATAATAATGCTAAAATTAAATGTATATAAACTAAAAGATACTAAACTAAACAAAAATAAACTAATCTAATATAATAAATACTTAAATAAACTCATGCTTTTATACAATATTCATTCACTCAAGATCTCCGAGCCACACTCGTGGAGGAAAAGGCAGGACTCTAGGAGATCCCAGGGTCTTTCACTCAGCCGCTTCACTGGTATTACCAATGGAGGCTGAGCAGAGACACTATAACCAGACATACATGGCTAAAGTTTAATAAACGTTATTTATTTTAGAAGCAATTATCTACTTTTAAATTATAGTCCATATAGTTATCATTAAAGAAAAAAACAGAAATGTGTTGTTTTTTTATATATAGAAACATCACCAGAGTGAAATTAAAAATTCTAATCATCTAATGATATATGCATCGTCAAAACCAACATAAATAGTGTTAAATTTGTTGTTTACGATATATATTTTTTTAGATTTTTTATCTTCTAGAAATTTAGTATATAACATATTTATTCTCGTTTTTTTTTTTTTAAGTATGAAACAATTACAATTGTCGTTTCATAAATAACTGATCCAAATATGTTTACACATGGAACAGAATAATTTCACCTGTAACGTTCATCAAAATAACTATAAATGAAGTAACATGTAGTTTATTGCAGTTGGAACCTTCTCAAACCAATTACTTTCAAAAGTTGTCAGTTGTTAGAACCGTGTCATACTGCTAGTTTCTTTATTTTTCTACTGATTGTACAAAACTTCTTTTGGAACATAGATAACTTTGTTGTAAATGATTTCTAAAAAATCAATTGGCCAAAATTTGTTAGTTAAAACCTTTTTAATTCTATAAATATTGAATAATTCTAAAAATAGTTAATTTTATCGATTCTTGACATAATCATAGTAAATAGAATAGATTAGTCCAGTTTACTTCCACTTGCGGAAGAAAAAAAAGATAAAAGGGTACTTCAGCCATGTGGTTGCAGCTTACCGTGCCAAGTGAAGAACAGTCAACGGAGGTAGTTTTAGGCTGCTATTTACCCTGCTAGGGCATCATCTACCCTTCGAGGGCATCATCGCTATAGGTGATGTAATTACGCAGTCTGCACGTGATGCGATGGTTGTTTTACGCTACCTCGCGAGAAATTGACTTGGAAAATGGATTGCAACTCTCAATCTAATGCCACTTCCACCACTGCACTTGATCCCAATCATCTATTTTTGGTATATACCTATAATAAATAATGTATACCCAAGTTTCATTTCTATGATATCAATAGTAGTTCAAAATCAAATAACCTGAGCTTAAAAATACCTCTACCTAATTTTGCTTGTCTATCAAGTGATGGTACCTAGTTTTAATAGCTTTACGTATTCTTTGTAATTATATTCTTAAATATAGCTTATCCTGATTTAAAAGATTGTTTAATTCAATCAAAACAATAATAGAAGAAAAGAAATTTTCCGTTTTGAAAGTATGGAAGCTTAAATAAAAAATCATCTGTATGTTTTGTATCAGTTTTTCGAGTAATTTCTTAATAAAAAATAAATATACTTCCATTAGTATAAATAAAACAACAAATATTATTTTAAAAATTGAATTATGCAAGAAATTAATCAAAATAAAATCATTGAGAGTACTGCTTCTCAATCAGATCTTCTCAAGAGATCAGGTATTTGTAGTATTTTTATTTTTTTTTTAATGGTATTTCAGGAAAAAGAATATGATGATGGTATTACATTTTCCTTTCCAATGTAAAATTACTAACTAAGTTTCTAACAGTATTTTAAAATTTTATAGAGAGTTGTTTTATCTTTTTATTAGGTTGAGCATTCAGCGCACCCTAAAAAAAAAATATATATATATATATATATATATATATATAAATATTTTTTTATAGTTGCATATTTGTTTCCGTGGGTGATGGGAGACAAATACATAAACAATTACAATATGTGTACTCTTTTTAAATTTTAACACTTATGCCGCTACTAAATGCAAGCACCTTGTAAGAAATTAAAAAAAAAAAATCATACCTAAACATAGTATTGTTTGTTATTACAATGGAACAGTTGTCAATATTTATTACATATTGAAATAGATTAATTTTTAATAATATATTGTGATAAGTTTCCGTTGATATTGAGATAATTATTACTTCTCTACTAGAACCTTACCTACATTACATTGAGGTAACTACCTACCTACTTGAACTACATTGTGTTTTTGTTTTTTTATATATTTAGTTTCTTTTTTTTTTCACAGAATAATTTCCATTGTGTAAAAAAAATAAAATAAAATAAAGCCTCTCCATTAAAATTAAATTCTGGATCTTCTACTGATTCAATGAACTAGGTTTTTAATTGTTAAAATTATATATCTATAACTGATTATTCAGGTACAACCTGAATTTTTCCATCTTCTAAAAGTAAACTATGTAGGATCAGAATAAAGTGAAAGAAAAACATACATTTTTGTTCATATCTTGTTGATTTTTCCAGTTGAAGTGTATTGTTAAGCTATTAAACTAGGATAATAATAATCTCTCAAGTGCTCATTATAATTGGATAATTACATCTGTAAGAACTTCTGGAAAGTTTTAGAATTAGACCCAGGATTGTCTTAGAAAGCTACTATGAATTTATCAAAACAAAAAGATATCTCTCTTTACCTCTAGGATTTAGTCATAACACATATCACACGAAAATGTAACACTAGAACGTCATAGTTGTTTTTAAACAACTCTTATTTATACAAGGGTAATGAATCAATTGAGACATTAATTATTTGATCAGATGATTAATACTCGTATATTTCCCTTGTACCCTTTTCCTAGTTAATTTACTTTATTTTTTTTAACTAATAAATTTGTTTATCAATCCCATTAGGTATATATTTTATAATGATTTGTCTTTTTTAAGATTGTATTAAATATATGTATGGGTTAATTTAATATGTGTACAGATGAATAATGTATTTTTATGAATTTCTCTTCTCTAAAATTTCACCATCCGAAAATGATGATAAAATTAATATAATTGTTATTGTTTATTTTTAACTTATTGTTTATTTATTCTAATACTGTTAAAATTCAAACATAATAATTATTTATTTAATTGATAAACTTAGTGCCATTTCTTATGTTTGCTTCTACTATAAATATGTTTTGATGCTAATTTATAGAAAGGTTTTTGGCTGATTGTTGTTAACTATTTTATTTACTTACAATTTATTTTGATCATTATAATCTATAACTTCTATAATCTAAGTTTAATATGATGGATGCTTATAAAAAAATAATTGACTCACTCGATCCCTATAAAATTTTCTATGTTTGAAGCAATATTGTTCATTCATCCAATCTTAATCTAAATATTACCCATTCATTTTTAAAAAATTCTATTTTCATTAATAATTAAATAAAAAGTGAAAATTGGTGACTAACCTTATAGTGGAAGCATGAACATTTTTCTGTTAAAAATGTAAGTTCAATAAATAATGATTATTATTATAAATAAAAAGGAATAGTCAGATACACCTACTACACATATCTGACCACTTCAATTGGTCTCCACTTCAATATATATAGATATATATATATGTTTATCAAACTTAATTTTTCTTTTTCTTAGGATTTTATCTTATTTTCGACTTTAGATTCCTTCCTTTCTCTATTCCTATTTTTTTTTCTACTATATTGTGTGCTTTTTATTATTATTATTTATTTTTGAAATAAGAACAGATAAGATTCTCATATTATTCTTTGATTCTCCATTATCATTATTTACTAAAACTAAACCATTCACTCCATCTGCTGAAAAACATTCAATTGAAATTGAAGGAAATATATTTAAAGTATGAAAAAATTGTTGAATCTATTTTTCATTTTAAAAATGTAAATCATTGTTCAATATTCCTAAGCTATTCATTTGAATGAGATGGTTTGAAACTATTATCATGGAAATGAATAATAATAATACAAAATTACAAAAAAAAAGTTATGAGCTATGCTTTTGTTGTTAAGAAGATAATAATTTTACAACAAACTTACGAAGACATTTATTCTCAGTAACATGCACAGATATTTTTTCAATTGTTTTATTTCTACAAACAAAATGCATTAAATTTAACTTAAAATTTCCAGAAGCCAGAGTTGAAATCGCCGGCGCCCCTGAAAAATATGTGAAAACAGGTAGCAGTTTAGAGCTCAAGTGCGATCTCTTTAATAGTCCTTCTGCTCCTGAGTTTGTCTTTTGGTATCATAATGACAGAATGGTCAACTATGACAAAGACCATGGCATGAACATTACTACTGATCTCATCAATAAAAAGTCATATCTAGAAATAAAGAAAGCTGTAAGAGAACACTCAGGAAATTACACTTGTGTTGCATCAAATGCTTATCCTGACAGCACTATGGTTCACATTCTCAATGGTAAAAGTTAGTTTATGAGACTGGTAGTTTTATTATTTTTCTAACTCATTATAAAACATTTAATAACTATATTTTTATTAATTAAATACAGTATACTCCTAATGATTGGCTTGCAGACTATTTATTTTATAGATAAGTATATATATTTTTAAAAATATAATAAATCAACTGAAATAAATAGTAACATGAAAATGTAAAAGAACTCATATTTACTAAAATAAAATATATATAGATATTGTATATATTAATTATCACGGTTACAATTTAAAAACTCCAGTGCCATTGTTAAGAGTCTACTGCATATTAAAAATATTATGATTTATTCCAATTTTATAATTACAAGATGTTGATTATTAATTGTAGTAGTTGAAACCAATTAGTTACTTTACTCAATTTGAACACCTATCTTTTACAACTGTGATTTGCTAAATTTTGAATTAGAGAAAAAGAACCATACGAATACTCGAGGTTCTTGATAATTTTTTAAGTTTTGTTAAAGATTTACTTTTATACATTAGTAAATTATATTTATAACATTTTCCAAGTTATTAATTATCATATTTTACTTTTTTGTTGTATAATTGGAGATTCTTACCTTCTTTTATATTATAGAATATAAATAATGAAAGTAAATTGAAGAGATAGAGAAGAGAGAAACACTTTATTTTCATAAAAGCTTGCTGCCCAATGACATTTGGTTGCTAGATGCACAGCATACTGGTTAATCCTTCACACAATTAATAAAACTTACATATAAATTTACAGAGTTAATTGAATCTATAT
This sequence comes from Nezara viridula, assembly GCA_928085145.1. Classification (NCBI taxonomy): domain Eukaryota; kingdom Metazoa; phylum Arthropoda; class Insecta; order Hemiptera; family Pentatomidae; genus Nezara; species Nezara viridula. The sequence goes on along the minus strand of OV725078.1, from coordinate 121,836,555 downwards.
GAGTATAATAAATATATTTTTTTCTTATTTATTCATTTTTTTTTTTTACCATTTAATTTCTCTTTCTCTTCCTTCTCTCTTTTTATACATCTCACTTATATACTACAGATATTAAAATGTTTAAAATTATACATTAGAAACAATGGACAAAAAAAAAAAGTGTTTATACATCAAGAAATAAACACAGTTTGATACAAAAACATAAAATAAACATTTTTCAATAAATAAAAAAAATAATTATATAATTATTAATTTATTCAATATTTTAAATAAATGATATAATTATTATTTGTTTTGTTTTGTTTTTTCAGATGAAAATCCAGCAGCAATGCAGACCGGTTCAGATATCAGAATCAGTGCCAGTAATATTTTATTTACTACTTCTTTCATACTCATTATTTTAAAGTCTAATATATTTTAAATGTTTATTTAATATCCCCCAAAACAACTTGATATTTTACTTATTTTTAGATTGCATTAGTAATTTTATTGCTAATTAGAGCATCTGTTTCCATTTTATAAAAGAACAAAACGTAACATCTTGTAAATTGTACTATTAAGAGACCAAGAGCCATAATTGTTTTGAAATATAACAATTTTATAGTGTTAAGTTTTTTTTTTATACAAAATCAACTATATATTTATATAAATATCCATATTAATCGATATAACTTTTAAAAAATAATAAAAAAAGTATGAATTTAAGTTATGCCAGCATAATAATAACTTTATACTTACTTAACCATACTTACTTTAAACTTAACCGTTAAGTATAAGTATAACTTTCTTGATCCAGTATTTTTTAGATATTTCAATAAATTATATTTATATTAAACTTTTTGAATTTGATGCATTTTAATTTGCCATGGCCTCTGTTTGTTCTCTGATTGTAGATCAACCACAAATATCATTGAAGTGTGATAAATGAACAGTAGACTCAAAGGAATTTTTCTTATTAGTAATTCATAGTTCTGTTCCATTGATTTATTTATTGGATTCAAGATAATCCTGCTTGATATATATTATGTTGAGTTTAGACCCACAGAAAATTGCTATGCAAATCCTAGGCTTTATTAAAGGATTTCCTCTAGTGGTTGGCCATTTTACCAAGTTCAAATTTCAAATATCAATTGCCAAACAGTGTCATAGTCCAACCAATCATTGTCCTTATCTCTCAACTTTCCTCTCTACACTTGAAAGCTGGTGGAAATATTAAGTAGAAGAGAGATGATTAACTAGTTTGGCTATTTTTAAATGTATTGACTTGCCAGAATTAACAAGAGAACCACAAATGCAAATCCGTTAATGAATAAATTTCATATTGACATCAATATCAGTATTTTTACCTTTTAAATATTTTCAATAGTTTTCAATAGAAATATTTTTGAACAATAGATGTAAAACCAACTTTCTAATCAATTTTAAAAACTGTTTCAAGCTTTGAATAGGAAGGGCAATCCAATATTTCGATTTTCAAGCAAATGATGAACTAAAATAATAAAAAATATTACCGCATGTAAAGAAAGTAAGATACTAAAACTAAAACAGGAAATAAAAAACCATGAAATGGAAAACAAATCTATATTTTGAGTATTCAATTACTGAAGGTAGCTTTTTTTTTTAATTTGTGTTTTTTATTAATTGAAATGGAAGCTAAGATTGTATGATAGTATGGAATTTAAGCTTCAATGGTGCATTTTATTATTCTTTTATTTTTTTGTTTTAATTTGAAATAATCAAAATATGCAATTATATGTATTTATCATCAAATATACAAAAATATGTATATATAAAATTTGACTAAATAATTGCATCTATGTACATTGATTCATTAATATCTTTGATCAGTAGTTTAAAAAAGGCATGCAAACAAACTATACAATTTCATAAAAATTCAGGTTCTCTTTATAAATTATCCGATATGAAAATTGAGAGTCTGCTGTTCATAGAAATTACACTAAAATTATTTGAACAATTGATATTATTCTAATTCGAATAAAGTAAAGTCCCAGATATAATTTATATGACTAATACCTAATTTTCTTCTTAAATCAATAATCATGTTTTTTTAATCGACTTAATAGTAGATATTAAAACTATTTTTCACATTTGAGAATAAATTGATGAAATATTTACGTTTGTGTGATGTATAAAATTTTTTAAAAAATTACTTATTTCTAAAATTTTTTGAACATTTTCCAGTAATATATGACTTTGCTTTGGATACTTTAATTCAATGATAAAGTTTCTTTTATTACTTCTTTTTTTTTCATTTAACGAACACTTTCTTACATGAGGTAATGTTACGGACTATTAATGAATTATAATTTATTAAGGGAGGGGGGATGGACACCTCTGTTTGAAAGTAAGAAAAAAAAAATTTTATTTGGGGGACTAAAGTATCTTATTTACTTCTATTTGAGCTGTTCATGACTCTTTGAATCCTTCTACAATTCTGTAACAGTAATTTTTCTTTGTTTAAGTTAAATTTTTGGTGTATACTAAATAAACTTTAAACGGTTATTTTTTTAATAAACAAACAAGATGAAATAAGTATAGTTTATTAAAGTCATTTTTAAATTATATATTATATGTGTTTATTAATTTTTGAGATCCTTCTAATATTTTTGTTTTGTTTTTTTTCAGGATATTTGCTTTTCTGTGTATTACTTATACACCTAATATAAGTTTTTTATGTTTTATATTTTTCTATTTCCAAGTGTGGGTATGTATCATTTACACCATCATGTGAGACTTAAGTGCCAGTTATAGGAATGTTTAGGGTGTTGTATGTAATGTCAAACAAGAAAAACAACAAAGTTATTCCGTTTTTATTGAGATCCATTTTCCTTGAAATCTCCATCTGGAAAGTCTAAGTAAACTGCTAATTCACACCTCAAGATGCTCACACTATTGTATAAAATTAAATATAAAGAATATTAAAATTTAATGTTTAATGGAACCATCAATTTTGAGCATGCTATACAATATATTGCTCAGTAAATAATAGTATACAACAATACCGAACAAGATAAAAATGTAAATAATGAGCAACTTTCTGTGTGAAATTAATAATGTAAAATATTTTATTTGAAAAAATAGGAAATCCCTATTTCATTTTGGGATCACTTACATACCACCTACGATTAAAAAAAAAAAAAAAAGAAGAAATTATTATAAATCTTAAAGTAATGAAACATAGGGTGAAAGAATAATGTAAGGAATCTTTATAACCAGACTGTTTTTTTATTAGATAAAATTATAATATATATTTTTTGTAACTCAATTATAAAATAAGTGATAAATTATCAAGATTCATCATGATATGGAAGAAAGTATGCTGGAATAATTTGTTGCAATATCAAATCTAATGGTTTGTAATAAATGTATATAATTATTTCTGGAAAATAAATTTTAGATTCAATGTTCTGTTGAAATTTCATAGCTGTTTATCTAATTAATGGTTTGTTCCTACTAGTTTAGAAGTTGTTATTTATTTTTCTTGTTAATTGATTATAAATTGCTCTATTTTTAAGTGATAAATTGTTTTAAAGTATATTAAATATTTTAAATTTATATTAAAAGTTTTAGTATTGTTCACATAAGGTAGGGTACGTAAAACTCTTCCAATGATGTTTATATTAATAACAATGTAAAATACTTTACATTTCCATTAAACTAAGATGGTAGAAACTGCATTTTGTACTAAAATTTATATTAAAACTTCTGCTAGTTTTGACTTCAATTGTCTTTTTTTGTTTCCATTAGTTAAAAAAAAAAAATATATTACATTAAATTAGTTTTTTTTTTTTTTTTGATGATTGAAATTGTTTACCGTTTTATTCAATTTTTTTGGCATAGATCAGTGTTCGACTAGGACATATACACCATTACTTAATCTTGTATAATCATATCTTACTTCTATCTCATTATTAAAGATTTGACAGTTGTAATAATGTTTTTTAGATTTATCATAATGCTAGATTTGTTTGGCATGATTTCAGTGGGTTGGTTAGGGAAAGAAACAGTCTCAAAACATGCACTTTTGAAGCACACATAGGAATGTCGAAAAAATGTTCTATGAAGTCATTTACAGTTATAAAAATTGGTTACTTGGAAATCATACCTCTAGATCAATAAATGTTGACACTCACGTAATAATATTAATAATGATTGGTGTGCGTGAGCTTGTTGTACTTAGCTATATGTAAAGTTATACCTCCTATTTCAGTGACCTGTAAATTGGTGTCTTCTTTCCTACTTCCAGTCCACTCCTTAATCTCTATCCTTCCTTCCTTTTTGATGTTATGGTGTGCTCATATTATGATTTGTTAATGTTTTAATTCTTTTTATCTTATTCCAGATCAAAATTGTTGTTGCATGTAGGTAATAATTTAAATTCTCTCAAACCTATTTTTATTTAGTTTAATTTAATTGTTTTATCATTTCATTGAGATAATTTTTGCCATGCTTGAACATGCAATATGAGATGTTTTCTATATATATTATTATTATTTTTTTAAATTATTAATGTAGAAATAGATAATCTTTGATTTAATATTCCAATTGGTCTATCAAGTACACACCATTCCTTTTTCCTAAAGATAATGATATAAGTACTCTTATATTTCAATATTTGGTATAGATGTAATCGATGTTTTGATGTGTATTATAAATCTAATATTTAATCACATATCTATTTGGTGTCAGGCTAATATTCTTTAATCCAATTTAAATATTATATAAATGTTGCATGAAATTGTTTACTTAATGATAAAAATAAACTTATGTTTTATTTTTTTAACTTTGTTAATTTTCATATGATTTTATAAAAATATTAAGTTCTTTGTAAATGTCCTAGTGTCATTCCCTAACCACAATTTTTATGTGTGCATTCGTGTATGTATATGTGTGTGTGTGTGTATATATGTACACACACACACACACACACACACACAGATACACACACATTTATACATTGTCTGTAACATTTTTGTTGTTGTTAAAAAGTAGAAAAATTGTAGTCACTATATTTGTGTTAGAAATAAAGTGCAGCAATCATAAATATGTTGAATACTTTTTTCATCCCAAATAGATCATAATCACACCTTAATTGACTAATTTTCAATAGAATTAAAGTTGTTTTTTTTAAGTATATAATTCCTTGTAATTATATTTCAGTTAATTATTAACCTTTTTTATTTTATTTTTCACAAAATCTATTTTGCAAACCTACTGTCATCAGGTATTATAACCTTTAGCACTGATAGACCCACTGGAAGAAGAAGGGCTTTCAGGATGAAGTCCCAACGAAATAGAAAGATATGTATATATATATATATATATATATATATATATATATATATATATTTATATATTTTCATATATATATATATGTTTAATTGGTCCATATTTGTTTCTGTGGGTGATCTGAACTAAATATATAAAAAAATCACTTCTTATATTATTTGATATTCAATTGTTTCTTAAAGAGGGTTTAATGATATTTTAGGTATAGTTGTATGGAATTTTTTCTCTTCTGTATATGTTATTTATTTATTTGTTCTACGTTAATAACGTTAATGTTGTTCTAACATTGTTAGAAATGTCCCTAAAGATGGAGAAAAGGAGTCCAAAGCATAGGGCAGATGGTGTCCTAAATGACGTATACAGAAAAGAAAAATTTCCATTCAATTATACTTATAAAATCACAATATGTACTCTTTTTAAATTATAACATATATACAGCTACAAAGGATAAGCCTGTGTTAAGAAAAATATAAAATTGTTAAGCGTAAAGGAATTATTATCCCTGATTATTGAGGTTTTATTTATTATTATTATTTTATTTTATATTTTGCATAGTACTTCAAGGACCACTTAATCATCATTTTATATAGTCTCTTTATTTTTATCCAAAGTGATTACTGTTATGATTAACCTTTGGGAGTAATCGTGAACACACCTTCAGAGTACAATTAAACAACAAAAAAAAATATATATAAATATAATAATAATAAACTGTGATATAGGTAGTGTCGGTAATAGCAGAATGTCCTTGTTTGGTATCCACATATATTAAGCACTCTCAGAAATTATTCAAAGCGTTAGAGATTATATGTGGCTAGCAGAAAAGAATATGAAAACCATTAAAACTCATTTAATTTATTCCTTTGTCCAATCAGGTAAGTAAGTACATTCTTTAATGAAATTATCGTAACATTTATTTTAATCTGATAATCAAGTGGATTGTATACATTTTCTGAATTGATGAAATAAACACACACACACACATATATATAATATATATATATAATTTATTCTGTACTGTACAGAACAAAAAGAGTTAGCGTGCTCAATGTATCAAGACAATGTCTATTCTGTTGCTTTCAAACTCGGACTGGATGACTGTCTTAAAACGAGAAGAACAGAGCAAGGATTATAGATTAGGTCCTTACCCAGTTATGCATTGTCACTCCAAATATGACGATGAAAAATAGAAATGTCGAACTTTTCTATTAAAAAAACAGACGATAATATATTGTATTAATTAATATTTTATGGCACCTTTCTTATTTCGATCTAGTATATCTATGCGAGAACTCTTGTATATTAGATATATATAATTCTTCCTTAAACAAATTTGAAGCATAAGCGATTTTAGGAAAATACATTTATTCTCATGTAAAATATATTTAACTATATCAAGATAGTATATTCAACACAGTTGTTGACAGGAGTGCCCATCCCCTAACGCCAATGGCGCATAAACCTTTCCCCATCCCTCCCAAGATATTTTATTCCTCTCTTCTTCTTAAAAACCTTTCAAACGAAAGTAGAATTTAAATATTCATAGATTATATACAATTACACATCCTGCGATCTGTTCCATGCTTACACTTGTCTTTTAATTTGAAACTTTTCATTTTGAAAATTCATAACCCTGTCGAAATGTGCCCTTATCAAAAATCGACAACCCTGTCAAAAAAGTGCCCCTCATAAATTTTGATGGCGCAACTTACGCCATGAAATCCCCTTCAGGGCAGGCACCCCTGGTTGTTGTAGCTACATAATAATGACTATGCTGTATTAACAATTTATTTGATTAATAATTAACTTTACTTAATACGACAACGTTAATGAAAGCCGGTAAAGCACTGGGGCTCGAAATAAATATGGAAAAGACAAAATACATGGTTAGCTGCAAAAAACGGGGACAATATCGGTGATATCGATACAGACGAGAATATGTTCGAACACGTTGAGAAGTTTAAGTATCTAAGGTCTAAAATAATTAGAAAAAAATGAAATTGAAGAGGAAATTAAGGTTAGGCTGAAGTCGGGAAATTTCTGTTATTTTTCTGCGACAAAACTACTTCGCTCGCTCCGCCTGTCCCGAAATTTAAAAATTATAATTTAGAAAATTACGGTAAGTCTATGGTTCTTTATGGATGCGAAACGCAGCCGCTTACATCAAGGAATGAACAACGCCATAAGGTTTTGAAAATAAAGTATTGCGTAATATATACAGACCGATCAAGGATGAGTTAATCGAAGAATTTAGACGGTTACACAACGCCGAATTGGGAGAACTGTATCCGGTTTATATCATTGAGTAATTACATTGTGACGTATTAAATAGGCGCATAAAATTATCTGACTTAGCAATGAAAGAATTCCTTGAAATGAAAGGTTAATATGCGCTGTGCCGACTGATTAACATCCGAGGAGTAGACCGAAGTAAAAGTGGCAGGTTGCGTTAAGGTTTGACTCGAGTGACTGGATTTGGACGACGAACGGTGGAGAGAGCTGTGTAAAAACTGATTGGTGGTGCCGCTTTCGAATCTTCGGGTTCGCTAAGCCTTTTATTATTATACTAACTAAATACATACTAAACCAATATCAAAATGTTCCTTTCTATATTAACCAATAGTTGTATCAAAGAATATCAGGGTTATTTTCCCATGTTAATCTTACCAATGGATTTTTAATTTAGCATAGACTTACTACAAGAAATGTATATCGATTTTAGATATACTTATCGATGACCAAATATTCCAAAGTGTATCCAATAGAAATCTAAAACTATTTATTTCAATTAGTAAAAAGGTACAAAGGTTTTAAGGTCATATACAACGATGCCTCCACAATAGAAAATATTGTTGTTTGTGGTATGTTACCGAAAACGAGCTACCGCTATTATTTAACTTACCAGGAGAGAGCTTCATAATCACTGAAGCAACTGCGACAATGAAAGCCTTCAATTGGATATCAAAATTCAAAGAGAATAACTGAATTGTCTGGCAACAAACTCCAAAAGCGTCGTAACGGCAATCGGTAACCCATGGCCAAACATCTCTCTAATTAGAGATATATTGAATGTATGGTGGGATATAAGAAAAATAACAGTAAGTGTGGTCATTGTCTGGGTTCCATCGCAATGAAATGGTAAACAAAGCTGCTCATTTGGCTAATAAGGACTGTTTACGCATGCTTATTTTCTTAGATGTGTATTACAACGTGATATAAAAACTTACCGCCAATAACCCTGTAGGGTGGAGGCGAGTACAAATGAAACAAAAAAAAAAAGGATATTTTAATTTTTAACAGTTGAACAATGCCGTGTGAAACTTATTCCCGTTAAATTGTGGCATATAGCAGGCTATTGGAAAAAATAACGCTTTATCTTTATTGTGGCTGGTTGCGTCTTTAAGTCTTTGGAATGGAAATATGGAAACCATTCGGGATACCGCAAAATTCCAATAGATCAAATTGCAGCTCTTATTGAGATCTTTCAGATGCGTAAAAGGAAGTCCTGTCTCATAGCCCTCGAGGTTGCCAGATTTAAATCTTTTGGGTCTTTTTTTGTGAGAGTATTTAAAATAAATAGGATGTACTCAGCAGTCAACTTTGCCAGTTCAACTTGGAGGGAACTAATTAAATTTTGTCCCGTAGTGAGTCAAGAAATGAATTAGAAAACCATTTCTTCGATTTGGCGAAGAATAGAGTTACGTCTCGTAAACTATGGTGGAGTTTTTTAAATTCTTCTTCTTTGTCTACCTCTGATGTTATTCCTAGCGCCGAGGCATCTCAATCCAACGCAGCCCGCCTCTCTTGTTCCGGGTAAGCTGTCTCATTTCTTGGAGTTTCCTTCTCTTCCTTTCTAGCCGCTGTATGTACCCTGGGACTGCCTCGCGGTTTCCTCCCAGTGGGTCGAGCTTCCACCGCGTTTTGAGGTTCTCATTCATCGTCCATTCGACAAAAGTGGCCTAACCGTTTCTGTTGTCGATTTTCAAGCATAGTCTTTAGCTCTACCACCTCCAGCTCTTCCCGTATCGGTCCTTTCAGGTCTTACCAACGGCTCTCCACAGGAACTTCATCTCCGCATTTGTCAACCGGCTGGTCTGCTTATCCAGCATAACCAAAGTTTTCACTTCCGTAAGTCAGGGTTGGTAGGTACATAGGCTTTTAAATATACCTTTTCATTTCATTATTAATGTCTCTGTGGCCCACTATGGTGTTCGAGATAGGGTAATAAACCTGGATGGCTTTGTAAATCATATTTGCTACTTCTGGGTCAATCTTTCCCGTATGGCTAATGACTGTCTCCAAATAAGTAAATTCCTGCATAACCTTGTATTTTAGGGAGGCACATTTTGATTGCGTTATGAATTTAAGGAATGAAAATTTTATACCAGGCGACAAGTATATATCATCAACAAGTTGTATATCATCTACGATGTTTTAAATTGTACTTTCGCTTGCAGTGTATTTTAGAACAGTAGAGCTATAACATATCTCGGAAGGGGGTGAGGGAAAGCTTTATGCGCCATCGAACTTGGAGGAGATGGGCACCCCTGTTATTGTTTATTGTGAAGCAATTGTTATTTACTTAAATTAAATGTTTTTTATAGTTACCGCTCCCTTTTCAACAAAAAGTGTGACACTTATTAAAAAACACAAAACTTAAATTTCCTACTGTCTTACGAAAAATCGGACCATTGTTTATACAAACTCCATCGTAGTTCTTTAGGTATACTACCAACCCTTTAAATATTTCCCTCTACTTACGAGAAACCCTATATAGTGTAGGTGATCAGTGATTGTAATAATGGTCGTCTTAACTTCCATATACGCGAGCTTAAATACACAACCATGTGAAAACCAAATATAAGGTATCCACTTTATACGTATCCAACCTAACATATGTTTTATTAATAAATAATCAAAATCATAACATTTATTATTGATGTATACAATCTAGACGAACAGACTATAAAAAGCCCAATGAAATTTCTAAATAAACAATAGACTATAGATAATTAATAAAACTTAATCTAAGGAGTAATCTAAACTTAACTATTTATAACTAAATAACAAGAACCTACGGACTAACCTAAAGCTGATATAAAATTTACTAACTGATATAAATCTGAATAACTTACAAAAATAACAAAGACTTCATCCATATAAGTCCGCTTCTTCCAGCAGTTATAGAGATAGAAAGAGAGAGAGAGTGAAGAGAGAACTAACGTTTCCTACAACGCACGTAGGTCTCTTCACCTTTTCCAATCACTGTTCCCTTCAATCTCCTAAAAACATCTGACTCTTTCTCTCTCTCTTTACACTGCCTTAATGCGCATTCACTGCCACATAAATTAATTCTTTTGTTTTGTGCACTACAGTGATTATTAAATTTATTTTATTAAAATAACCTGTGAAAGGTGGAACGAATTTTAAATAAGCCCATGATCTATGTTTATAAAAATACCAATTACCAATTTATTTTCCCCATCATTAAAGGCTATCCTCTATTTGCTAATTAAAATTTCATTAAAGTGTTGACCTGGAAACGGATGAAGGGCGAAATCCGTGCAATGAGCATTAGTCCCTTTGATTCCGCCGTGAACTGTGGTGTGAGGTAGACGCCTTTATCCTGATGAAAGAGAATCGCTTCTCGATTTAGTGGAGATTGCAAAAGCTTGCTGCCCTTTCTCTGGTCACCAATCAGCTGGGCTAGGAGGGCTTTCCCCATTAGGCCCACGTCAAAGTGAATTACAATTGAAAATTTACATCATTTAAATGGAAAGCCCCAATCGGAATTGTATTCACCACTAATGCCAACAATTGCCATTTCTTTAATTAATAAATAACATATCGATATATAAGTTCCAAAACCGCCTGACTCAATATTTGACGGAAAAGAGTATTTAATGAGATTCGTTTTTCCAGACTTCAATTGAAATAGTCCGTGGCACAAACCTCTTTTTATTAAATCATTAACATCCGTCTAAAACTTCCTGAATGGCTTCATTTTTTAGTAACCTGCAACGTTCTTATTTACAAAAAATATTGGAATTAGGTAGTTTTCGATCTGAAGACAGGTAAACTTAGTCTGTTTAATGAGATACCAACTAAAACGTATCTCTGTACAACAAATCCGATGCCTTAGACTCCACTTAGACAAATGTCTAACTTGGAATCCTCATACCAGACTGAAACGACAAGAAACCGCTCGACGTTTCCGACTACTCCAGCACTTACTAGACAAACACTCTAAGCTTCAAGTTAATTACAAATGACTAATATATATGACTACAATAAGACCTACTAAATGCGGAGTTGAGCTCTGGAGCTCCTCTAAGCCATCGAATTCTTCTCGTATCCAATCCTTACTATAAAATCCTCAATGCTCCTTACTTTGACACAAATAAAATCATCCATAACGACCATAATGTTCCTTATGTTTCTGACCTGGTCCAATCCTGATATCAATCCTTCCATAACAAATTTCAGAACCATCCAAACACTCTCGTTTCTAACCTTGCTTTCTCTTCGATCCCTGACAACCCTCCGAGGCGTCTGAAAAGAATATAGCCGCGAGATCTTCTTTTGTAAATACATTTTTAGAGCGCTACCAGTTGGTAGTTTCTCAACAAGTGGTTTCATGTTACTAAATTCTAGTGTTCACATTTACTGAATGTATTTTTATTTGTAATACAGTTGTAAATATCATAAATAATTTTTTTTTTTTAAATTGGGAAAACTTAGTATTTCTGAAAAATTTCGTTCGTACATATTCGTAGGTTCGTATAAGGTTAAGCCTTTCATGAAGTTTTTGACGGATGTTAATTATTGGTTAAGAAGGGTTCTGTAACGCTAACTGATATGGAAGAAAATGGACACAAACAACACCGCCTTATCATCTTAAAACCATAATAAGGCCGTGATAACGTAAACTTTCCTGGATTCTTGTCCCGTTCCTTTCGTAGGTAAATTTATTAAATAAATAATTGCTTTTTATAAAGTGTTATAGTGATGTATCCATAAGTTGGCCAACGTGAATTTTATTAAAAAAATGGATTAAATTGCTTAATAATATTAGCCGAAATTGTAGATACCAGCTCGCATGACTAGCTACCCATTTTAACTATTAAAATCCTGTCCTATAGTATCTTTAACACTATTCCACTTATCACTGTTGAACGGGTCCGCTATCTACGATTCTATATGGCCAAACGCTTTATTTAGAATACTCATACAAGACTGAAACGACGTTTTCGTATATTTCAACAATTTCTAGAAAAAATTCTCTATACTTCCTATTAACTATAAAAGACTTGTTTACTTGCCTATAATAAGGCCTATTTGGACTGATGGAGTTGAGCTGTGGGCTCCACAAAACCATCAAATTCCGCTGACATCCAATCCTTACAATCCAAAATCTTCAATACCTCTTACTATGTCACAAATAAGATTATTCTTAACTGTAAATTCCGTTTTTCCGAATAAAGAGGGAGTAAAAAAAAGTCCTTTATAGGCGTTGATGACGTCGGGGTTTTACGCCTCAAAACCCTAAAATAACAACAAAAAAAGTCCAGACTCCTTAAAAGGGAATCATTACTAATTTGATACACACACAAATTATCAATGTTCTGCTTGATTTGGAGATGTAAAATTTATCGAAACGTAGAAAACCCTGGAAAACACTTGGGGGAGAGAGAGGGGGGCAAGAGACAATAAGATGAAATTCCTAAAAGGTATTTCTGTAACACCACGTCAAACATTTTGCCTGCTACTTCGAAAAAGTCAAGAATCTTGAAAATGTAAACACGTGAAAATAGCGAAATTACGAAAATAATTGTGAAAATTTCTAACGCAGCGAAAATTGAAAATCACAAAAATGACTATATTTGAGAAAATCGCAAAAAAAAAAATCTAATTGGTGAAAACGAAAAATATCCTCAAACTGACAATGTAACGCAACCTAAATCAAAATCTGACATTCCTATTCAACCTAACTCAATAATTTCGGACAATATTAAATTTACCTAATTTAATTATTTAAAAAAAAATATATAAATAAATGAAATATTTTCATTCATAGCTATAAGAAAGAAGGAACATACACAACTTACATGAAGGCACTGATATGGGTGACTTATGATTTTTTTTTATCAAAATAGCCTCTTGAAGTGGATGTATCATGTTATAAGTAGACCTATTAACAAGTAAGGTAATAATGGCTGGGCAGAAGCAAAGTGGGGAATATGATAGATCTACTAATTCTACTGGGCTAGATGAGGCACTGGGATCTCCTGTAGTCATAGGCGGATCTACGGGGGAGGGGAGGTTTCGGACTAAAGGGCCTCCCCCCTCATAGAAAATGGTAAAATATAACCATGTTTTCGTAAAAGATATTTAAAACATGTATAGTTGTTCTTCTGATTACATTTAACCTATTAAATAGTCAAGAATAAATTAAATACCATTCCATATAGGTAGTTAGTTTCTTTCTTTTTCTTTTAAAGTAATTATCATAACATATGTAAAAAAAAAATGTTTGGGCTGAGGCTCCTTCAAATTAAATCCTGGATCCGTTAGTGCCTGGAGTCCTGCTTTGCCTTTCACTTTTGGAGAACAAATCATGGCTCAGTGTTCCCTGGGCGAATGTAAATATTGTACATAGGAATGAATGTGTTCAGAAGAATACTTTATTTTTACTTATTGATTTATTTCATATTTTATTTATGTAAGTTATTTTAATTTTTTAATATTTTTCTGTTTTTTTTTTTTTACTTTTTTATATTTATTAATAAGTCGTACACTCTACCTTACCCCATGACCTTAATATCCCATTTGTCCTAGATCTTATCCCATCAAAATTCTCCAAATTCCATCAGAACCTTACCCACTCCATCCCAAATCCCTTTGCACAATCTCTATCCAGCACCACCCATCCATATAATCCTCCAAGGAGGTTAAAACGGCAGTGGCCCCGCGACCTTTTATAATTTGTAAATATTGGAGTTCTGGCAATGGCCAGATTCTTCACTCACGACATGAGTGTATGTGGCTTAAGCACTCTTGCTCAATCTCCACTGGGTTAACCCCAGTGATGCGGTTGAGAGAGAAGTGCTGGGATCTCCTGGAGACATGCTTTTCCCACCACACTTGGAGGGACAAGTCTGGTTTGGAGTTCCCTCACCAGATTGTAAATATTGTATATAGGTATGTATGTGTTCTTTTTATTCATTTATTTTTAGGTTATTTTATTCTTATTTATTGTATATATGTTATTTTTCTGTATAATTTATTTTATTTAATGCACATAGAGTGTGAATGTGATCTGTGAACACTATTATGAATGTCCTTGAGACATATTGTAATATTTTTCAATAAATGAGATTAAAAAAAAAATAAGTCGTATAAAAAAAAAAATTACCGCTTTTCAACCAAATATTTAAATATTATTTCTTTGATATAAAATACAATTAATACTCACAGTATAATCCATTGTTATCTGCCGTCATCAGCCATCTGCTTGCCAATCTCTCGATCTCACGCTGATAGTATTCTTTGGGATGGCTGTCAAAGAATTCTTGTACCGCAATTTCAACTTCCGCAAAAATTATCAATTTTTTTCTCTTGCTGAAAATGTGCCATGGATCTAAATAAGTAGTAATCCAATGGTGTGAGGTCTGGACGATATGGCGGATGAGGTAGGGGTTCGAGTTCTAGGGTTTTTCAATAAAGTTTCACAAATTTCTAACTAAGAGTTCAAAATCAGCAAAGAGAATTTCTGAGGAGTAAGTTCGTGAGTAAAGTGACCAGTCTACTGTTCTTTTTTTCACCTTCCCCATGGAGAGTAGATGGCGAATAACAGTATCTCCCGACACACTACACTCCCTGACAAGTTAGTAAGTACTTGAGGACGGATTTTACTCAACAGCTTTCCGAAGAACCTCAAAAATATCCATTAATGGTCGCCTGGAGCTCTTCTTCCTTTCCAACGTCGTATCTCCACTGCTAATAGCAGTGCGCTGGTCAAGGACACCTTCGCCTTTAATTTTTTTTCCAGCAATGCCTTAAAATTCCGAGAATTTCGTAGGACACTATCATGTTTCTTCTTTGAAACAAATAACTAAACTGAGGCTTTTTTGAAAAAGTCAACGGGATTAAATAAGCTTAGAGAATGCTCTAAAGGGATTATTAAGTATTAGTAAGTATTAAATAGGATTAAAATATTTACAATCCTTTGAAATCTTGAATTTGATAAAACGGTCATATTTTGTTTATACATTCTATATATATATATATATATATATATATTATATTTATTTATTTCCCTATTATTCTTACATATGGTATGAATGAACTCGTTTAGCTTTAATACTTATTGCTCTTCAAAGTGGCAGATTGTATTATTTACTATTCAATAAAAAAATAATTAATTCCAAACATTGAATATTGTCTTATCATACTAAAAATTTCTTGTTGATCACAAATATATATGATCACAATTTACTTATTTATGTAAAATACCTAGTTGCACCAGGAGAAAAAACAAATGAAATGAAAATCAAACAATATATTTATTCAATTTTAAAACTTTATAATATACCTTCTTAAACGTACGATAACATATTACTTTCTTTAATCATCATAATCAAAAACAAGTTTTATTATGGCACATGGTATATAAATTTTCACATAAATATCCATAAACTATCTATGTACAATCATATCACAATAAATTCCATCCTATAAAGTATATAATAATGTATAAACACTAAGCCCATTGTTGTTGTTTACACAAAATTCCATAATAACATTGAAAACATCAATTTGTAATTTGCATATTGTTCACAACTTAAATATTTAAAATCCATGCTTCTCGCAACAATCATAGAAGTTATTTGCCTGTATGTTGCAATGAGTGTACTTAATGCATAGTCATTATACATTTTTTTTATTAATGACTTTTTAAAGATTATAGAATTGAAAATTAACATTATTTTAAAAAAAACAGTTAATTAAGAGAAATGTTGTTGATTGTTTTGGTTTTCAGCAATGAAATAAAGCTGAAAAATTAGTTATTTTGTGTAATTTGGGTATAATGGTAATTTTCTATGTAGAAACTGATACAAAATATTACATAAAAAAACTTATAAAAATAACATTATATAATTTTCCATTAGCTGCAAAGCAAAAATGCTGTCAAGATATTCATTCATAAATTCTAATAAGCAAGTTACTAGTTGTAAAATAAGTTAATATTTCTTTATAATAAATTAAGAAAATACTTTATAACTTTATATATATATATATATATATATATATATATAATATATATATAAACTATAATGTTGGGATGTTAACGACTTAAATTAAATTCTCTTTTTAAAATGTATATTAAGACCGTTTGTTAATTTTACAAATTTCTTCTTTATTTAGTATACAGAATTAAATAAAGATAATAGTATATTTTAATATCACAAGTCGATTCAGCTTTACAATCAAAGTGAAATAAAAAAAAAAAAATCATTTGTGTGAACGTTTCAGCACAAGTTATAGGCCTTCGTCAGGGCTGCTCGTTCAAAATATGACATCATTATAAATATATATTTTTTGTCTGTATTTTATTACTGTAGTCAACTCTATTTTCACAGGGTATTCCCCGAAAAAGAAAAATTCAATCATTCACTTTGACTGCTAACCCAAATCAACTTCCCCTACAGTAACTATATAAACTCTTGCTGTAAACTGTTTCTAGATCATTAATATTTTTTAAAGCCATTGAGCCAATGAAACAATTATTATTAAAGTTAAAAAAAATAATTAATTTTAATTGTACAAGTGTACACTCACAACACTCGCTACACAATACATTTTTTAGACAAACCAATACTTTTTTTTTTTTATAAATTAACCATGCAGCTGTACGGCTGATCTACTAGATGCAAACTGTTTTGCAATTATATTGAACAAATTTACTGATATTTCAGAACTAGAGCTATTCACTAAGCCACTTGCAGAATATCGAAGTATTGTATGCTCTAATATTCACTTCATCTCGAAACACTTGGATGAATAAAGGAGGATTGACTCGAAGAGTTCTGGTTCGACTAGCTCACTTGCATTCAAGCTCTTAACAGCATCCAATCCGCAGTGTTTGGTTATTTTCCTCAATGTTACCTTTAAAACATAAACAAACAAAAAATAATGATAAATCACATATTTACATATTTTCAATTGAAATTTGTATACTTGTATCCAACAATATTGAGGTTGACTCTTATCTAAGAACCCTATATTCAATGCTGAACGAAAAAAATGGGCTCAGCCGAATATCTCTTTTTTTATATAGGAAATAAACTTAATAAAATAAATTAAAAAAATTATAAACATAAAACAAAAACCATATCTGGCCAAAACAATATACAGGGTGCCCCGTAAGTAGAAGGAATTTTTTGTAGGAGTGATAGCACACCTTAAGAGCTATGAAAAATTCCTATAGACAACAATGGGCCAATTTTCATCAGCAAAGTAGGAAATCCAAGTTTTTTTTTTTATAGAAAGCGATAATTAAAGAAATATTTAATTTAAATAATTAACAATTGATTTTTTTTTCAGTGTAAACAAGACAAAACTTACTTCAAATTGAAATAGAGGTTTTCGTTGTTAAAACCATTTAAAGAGTTCTTTTGAGCGGCTAAATTAATCCTAATTATGTTTTTAAAAAATCATAAATTATTCGCGATTTTTTTTAACCATCCCCAAATATACTATAGATACCCAACTTTCCGAAAAACTTCCTCGTTTATTAAGCTTTTAAATCCATATTGATTGAGTTGAGATTTGTTAGGCAAAAAACTTGAGATTCCTCTCAAGTTGTGTAAAGAAATGATGTGAATTTATATCCTGTCACCCAGGGATGCCCATCCACCCTAAGGTCGATGGCGCAAGAACCAGTCCCTCCTCCCTCCCAAGATATTTTATTGCTTCATAAAAAACAGTGCTAGCGAAAGTAGAATTAGAAAAATCATATACCATATGCAATTAGACTTACTGAGGTATGTTCCATGTTTTCTCCTTGCCCCATGGTTTAACTCTTCATTCCAGAAAATTCATAACCCCATCGAAATTTGTCTCCCCCCCTCAAAAGTTCAGCCCGTTTATTTACCCGTGTGATAAATAAAAATAAAATCGAAAGAAAAAATCTTATAACATAAAGAAAAAATATACAAAAGGTAAGTAATAAATATAAACTAAGCTTTACATAATATACTAAAACTTACAGATCACCTTGTTTAGCATTTGTCTGACTGGATTTTGAACATGAATTAGAATTGTATGGTTTTAAATGTGCACAATGAAGGGACGTGAAATATTTTAGAAGGAAAAAAAAGTAGTGATTAAGGAATAAAGGAATGTTGAAATTATGGTGATCTAAATAGGAAATTATTTACAGAAGAAGGGCGATGGTTGTAAATTGTTTAAAACTTTTTGCAATAATTAAACAGGTAAGTACTTACCAAACAACAGGCAAGAACACTGTCATTATTGTTCCTTTCGTTTTCTTCTTTACATAAACGAACTAATCTACTGACCCCTTGGAGTTCCGCGACTTGCATCGCTGCTTCAGAGTCATTACACAGCCTGCAACATAATGGAATATGAAAATATAAACTTGGCATTACAATAAATTATTGTATCATTATTTTTTCTAATAATTCCTTTTAATGCAATTCTAATTAATAAAGACTAAAGAAGGTTCGCTACCCTAGATTTGTTAGGTTTGGACAAGTTCCTGAACTCATCGATGGCAACGGAAATACATCACATCGTTGAATTCAACGACGGGATTCAGCGTTGAAATTTATTTATCAATGTCTCATCGATGGTTCAGCAGATCCATCGGCTTTTAGGATCGATTAATTCGCTGGATGTAAATTCACGATAACATCGGTGTGGCTATTTTTCAATTTACTTTGCATATTTATATTTACTTTACTCTCAATCTATACTTATTTCTGTCTCAAAATTAGATAATTCAGTAGGTAGGTGTTCCTTATATATTTTTTTTATTTTTTGTACGTTTTGTAACCTTCAGGAGTCTTAACCTTTCTCTGGAATCCAACAGGTCGTTCCTAAACTCTGCATAAATTACTATCAATGCTGGATCGATTGATTTGAATCAAGATTGATTCGCATTGATCGGAACTTAAGATTGATGGATTTCATCGCTAGAATTATCGCTGCATTAAGTAACTTGCCCTCTTGTTTAAAATGTATTATACATAACATTTCAAAGAACCCTTATTTTATTTCATTGGCTCATTTGACCTTAAATTGAATATTCGACGAAATTTTTAATTTAAAAATTGTTTCCATGTAATAATTTGCCATTTTCTTCATAAGCTAAGAGCAGTAAACAGTATAAAATAGTCTTGTAAATTATTACTTTTACTTTTCAGGACTGTTTATTTACGAAATAACAAGCATTTCTTATCTTTAATCGTAGTTTTATTTTACATATTTATTGATTATAATTATTATTTTTTTAGCACATTGCAGAAACCAGTAAGCTTTTCTACTGGCTATCCGAATGTGTACAGTATAATTTTATTGATTATATTTTATTAATTAATTAAATTTCCCCATTCATGGAATAGTTGCTTTTACTGATATAATACAAATACATTTTGCTGCAGTACCGTACATTTTCCTCTCACCATTGTATTCAATGGTTGTATTCATTCAGAATGTAATTACGTTTAATGGCTTCTATATATTCACATAGCAAGACTAAATCAGCAGCAAACTCATTGATGAATATTTAAACCTCCTAAAATAAACATCTTCCGGAATGAATTACCCTTATAATAACGTATTCTGGTGGTTTTAATTTATTAAAACAAACATATATAATTCCTCTTGGTTATTAAGGATTGCGGTATAATACTTAATAATAATTAACAACGTTAGGCACAGAATGGAGAGAATTCGCGAGCATGAAAAAAATTGTTTTTTTGAACTGACCTAGACAGGGCTATGACAGCCTTGTGCTGGACCCTGAAGGTGGCATCCTTTTCCGCCGAGCTCTGGAGGGGAGAGAGTGAAACTTGGAGAAAACAGAGCAGGGCAGGTACGGCCCTATTCTGCGTCAGGTGCGGTAGGATTTCCTTAACGCCAGACATGTTCGCAAGAAGCGTTACAGCTTGTTCCTTGAGAAAGATGCTTGCTTTCGGCCCTAGGATCCTAACTGCCTTAAGGAGGGTACCTGTGCTTGAACAGTATACCAATGGCCAAATACTCTTCGGTTCGATGCAGCTGATGTTGGCCAAAGCTGCAGCGCAAAGCAGCAGCATTTCGCTGGATTGGGACTGACTGATGAGGCCTGAAACGGAGAAACAGCCATAAGGATAAATTAGTACTTAAAAGAAAGAGAGAACAACAAGATCTAGAAAATATAATCCGAAATATGAATTACTTATTCTTTTATAACCATAACTACGTAAGCAATAGAAAAGTTATCAGAAATATAATTTAGACAAACTTACGAGTGATAGATGCTATGAGTGGTTCCAATTGTTTTTCCATATTTTGTACAGTAATTTCTAACCACGGGGCCGTCACTTGGACGAGGAGTGAAACCGCTCCACAGTATTCTGCTTCGCCTTTCGTAGTGTCCGTCAGGATATCCGACAACAATTCCACACCTCCGCTCTGAAAAACCAAACTCGGTGAGAATATTTCGTTCCAAATTTTTTAATGCCAGGATATATTGAAGCGATACTAACGTTTTCAAACTGCCTGACGCTGTCCGGCGTGCAGCAGATCGTCGACAGGATGTTTAGAGCGGCCGTGTGTACTGCGGGACTGGAACAATTGACGAAGACAGACAGTAGGTGGCTGATCCCTGAACAATAAGCCATCAAGTCCGCTAAGTGCGAAACATGAAGTCCTAAGCTCCCAATGCCTGAGAGGATTATCGCTAAAGAAGATGGAGATTTTTCGTTTTTCAGTAAGTCTATAAGCATCTGAAAAATATAAGAAGGTATATTCCATTAAATGAAACAATAAAATGGATGAGAAATAAAAAAAAAATCGGTGAATGAAATAATTTATTCAAAATAATTCATATTTTGTGGGGTCTATTACATGGTAAAAATATATCAGCACACCCCCTCCTATTTTGTTAAAGGTACTTCAATAGGAATGTAAACATCGATAATATATATATATATATATTACTTACAATCAGATATAAAAAATAAAAAAACCTGTACCACTACAACCCATGAAGGGTCTTGGGTTCAGTACTATTTAGGGAAAGCACTGTTTCTTGGTCGACGGTTGTGCAAGGAGGTGATTTGACCAAGATAACGCTCAACCGCCAGTTTTTTCTCCTTAATTAATTATTTTATGGGGGGTGTGCCCCAGGAGGGTCTACCTACCCAGGGTCGTCCCACGGCCAATGGAACAGAATAAATCATTTTTCTGCCATGAGCCGAGATTCGAACCTGGGATCTTTAGCATTGGAAGCTCAGTACCGCTGAGGTACCCCACTCCCCAATAAAATCAGATATAACAATGTAAAAATTGTAGAGCTTTTTATATACTTTTTTTTAAAATAGATTTTGGATAGTTAATTTTTAATATAGATATTAAAATATATCAAAATAAGACTATCAAACAAAACTATAGACATAATTTTAAAAAATATCGACATATCTACATTTTCCATCATATATATGCTTCAACTTTTAAAAGTTTAAGATTTCATTCCAAGTTGAGTTCTGACTAAAAATAATGAAGCACTTACAGCAGATTTCGTAATAGAGTTATTAATGCTAACATAAACTGTAAACATCATTTACTGTATTAATTAACAATAGAATTTCGGCAGTAAGAGAGCTTAATTTACGGTTGATATTCTAGTTCTGTCAGGCTCTCCAAATAAGCATTTGATGCCCCTGCAAACGGATTTGACTGTTCCAATTACGGATTGTAATATTTCTCAATAAACAAGTTTAAAAAAATAATTGTTCCAATAATAGCTGATGCACTCGATTGTAGCATAGACATGGGAAAACGACGTGTACGTTGCTAGATACTCAAGCTTTGAACGATAAACCAATCAATACTTTATTTTAACGTGGAAACCGCATACTAGACTTAAGAGACAGGAACTTAACCGACGTTGTCCAGATATAGCCAGCTATATAGACTAATGAATAGAAAATCTAAAGTTTCTATTGAAAACAAATTACTGATCTACAAGACAATACTAAAACCCATCTGGACCTACGAACAAGAAATGTGGTGGACAACCAAATTTTTTAACATCGAACGCATTCAAACCTTCCAGTCTAAAGTCCTCCGTACAATAGTCGATGCTCCCTTCTATGCCACCAATAAAACCCTTCATAATGACCTTAATATTCCATTTATTCTTGATCTTATCCCACACAAATTTTCCAAATTTCATCAGAACTTTACTCATCCCGTAGTACAGTCCCTATTTAGCACCACCCATCCCTACAATCCTCCTAGCAGGTTAAAACTGCAGTGGCCTCGTGATCTTTTGTAACATGTATATATTGGAGTTCTGGCAATGGTCAGATTCTGAACCCAAGTCATGAGTGTCTGTGGTTGTAGCGCCCTAACTCAGCATCCGCTGGAGATTTAATATCAGTGAAGTGGTTGAGGGAGAAGCGTTGGGATCTCCTGAAGCCTCCCTTTTTCCTCCACAAGTGGGGGGACAAGTCTGGTTCGGAGTTCCTATGACCGATTTTAAATAGTGTAAATAGGTATGCCTGCGTCTAAGATGTTAATTTTTATTACTTTTTTTATTTATTTTTTATTTTAAGAACATTTTAATTCTATTTTATTTATTTATTTTTATTTTATTATTACTTTTATTTATATTTTCATCCCTTATTATGATATTTTATTTTGTTCTTACTTCGCTGTATATTATTTTGAAATTACCTTATTTATTATTTTTATTTTGTAAATATGGTGTGAATGTGCTCTCTGAACTCTATTATAAGTGTCCTTTCTTGAGACAGATTGTAATATTTATCAATAAGCAAGTAATCTAAAAAAAAAATACTTAGTTTCATCGATAGATAATAGGTTTCACCACTTTTTTTACGAGTTTAGGGGCTACATAAAACCACATGTTCATAATTTGCCTAACAATGAAGGCTTAGTAATAAACCTAGTTATTGGCCCTATAAGCACTTAACGAAACATTTGTATTCTACCAATGACCGTCGTGTGCTGAAAAAGGAACGTTGATAAAACATTTCCTTAGGAAGGAGGATATAGAATGTCTCCAAAATATAAATAACAATAATAAAAGACCTAGTGACCCTAAAGTTCCCATGCAGATGCCACCAATCTACGTACTCCCATCAACTTAAATTATATTTATCGGGTGCAGTTCACGCAATTCGGTAAATATACAGCGTTGTGTAACCGTCTAAATCCTCCGCTAGAATTTGCTCATTTCTTAATGTTGGCGGTCATGTTTCTCATCTATAAATCGTAGGAAGTATTTTTTTTTTTTTTTTTGTTTATTGATAAATATTACAATCTGTCTCAATAAAGGACATTTATAATAGAGTTCTGAGAGCACATTCACACCATATTTACAAATTAAAAAAAAAAAAAATAAGCTAACTTCAAATAATATAAAGCTACAAAAGAACAAAATAAAATATCATAGTGAGAAAAAAAAAGTAATGAAAATAAACATCTTAGATGCAGGCATACCTAGTAGGAAGTATAACATTATTGTAAATTCTAATTTTTAAGTATCAGGATAGAAGGCGCGGAACTAAATAATTTTGCAGGCGAAATAATTTGCCTTTTAAATAGCCTTAATTTCTTCTATAATTTGTTTTATTCTTGTCATCGCAGACCTTAATAGATAGCTATGAGTGATAGGTTTTCTCTAAGTGTTCAAGTGTATTCCCGTCTGCATCTATATCTCCGAAATTTTGATTCAATGAGGAGCTTCTTCGTATTACTACTAAATAGATAGGTATGAAATACGAAGGAATTTGATAATTAACTAAAGAAGAAAATGGGAGAAATATATTCGCTGGCTGAAAACAAATTTCCGGAAAAAAAGAGTAAGATAACATAGATGTATTATATACCGTTGGGAAATTAAAAATCTTAGAAAAAAAATATAACGTATATGGTCATTTAATGTAATTGAGATTGAAGAAAAAATAATGCCTTTAAATGTTATAGTTTTATATTATATTAACGAGCTATAAACATTAGCATAGTGACTAAGTAGAATTTTGATAGACAATGTATGGAAAGCAAAACTTTTTTTTTCGTTTCGATAAACCAAATATATAGATTGTAAAGAATTAAAGTTTGTAATAATAATTAAAATAATATTGTGAAGTTGTACTAGACTTTAAGACATTAATTTCTAATGAGAGAGGAGTGGTAAGTGGAAGATATGAACTGCATCGCACTGTTGCGATTAATCATAGTTTTTCATAATAAATATATAATGGTAGTCAGTATTACCTTAATATAGTTAAGAAGTATTTGTTCAACTTTTTTCGAAAATAGCAGAGCCACAGTTTTCATGATTGATTTTAAATTTGGAACATCTTTTTCCCTTGAGTTGAGTGTTGAAAACGCTATCTGTAAACCACTGCAGTCAAAATCTTCTGTGTACTTTTCGTTGTGTTCGGATAAAATGTTTACCATGCGTTGTGTGATTCTTTCGAACTGCCTTCCACTGCCCTTCAAGTTACCTTTGTTTATCTTCCTGTGAAAAAAATATGATGCCTGTTTACAATTATAACAATACTAAAGCTTAAATTAAGTTACTGAAGATCTTATCATAGGCTACCTGTATAGCAGATTGAGTTTTGAACAAACGCTGGAAAGTTGTCTGTGAAGTGATCGTATTGTATTCACAACATAAGACGTCGTTCTTGTAACGTTCTCGTTCGTACCTGCTGTGATTGGTTTGCTCTGAAGTGAAGACGTGCATTCAGGATCACACAGGTATCTCACTTCGCTGAGCCATAGTTTTACAGGGGAGTTCCTGAAAGATTAAAAAAAAAAAAAAAAAAACATTAAACGTATAGCTCCATAAAACTTCATATCAATTTCAGAAAATGTTCATGTCATAAGATAGTTGATATTTGACACTACCGGATTCAAGGTTATCGGTTAAAGCCCCTCCACCACCTCCTCCCCTCCCAAAAGGAAACATTTATATTTGTTTATATGATTTATCTGAGCCAAACAATTAAAAAGCACAATATGTTCTCTATTTAATTTATGAAGCACATTTTTCAGCTACAAAATAGAAGTTTCTGTCAATATAAAATATGAATGAATATTTTATCTGTTTTTGGGGAATGTTCTAATAATAAATCAATATACAACAATAACAATTCAACAACAATAAAGTAAAAATAACAATTCAATGTGTTACAGAGACATCATCTCAAAACAACAACCAAAGATCTGCATACCACATGATAAAATATAATAATGACACTTATTATATTTATTTATTCTGGTACAAGTCCCTTTATAATAATATACTAGGATAGAAATGTGGACTTAGGTACCTCAGGGATATATAAGAAGAATCAAAACATAAACAAATAGACGTAATAAAAAAAAATGCAGGTCAACTTATGACAATCAATTAAAAAAAAATGAAATAAAAATAATTAAAAAAGAACTAATGATTTGAAGAGAAACTACCCATTGGTACCCATTCGATGGTTTAGTAGAGTCCCAAAGCTCGGCCCCGAGTCTTTTACAAATAGTAGGAAGTTTAGAGCGTTTGTCTAGTAAGTGCTGCAGTAGTCGAAAACGGATTTGTTCAACAGGGATAAGTGGGGTATTGTTAAAGGATGCTGTACGACAGGAAGTCATAGGTTTACGACGTAAAGGTAATCTGATGGGATTTTTTGGAATTTATTTTAATCCTCCAGTTTTGGCACCATTTTTCAAGACTTGTGATATGTTATTGATGAGTTTGGGAAGCAATAGATTTATCGTTATTAACTGATAGGATACACGTGTCATCGGAATAGGTGGTGATGACACTGTTGGAATACTAAAATTAAATGTATATTTGAAAAATTAATGTACAAATGGCTTTTCATTTAAGATCTTTTTATTGAGAAATAATACATTTTGCCACAGTTAAGGGCACTGAGTACTAAAGCTAAGTGAGGCACATTCATACTATATTTACAAAAGGCTAGTTTACATAACAGATAATAACCAACCGACAGTTCGGCGGACATATTTAACATTTCAGGAGTAATAGATAAAAGATGAAGAAGTGGATAAGAATTAATAATAAATAATAAGGTATATTTTATGGTATATACAATTTTATTTATGAGTATTTTGTTAGTAACGTATAATTTTTTTATTAAAAACAATAATAATAAGAACCTAAGCAGGATAGAATACCTCAATAATGGTGAATATACAGAAGAATTGAATGGTTAGAAATAAAAATGATTCATTAATCTCGTTGTTGAGGGAGGAATTTTTATATGTGTGTATATATATATATATATATATATATATATATATATTTTTTTTTTTTTTTTTTTTTCGTTTTCGAACCAATTGTTGTGCAAATAAAAAGTAATCGAGTTTTTATAATTTCAAATAAATACAGGAAT
Source organism: Nezara viridula (assembly GCA_928085145.1). Lineage (NCBI taxonomy): Eukaryota > Metazoa > Arthropoda > Insecta > Hemiptera > Pentatomidae > Nezara > Nezara viridula. The sequence goes on along the minus strand of OV725078.1, from coordinate 121,809,565 downwards.
CGGTGGAATTGAATGGCAGTGATAAAGCAATAAATCCTGAGTATGATATGGCAGATGAAAATCCAATCCAGGATCGTTCCCCACAGACGTCAACCACAAGCACTGAATTATCATTTCAATACAACGAAAAACAACTCTGCATATAAACCATTTTCACATGATCCGGGGTGGAAGGAGTGGGGATAATGTCCTTTTCATAATAACAGAACTTGAATTAGAATTAGACAAGAAAAGAATGTCAGACATTCGTAATATAGCCCAATTTATTGCATGATTTTTAATGATTACAAGTGAAAAAAACAGAAAAGCTACTCTGATGGATTGAGAGTACCTATTACAGTTTCCATGGAATATTTTAAGATTAATGTAAACTAATTCTCAGTTAAAAAAAAAAATGAACATTTAAAATTGCAGACTATAACTTGTTTTTAACCATTCATCAAGTGGTTACAGAATTCCTTAATGAATTGTTGGAAAAATCAATAGATTTTAGCGTGATCCTTAAGACATGTAACTACTTTCTAATCTAGTACCTTGAATCTTGATGAGTTGAAGTAGTAAACCTTTTTTTACTTTATTAATCTTTGTTTGTTCTTTTACTTCCTAATGAATTGTGAAATGATTTCCTTTGGACTCATCAAAATAGATAATTATTTATAATTGTGGGTTTATGATTGATTGTAGTGAATAATTTTTTTTTTATATTTGTTTATTTAGAAATATTACATTATTTATTTCTTAGTTCTATGTTACTGTTATCATTCTGCCTACTTTGACTAAATTATTAGTCTAACCTTTCACCTTTTTTAATCTTAATTCTGTATTGTAACCAAGATTAAGAAAGCACTGGAAACAAAACAAACACTACTCTCTTTTGTTTCCTGAGCGAGATGACTAATTGATATTTTAGCATGTGCATGAACTCTTACATCTTATTGTATCTTGACTATCTTTTCTAGATGTTGGGATGTGGCATGCCATAATATTGTATATAAATAAGTATCTTTTTTTTTTTATTTGTATTATCTTTATTATAATTTAAATATCTTCCTTTTTATCTTTAATTGTATATAGTAATTATGTTTGAATTCCTTCTTTTTCCTTGTATTTTATTTCTTTTTATTGTACATAGTATTAATTCTGTAAATATTTCTTTTTGTAAATAGATCTGTTAACCTTTTTCGCTGCTTTATAAGAAAATATTTAACCTAGCCCTTCTCACCTGAGCTAGCATGGTAGAATAAATGATTTATCATTGCCAAATCATGGGTAAGTAACTTATATTCTCTATAATTATCTCTTTAGAGATGAAAGCCTAGTAAAGCTAGGAGCCCAACAAATAAAAATTCCTATGGAAAATTATATTTATTAAAAATTATTTTATTAACTTTTATTTATCCTTTTTTTGGTCATAGTATTATTCAATGTTATTATGCCTATTGTTATCTGGTTCTTTTTCCCAGCCCTGATGAAGGCCTGAACTTCGGGTCGAAACGTTCGACGAATGTAAAAATAAATAAAATTATTTATTTTTTACCATTTTAATTTGACTGATCACCTCAACCATCCTTCTCTTCATATAATTATGAAGAGATATCTAAATCGATGGAGAGACATCGATAACTAACATTAGACAACTGCTTTCCAATATCTATTAAGGACCTTTTTTAACAAAGTATGCTGTTATCATTTTGGAATAAAAGAAAAAAAAATTACTCAAATATCTAAAATAAAAAAAATTAATATTTTAAAAAAGTAAAAACAATTCTCGACTAATGAATCGAAATTGTTAACTCTTTTAAGCCGCCTTTTTTGGTGCTTAGCTTTCTCAACAAAGCACACTTTTTTCCCTACATGCAATTTGTGGCGAACGGAGTTTTGGTAGTAGTGGGTTAAACAACTCAACACACCAATTCAGGATTAACCTGAGTTTGTGTTCTATTGTCTTAGCTTTTGGCATATTTTGTTATTTTTTGCGGATAAGATCTGATGTAGCAGGGAGAATTACAGGCGTTGGAAATCTGGAAGTTTTATTACGCCTTAAAGCCCCAACAAACAACAACCAGGATGGAATATCTGAATTTTATCTTGAGCTCCTCCTTCTTTTTCAAATGTTCTTTTCCTTACAGCTTCTCATCCAGTTTTATTCCTAGAAGGGGTACACTCCCCTAAGATCCATAGCGCATGCCCCTGTCCCAAGAATTTTCATTGCCCTCCTCTTCTTAAAAACAGCGTAATCGAAAAAAAAACCAGAAAAAATGTAGATTATTTCCAATCTTATCTTCCATGTTTCCTCTTGTTTCCTGTTTTAAAAGTTCCTCCAAATTGAATCTCCAGGAAGATATGCTTTTTTTCAAGAATTCATGATTATGTCAATAATTTAGAACACTGTAAAAATCCCCCCACACATAAAAACTGTGGTCTAACTTGCTCTAACCAACCCTCTACTGGGCACCCCAGATTCCTTAACAGTATTTGAATATGGAATTTCGTGTCTGTTTTTGCTTAAACCTTTGCTTAATTATTTTTGAAGCTTACTTGCACAGAATTATTAATTAAATTGCTTAAAAAAAATAAAAATATGCCTATATCATAAAATATTAATGATTCGTTCATACTTACTTGTTCATCTTTTATATATTACTCCTGTCTAAATATATTAATTTGCAAATAAAGTGGATCATTCAAATAAGATGAAAAACAGCACACAATTCTTAGTAAAAAATTGGTAATATAATTTAGAAAAAGGTAATATAATTTTAGGTTTTTAAAAGTAATAAACCTACAAAATTTGCAAACAGAAAATTGTTTGCAAATTGTATTTCATTGACTTGATAAATTTTATTAATTACTTTGCTTCAGTATTTATAGAGGTATATTTCTTATTATCAATTTGAGGCTAGCTTGAGAGATCGTCTCACATTCCTCTAAGACTGATGTGTGCTGTTCATCCAGAGAAAGTTTGTAGAAGGTTATTCCGTCCTAAAGTCCGTCTTTGAAGTTGATCCGATATATATTAAATGGGATTGAAATCTGGAGAGTAAGCAGACCAATCCTGGCAGCGGTGCAACCTTCACCGGTGCAATCGATGCACCATCATCCTTCTTCTATTGTGTGAAGGATAATTTGCAACTAAGAGGCAGAAAACGAACTTCGGCAAACCTTCGATAAATGTAGAAGCGATTCCTTCTAGCCCGGAGAGTCAAATTTTGCTGTTACATTGTTATATCTTTGACGTCCTCTACTATGTGTAAATTAAAAGGAAACACTGGTCTGGTAACGTCTCCATGTCTAACTTACCACACTTTGAGAGATTCGCCACATTTCACACAGCTATTGCAATGAAGGATTCTATATGTCTTCATCTAGCTTGTGAAGAAGCAACAGCTGTTGCAAGCTCTGCTGCTGTAAGACGTCGTACAGACATTCTTTAATACCCAGAAGAACTTATAAAAAGGATCCTATACTTCAGCACTTTTTAGACAAACGCCCTACGCTCCAATTAATTTCAAAGACTTATATACATGACTATAATAAGAGTTATTTAAAGAGGGCACCTCGAAAACTTCTGATGTAAAACTTTTATTAGAGTGCTACCAATAGTTAGTTTATATAAAAGTCTTTTCATTTCATTAATTTTTAATTTCACATTGAACCTGCGAGTGTTGAACTGATACATGTACACATGATATATAAAATACAGTGTCAGTTTTAAGGTTGATACCGAAAATCTCAATAGCCAATGCTCGGATGTAATTAATAAAGAAATAAAATTATTATATCTCAACTTTCTATCAACATACAATTATACAAAATTACTTACAGTTAATATATTTTAAGCCAATTACAATTTTTATTGAACCATTTTAAACATTTTATAGACATGATAAAATACGAGGTGTTTGAAAATTTCTATTAAACGTACTAAACCAGGTAATTATCAGCTAATTAGAGTTCTGGAACGTCCCTTTTAAAAACTTAAAAGGGAATCAAGTAGCTGATACCCGAGCTCCCTTTTTTTTTCTCTCTCTCCCCCTTTGATCCTTCCTTCCTTAGGGCCTAACAGATGTCTCTTATCTTTCTACAGTCAAACACATAAAGGCCTCTATAGAACCGCAGGTATTTTCATTTAAAAAGAAAAAAAGAATGTCTTATTATATTGTGAAGTATTACCTGTCGTTATAAATCTGATATACATGGTCGTTATTTAGGCATTATAATGCGAACTGATCGCGGCCTAAACATTCTATTAGTAACTAGAGAACTAATGAAAATTAACAATCTGTTTTTGGTTTTTATTTTGGGTGAAATTTGTACCTCTAAAATCGTACGAAATTGGACAATGACCCATACATCATTTACAGCCGTAAAACATCATTTAGAAATTAATACTATAGTCGTTCATTAAATAGAAATATATGGTTGTTATTTGGGCATTATACTGCGAACTTTTCGCGGTCTAAACATTCTATAAGTATTAATTAATTAATGCTCCTATTAATTTTTCGCTGATATATATATATATATATATATATATATATTTAAATATATATATATATATTTTTTTTTTTTTTTTTTTTTTTTTTTCAATAAATTTCTTTATTGAGTGCTACTACAATATGTCTCAATGAAGGTCATTAGTAATAGAGTAGCTCATTCACAGTCCACGTATAATAAATAAAAAAAATTAAATGAAACTGCAGCAAAATAATATTACAAAAAAAAAACACATTTATAAACAAAAATAAATGAAAAAAAAAAAAGAAGGCAGGTGGAAGATTTATTTATTTTCCTGATAAGAATATTATTTCCGCCATCTTCACGTTTCAGCGGCCAATATTAATTGATGAGAAGGGATTTTTAGCAATTATCATTGGAATACTATCTTGAAGTGAATAGTGAAAAAAAAATGTTTACATCATTCTTTTTTTTTTTTTTTTTTGTGAAATTCGAACCTCTAAAATCGTACGAAAGAATGACCCATACATCATTTACAGTCGTAAAACATCATTTAGAAGTCAATAAAATAAAATTAATACGTACCATTCTCTGGAACAATAGATGCGTTCTTCCATTTGGCAACGCTTGATCATATGTTCCTTCGTTTTGGGAGTGGAAGAATGTGCAGGAGGCGGTAATGTGGAGAGGTCGTCGCATGAGGATCTGTTGTCCGAATCGTCACATCGCTTGGCCCCACAATAATTTGCCAGGACGGTGCCGTGCCCTTCCGAATCGGAGAAGCCCGAGTCCTGGCTCTTGTGGCTCGTTTCAGACAGGCTTGGCTGGGGGGTGCTGGCTTTCTCAATGTTCATCGTTGTCTAAAAATGACAGAAAAAAAAATCATCAAAATCCTCGTTCATCAAAAAGAATAGTGTTACTATTAAGAGACTAAGACTAAGGATATGCAATAAAATTAAAATTTAAACGACTTGTGATAATAATTTAAATTTAAAAAATTAATAAATAAATTATTGTTAATTCTGTAAAAAAATATATTTTCCGGTGAATTTTGAATTCTTCGTACTAAGGTCAGGTTGTAAACCTATGACTTCCTGTCCTACAGTATCCTTTAATAATACCCCGCTTATCCCTGTTGAACAAATCCGGTACCTTGGACTCCACTTGGACAAAAGTCTTGGACCATTCCGGTATCATTGTTTAAACCTTAGATTTTTTTTATTATTATTATTTATGAAATTTACAGCTGTACATTTAATATACATTCAGCAAATGTGATGTATATAAATACATGACATGATAAGGCTTGTAGAGTATCTATCCATTGGTAGCACTCTAATAAAGTTTCTAAATTAGGGGATTACGAGGCCATCTTCTTTTTCAGAGGCCTAGGAAAGTTATAAGGAATCGAGGAGGAAGCAAGGTTAGAAACGAGAGGATTAGGACGGTTCTGAAGTTTATTATGGAGGGATAGGTATCTGGATTGGGCCAAATCGGAAACATGGCACATTCAGGTCATTATGGATTTAGAATTTTTAAATTTGACAAACTTGGACAAACGTCTAACTTGGAATCCTCATACCAGACTGAAACGACAAGAAACTGCTCGACGTTTCGGATTACATACTAGACAAATGTTCTATGCTTCAAGTTAATTACAAAAGACTCATATACATGACTGCAATAAGACCTATCTGGACATACGGAGTTGAGATTTGGGGGTCCACAAAGCCATCGAATTCCTCCCGCATCCAATCCTTACAAACCAAAATGCTCCTTACTTTGTCACTAATAAAATCATCCATAAAGACCTTAATGTTCCTTATGTTTCCGAATTGGCCCTATTCAGATACCTATCCTTCCAAAATAAACTTCAGAACCATTCGAACCCTCTCGTTTCTAACCTTGCTTCCTATTCGATACCTGATAACCCTCCGAGGCATCTGAAAAGAAGATGGCCACGAGATCTTCTATTGTAATACATTTTTTTTTCTTAGAGTGCTACCAGTGGGTAGTTTCTCAATAAGTGTTTTCATGTTTTTATTTTCCGTTATCACATTTACTTAATGAATTCTTTCTTAATACAGTTGTAAATATCATAAATAAAAAAAAAATCAGGCTTCATCTTCGCACATTAAACTGTGGATTTAATTTCTTTCTGTTTTATTTCTGACTGCATCACCTATCATCATATGTTAAAAATAAAGAAAGGTTAGTCAGCGTGCATTAAATGTCGCCCACCCTTATATGTATATCTGTAGGAAGAGACAAAGGAGCCCTTGTTTTTGGAACAAGTCCAAAAACGTTCAGACGTCGAGAAACTGAAATTATGACGGCGAATAAAAAGAAAGGGAAACTTGATAAATTTGCAGATACCAGCACACAAGAAAAACATTTATTTCGTCATCAACAAGGCTAAAAATCAAATTCAAGAGGTAGAAAATCGAATCAGAAAGAAAACTTAAATGAGATTGAATCTAAAATATTTTGAAAAGCCATATAAGAAATTAACCTCAATTAGTAGCCGCCAATAAAATATTCCCAGATTCCGATCACTTCAAAATTTTAATTTATTACAAAGATTTTACATACAATAAAATTATTTCGCCTATTTGGTGATGTGGAATTGACCACTTGGTGCTCCACCAAACCATCGGATTCCACCCAAATCGAATCAAACATTCCTGAATGCTTTTGATGAAGTAACAAAACATTGCATACAGATATTAACATTCAAGATTTGGCAGATTCGATTCGCGATATATATTTATTTATTATTTCGACTTTGTACAATGTATAATTATTGTATTCCACCATACTCTCCTATAAAAACATTCCGCCTCTCGCAATCATCTTGCAGCCATTCCCCTTTTACTTCTTCTAGCCACATCATTTTTTGCCGTCCCCTATTTTTTCTATATTCTGGCTTGTTTAGGAAAACTTTTTTTTTGCCAAATTTCGTCTCTCATCCTTATCACATGGCCGCCTGGCTTAAATGTTATATACAATATGTTTCCCTGTCCTATATCGCTTCTAGTAGTTCTGTTAGATATATATTCTAGCCTTAAGAAGGTAGCTTCTTCTTAGAAAAACCTTGTTTAGCGGTAATATATTTTGAGCATATTGATGGTTTATTGTCCTGGTTTCGGCAACATATAGGACTGTAGAAATTATTGATATATTATTTTTTTTCTTTTTAAGGGGGGAAAAAAACCTGTACCCATGTTGTACCATTGTTCTGAGGTTTAGTAATGTTTCAAGGCCAACGGTTGTGCTGGGAGGAGATCGGGCCAGGATCACGCTCAACCGTCAGGTTTTCGACCTTAATTAATTTTTTTTATTAATGATACCCACTTTAAAAGGCTGGATGTGCCCTAGGAGGGTCTCCTTATCCTGAGTTGCCCCACGGCCAATGAAACATAATAAATAATTTTTCTGTCAGCCGGGATTCGAACCTGTGACCTTGAACATTGTAAGTTAGGTACTCTAACACAGAGGTACCCCCCTTTCTTTATTAGAAGGAAATATTCTTATTCCATAGCTCCAAATTAAGGATTCCAATAATTTTTCTTCCTCGGGATATCTTCTATTAAATACCTGTTTCAAGTCATACCTCATTGGATTAAAAATTACTTACACAAACCCAAAAGTTTATAAATCACCTATCATCATAGATAGGGTAATAGCTATTACCGATAACCTTCCGAGATGTTAGAAAATAAGACCACGGTATGTTCTAACGTAGAGTAGTCCGTGACATTTTATACTAATATCTTGGCATGCACATTTATTTGTAGTTATGTTGCACTTGTTAATTTTAATAAATACAATATAAAATATATTAAAAAAGGCAATAAATTATTACTTGATTTCCTGGTTTCTCTGGTTTTATCTTAGCATATTTTTTGAACTGAGGGCTTGTTAAGGCATAAATACGGAAGAATTGCCTATACGTCAAGGGAACAAATTTATCGAAACGCTAGAAGCACGTGTGAAAGCAATCAGTGGTATATTTAATGCCTCACCTTACTTTTTGTTGCAATATCCTCCCCTACCCTTACTTAATGCGAGCTGCCCTAAATCAAGATTGATGATCCAAGCAACGGAATTGAACCTATGTTCCCCCATTTGGAATTTTTTTTTCTCGTTTATTTATTTTTTTTATTTATTTATTGATGATATTTACAACTGTATTACAAATAAAAATACATTCAGTAAATGTGAACAAAAGAATGTAATAACATGAATTCACTTGATGAGAAACTACCCACTGGTACCACTCTAAAAATGTATTTACAAAAGGAGATCTCGAGGCCATCTTCTTTTCAGACGCCTCGGAGGGTTGTCAGGGATCGAAGAGGAAGCAAGGTTAGAAACGAGAGGGTTTGGATGGTTCTGAAGTTTGTTATGGAAGGATAGGTATCTGGATTGGGCAAGGTCAGAAACATAAGGAACATTAAGGTCGTTATGGATGATTTTGTTTGTGACAAAGTAAGGAGCAGTGTGGATTTTACGAACGATTTTGGATTGTAAGGATTGTATAGGGGAGGAATTCGATGGCTCAGTGGAGCCCCAGAGCTCAATGGGAACGATGGGATTTATTGGAAACTCTCGTTTTTTAAAAATATTTACAACTGTATTATGATTATCGATATTTTTTTAACAATAATACATTCTTACTGTTTCAATAAATTTCATTTCAATATTTCCTAAGCTTAGTTATAGGAATTATTTCTATGTCCAATGTTTTGGAAACGAAAAAAATCTTGATAAATCCATAATAATTATTAGGCTTTCCGGAAACTAAAACTCTTTGACGGATTATTTTGCATTTAACATGATTCGCATGTACTAGAATGCAAAAACTTCAGATTAAAAATTTGAAATTATATTAAAAAAACATGTACCACTAAATCCATGTATTCATCTTGAGTTTAGTAATTTGTAAAGGATTACTGCTACCAACCCAATGGTTTTGTAAGATGTTCGGCCATAATCACGCCCAATCACCATGGATGAATCCTAAATCTATTAAGATTATTAATAATAGAGTCTGGATGTGCCCCAGAAGTCTCTCAACCTTAAGTCATTGCTCATTTGAGCATTTTTGGCTCTCGGCGAAGTTGGGCTCCTCGACTGCAAGGATTGGCGCTTCATTTCAGGATCATCAAGTAAAAAACCACGTTCATCAACCTGCATTAAAAGAAACCTGATTTGACTCCTTCGAAGCCGTGAAAGAGACAGTGACAGGCGTCTTGAGGGAGCTGACAGAAAAGACTTTCACTAATTTTTTCAGACAATGTAAGATTCGCATGGAGCATTTTAGAAATAGAAGAGGGTATGTATTGAATGCGATAATTAGTAAATATGTAAAAATCAAAATAAAATATTCCATAGCATCGGTCTCATCTTTCAATAGCCGCGCATAGTAATTATAAAATACGTAGAAGAAAATCGGCATGTTTATTGTGAGGGCAAATATATGAACACTATTTATGAAATAAACAAATTATGCAGTTCTATTACACATTACATAGTTTGTGAGATTAACCGGCCCATTTCCAATTCACTGATATTTTGTAAACATTAATTCTCCCATGTTTTTTTTGTTTTGTTTTTTGTACCACTACAACCCATGAAGGGTCTTGGGTTCAGTACTATTTAGGAAAAGCACTATTTGTTGGTCTACGGTTGCGCAATCAGATGATTTGACCGAAATCACGCTTAAATGTCAGGTTTTCCACCTTAATTAATTATTTTATAGGGGGTGTGCCCCAGGAGGATCTACCTATCCAGGGTCGTCCCACGGCCAATGAAACAGAACACGGCCATGAACCGGGATTCGAACCTGGGACCTTTAGGATTGGAATCCCAGCACCCTACTACTGAGCTACCCCGCTCCCCATACCTCCTATACCTCAGTGTATTTTGAACATTCTATATCTGAGTGTATTTGAACAGTCTAGCCCAAAATCAGAAAGCCATAAGAAATTGAAATTACGTATTTAAGGTACGTATATTTAGGGGATGTACGGAATAGCATTTTTTAAATAGAAAAATGAACTTACCAAAAGAGAAAACACTTTATATTACCGATTTCACAAAATTATCTCGAAAACGGATTTAAAGATTTTGATTATAACGATTATTGAACTTCTATAACAATCTACAATTCGTTTCAGGACCATAAAACAACGATTCGTCAATCTGCAATAAAATGAACAAGATTCGAATCAGTTCTTGTTTTGTTCCTTGTCAATTGTAATAATTGATCTAACATTTGAACCGCTGGAGACGAACTAGTAAAATAATACATATATATTGTTGAAGAAAATTTTATTATTAAAAGCTTTCTTCCTCACCACTTAATCGTAGAAAGTAGCAATCAAGAGTTAGCTAGTCAAATATAATAAAAACTATGGGATAAAATTGTTTTTGTTTTTTTTCACATTAGCGATAGTTGAGGACGGATATCTCGGAAACTTAGCGAATATATCTCGGCGATATAGCGAAAAAGGTATATAATCAATCATATTGATGATTTTATCAGATTTAATTTTATATAGAACGTCTTTGTCTATGCGATGGATAGTTTTCCTGATGTAAGCGAAACCCCGAAAAACAGCAATAAACATGAGGAATTTTTTTTTTTCTACAAAATTAGCCATAGTTGAGGACGAATATCTCGGAAACTAAGCGTGGTAGCGAAAAAAAGTACATACTCATTTCTATTGCAAATTTTATCAGATTAAATTTTATATAGAAGGTCTTTGTCGATGCGATGGATAGTTTTCCTGATGTAAGCGAAAACTCGAAAAAAGTGACCTTCTAGACGCTCTCTCCCTTGTTTAAACAATGTACCAAAAGTTGTGTCCCCGCCATTTCCTTCTATAATCATTCATTGACTGGACTAATGGAGCTTTTTGGAGACAGAGAAGGGGTGTATATTGAAAATTATATGTAAATATGATTAAATCAAAATAATATGTTTTTTTTTTTATCATCAGCTCACTTCCTAGCTTTTCAACTATATGGGATAATTAACGAACCAAACCATAAGTTCTTTTTAGTTAAAGTTGCTGCTTTTGTCTACTGTTCCACTGCTTTTTCTCAATATAAAATATGTAAGTTATATATGTATACAGATTACACATTGGAAGAATAATGAATGCTCCTTAATAAGTAGAAACTTCATAAATAACGGTTTTGACTTGACGGTATCTATAAAAGAAAATGTGGCATTATAAAAATTCGAAGACAAAAAATGTAACTCCATAATTAAAATTCAGACTGAAAATCCAGTATCAGTGACGAATATTTTGAAATATCTGCGGGGAAGGGTTGGTATTGGATATGAGGGAAGCAAGCGGTGCGAGTCGTCATTGTGTTGGCCACAACCCCATTCCACGCATCCTGCTCTGACGGGGTAGGATGTTCCTCGCCCAATCGGATTTCCCCTTCATCCTCGGCTTCCCCCCCCACTCTCACATATCCCATCATCATCTTCTTTTTTTTTTTCATAAAATTTCATTTGACAAAGGACCTTTCCCTCCAACCCCATCATCCACTTCCTCCGATTAAGTTTTACAAACCGGGTTTCGGTTTCTTGCAATTGGATAAGGGTTGGCCTTGTTTGTCTCCTTGTGAGTTACATAATAGGGTAGTCTATACTCTCTACTGCTATATATATATATATATATATATATATATATATATATTTCTTTTTTTTCTCTCTCTTGCATAGTAACCCTGTGCAGGACGAGTTTATTTGCAAAAGTTTACATACATCATGCAAATTCGTATATTATATGTATGAATGTTATGCTTAGATTTTATCTATGCTATGCTTTTTTTTTTTTATTTTTTATAAAAATTAAAGAAAACAACATAAAATAAGAAAAATAAAAAGCAAAACAAAAGATTTTTTTTTTATAGCATATATCTATGTATGTATATATAACTTTTCCTTAATCGACCTTCAAGTATTAAATTTAATCTTAACTATTTAATTAGGAATAAGGGCACTTATTAATTATTTAATAAACTATTGAATGTTCATTTCCTCTATGTTTATTGACGTTTCGATCCCGGTATTTTCTTTTTATAAGTCAACGATGGGATCCTCTTCAAAGCTAGAACTACAAATAGCTCAATTGGTACACAATTATGCTTCCATATGTCTTTAATAACAATTATTTAAAAATGTTTAACCTACTTTTAAAAAATAGAACTTCGATCGGGACACACCGACCGTCTGCGTACTGTTCACTAGCACATATATTAAGCTACTGTATATATATTATATATATTTATATATATATATATATATATATATATATATATATATATATATATATATATATATATATATATTATATATATGAAATAGATTTAAATTATATATTATATTTTTTATTATTTATTTATAATTCTTTACAGGGTTATTATGTCAATTTGAAGTTTTTATTTAATTTTTTTATTATTTTACATCATTATTCATTGTATCCACCATTGTATTAAAGTTAAATTTAAGCTAATATTATAAAATAAGGCTCTGTTTAACTGGTAGAGTTTATTACAAAAAAAATAAAAAATGACAACCTAATTAGAGTAATTTATAGAATATTTAATTAAATAGGACTAATACCATCTTCATAGAGTGCAGAATTACATTAAAATATAAAATTAATGGTGTATATATTATAGATGGCTTGAAGATGGCTTACCGACCGAAACGTAGCTGAATGAAAATTAAAATAAATATGGTGAAAAAATACACAGATCCTGATTTTATAATGTTAGAAAATTTTCATCTAAAACAAGCACATATGAATTTAAATTAAGTTAAATTTTATAGATGTTTTTCGTTTTGTTTTCTATTCCCCTAGTATTTTCCATTTAATTAAAGTCATTTAATTGAAAGATATAAATATTAACTAACTCTTTTCTTGTCGTATCCGTTTATGAATTATTGAATTTTCAAATATATAATCTCATTAGTATACATTAAAATATTTAACTACTATTACAATTTATTATTATTGTATTTTTATCACACGTTCGTGCTTTTACTGAATTTTTCATTGGTATGCTACAAATTCCAAAAATTCATCCTATAATTACATGAATCAAGTATATATATCATAAAATTTACAAAATTTTTTTGTTTACACTATCTTTTCAATCATAGAAAGTCTTATTTCCTCTTCAGTAACGTTGATTAAAAGTACACATCCTTACAGAATTTTACAATTTATTTTCTGTTTCACTTTCGGTAAAACTATATTTAAAAAAAATAATACAAATGTGATATAATATTTATTTAGAACTACTAATGTCGTGTTTTTAACCATATTGTACCTTGAATATTTTATGTCATATTTTTGGTCTAAAGGCCCACAGCATTCTCGTAATTCATAAAAGACCTTTAAATAAGTCTCATTTAAGAATCATTTTCCTCAAAGCCTTATATAAATGATAAACACATAGGCCGCCACAAACAACTGTTGAAAGAAGGTAATTTAATTTCATAAATCGGGAAGGTTATTTTGCAATGAATATTTCTCTCTTTCAAAGAATGTTATTAATTTAAATCAGGTTAATGAAAACCAAACAACTACCTCGTTTCTCGAAATAATTTAATCTCTACAGAGAAATCTATTATTTATCTATGGTCTCTAAAACCCGTTTTATTTTCCTACCAGAGTGTTATTAGCACAAGGAGTTATGATGAATAATAACTCTACCCCATACAATTTATATAGTTTGTATTATATTATATTATTATTACATTATATTATATAGAAATCTAACGAGATTTCTGGACAAATACGAATGCCTCGGTAGTCTGGGGTTTCAGTTATATGAAGATTTTTTTATCTCCACCGGGTTGTAAATTTCCGACCCCTCTTAAGGAATAAATGGAAGCTCCAAGCTCGAAAAATTGCACAATATCCCTTAGATGATTATGCCGAATGAATTAGTATGGTTAGAAAAACAAAATTGTTAATTTACACATAAACGTGGAGATTATATACGGGTTTAGATTAAAAAAAATAACTAGAATAAATTAAAAAAAAAAACTAATTTATCTGAATACCCCTTGAATATAAATAGATATTGCCCTTATTCTCAGTATTGTGATTTCAATTTATGAGTATATACTACCCTAAATACATGCTACTAACATGCATGCTTGAGTTAGAAACTGTGTTATCCATTAATAATTTAATTCACGATACAGGGAAATAGTTGCTTCTATCCATTCAGCACGATCATTGACGTGGATACATTAGCTGATGGCTTGAACATTAACATGGACTTCACATCGAAGGTAGGTACTAGAAAACAGGAAAAGAATAATAGCCATCTATGGCGACTGATGAAACGAGGTAGAACCTTGGCACCGATAACTTATCTAGTTATCTTCTAGAGTTTTGTAGTTCCTCCTGTTAAAAACTATTTCTATTTATGGATAGTTAACTTTGCGCTAAATTATATTAGAATCTAAAAAATGATGAGATCAGTAATAAATAAAGTTCAGATGTTAGGTGTTCGTTTGACGCTATTTTTAAATTATTATTATTTTAAATAATGAACTATTGTTATCAGACGAAAAATTAAAAAACTTAACCCTATCTCAAAATTTGAGGTTTTACGTTTCAGGAAATGTAGTTTATAAAAACATCGAACAGATATTAAACAAACACAAAAGAAAAAAGAAACCTCAGAACTGAATTGGATTGTTTCTTCTTACATACAGTTTCAATACAGATTCCACAAACTTTTCAAAACACCTCCTGACTACCGTATTGTAAAGAAATTGAAAAGTATTGAGATGGTAAAAACACAAAGGTATATAATTTGAATAATATTAATTTTATTATTTAAAAAATGTGCCATAAAAATTCCACTTAAAAGTAACAAGAAAAACAGCAGTTGTTGATGAAGTTCATTAAAATAACAGACAAAATGTATTAAAATTATAAAGATTGTTTCGAATTTCAAACATCAATTTTTTTTTCAGCGATTTGTATTTAAGTTGTTAAGTTTAGAAAACTATGTTTCCTAAAAAAGCTGTCGTAAATTGTGTGTACTTTAATATTTAATCTAAAATTTTGAATTACGTCACCTATAAAAACATATAATTAGTTAATAAAAAAAACATGTTTTTTTTGCGAATTTTCAAAACTGTAACCATTTTGAAAGCTCGATAGTTTGCTTCCTGTTGGGTTTAGAAAACAATGTTTGATAATTTAAGCTATTTAAGATTGAATATAACCATTTTTACCTATGTCTCTTTAAATAGAAGAGATTTAGCGTAATCCAAAAAAAAAAAATCGAAATTTCAACGGTGTTTGGAGCACTGCAGCGAAACCACAGGGCTTTCAAGGGCGGAAACTTGGATTTTTATATTCAAAACATACCTTAGTATATATAGTATGCCTGCTTCTTTTTTTTTTTTTTATTTTTTTTTTTAATTATAATTTTCTTCCCTCATTATGATACATTATTTTGTTCTTATTTCGCTATATATTATTTTGTTATTACATAATTTACTTATGATTCTGTAAATATGGTGTGAATGTGCTCTCTGAACTCTATTATAAGTGTCCTTAATTGAGACAGATTTTATTATTTATCAATAAACAAGTGAAAAACAAAACAAAAAAAATACATTCCTTATAATAAAAAGAATTTGAATCCCGAACTTGCAAAGTAACATGTCTAATTTGACTGGGATAAACGTACGTTTGACTAATTGTATTTTTTTTTTTTTTTTTAGTGTTTTACACGTTGGCACATTTTTATTGCATCAAACTGAGTAAGCCAAACCGTAAATTAAAATGATTTTTAGTACTTGTCATAAGCTAAATTAAATATAGGTAAGTAAATTTCTATTTCTTTTTTAAAATTTAATTATTAAAACAAAGAAGAATAATAACAATAAACTGCGATTATAAAAATTATAGTAAATAATTGTTAGCTATAATTGGAAAAATCAGGGCTTGAAATCGATAATTATTTTTTCCACAAAATCGTGTGTTTATCACATTTGATTTTTAATTTTGCATGATTTATATATACTTTTTTAAGCTTATTTATTTGGAAATATTACAATCAGTCACAATCAAGGACATTTATATTAGTGCTCAGAGAGCACTTTCACACTCTATTTATAATAAATAATACAGAAAAATAAGAATACTGAAAGTATATGTATATTAGCAAAAGAACTAAACTAATCAAAATAACAACTAATATGCATACTTTTATACAATATTCAAAGAATCCATTCACACAAGAGAACTGATGAAAAGAAAGGCAGGACTCTCAGATCCCAGCGTCTCTCACTCAGCCGCATTACTCGTAGTAAGATTTATAAATACGAATTCAAATCGATTTTTGATGTTTATTGATTCAGTTAAAAATAATGATCACTCTCTGAGTAATATGGTTGTACATGAATAATATTGTTTAAATTGAGATAAATGAATTTTTGTTTAAAAAAATATATTAACTTTTATACAAAAATTAAATTAAATATTAATATGTTTATATACGTTAATACTGTACACATTTTTTAATATTATGTATCTGAAATCGCTTTAATTGTGCATGCAGTACCTGCATAATGCATATGTATATATTTCTTTTTTTAAGCCGAAATTTCTAATAAATTTCGGAAATAAAGATGTTCTGTTGCTAATAGTTGACATTATTCTTCACCTACTATTCCAGACTCAAAATATATCATAAGCCTACGAAAAATTCAAATTTTGTATTTAAAAATATATTATTCAAGAATTATTATTACTGTTAATGGTAAAAATTTTGTTCAAAAATAGCGATCAGGATATAATTGTTATCAATCATGATGAAAATAAAAATCGCACTTAATAAAAATCATCAAATATTTTTTAAAAATTTCATATAAAAATTTTGAATTTGATTTTTTTAATTATAGATTTCAAGCCCTGCACAAAATAATATCATTCGATCCACCAAAGCAACATTGATATTCATAAAAATCTAAATCACATCGATTTAACTATTATGCCTAAACAAACAAAAATTGTCAATTAAGGATTAACTAATTAATTCTAAAATTTTACAAACAACGCTGGATAATAAACAAACTCATATTTTCATGCTTGTTGGGTGACTTTGAATAATGAATAATGAAGCTGAGAACTTCACAACAAATAAGTTATGAAGTTTGGTGTTTGTTTAATCAACGTTTGACATCACCCTGGTTCTGGTGCGGAAATTTCGAGCTGAGAATATTATTTTCATTCCAGCTTTTGTAAAGTAAAAAAAAATATTTGTCAATTTAATTAATTGAAGTTTCATTACTTAATTAAAGAATCGTCGAATTCTAGATAAATGTAAAATAAAAATTATTATATTTCTTGAATCGGATGTGAAAATTATTCCTCGATGCTATTTATTTTTTTGAAATTATAAATAAAAAAGAGTTATTGAAACCCTTCTTATTTGTTTTTTCAGCTTGAAAACTGAATATTTTGTGAATAGAAATGTCATAATTTATATTACTTGTTTCAAGTTTACATTTTAAATTAACGAATATTCGCAAAGTGTATTAACTTTTTTAAAAATTATTTTTTTCTGTAAGTAGGGTGGTAAAAGTAAAAGTTCCTTGGAATCATCAACCGCCTTATGCGTGTTGGTGAACGAGGCGAAGTTCTTTAATGAGAGGCATGCGTATATTGCAACTTTTTAAATTATTTATTGCTCATGTTACATTTTTTTTTTTATAAGGCTGTGCATGTAATATTAGAATATCTTTTATTTACTATTTTTTATTGTTATAATAATAATAATAATAATAATAACAAACAAAAAAAGTTTGTATAAACTTAATAAAGTAACCGTTAAGGGCATCGTGATCTCCACCAATGGCCTGGTACCGGTGTCTACTGTGGAAGCTACTGACAGGCTGGGCCTCCCAACTCATGTAATAAAGGAAGCTCAGAAAGCGGTGCTGCTGAATACTGCCAGAATTGTAAGAAGCTTTCTCAACATTCAATAGTAATTAAAATTGAACATACCTGAGGTGGTTGGAGTTGATTCTCCCCCTCTCAAGTAAACAAAAAAAAACCTTTTGTAGAAGTGTTGACAAATAAAATAATAATAATAATAATAATAATAAATTTATAAATAATAATAAATAATAATAAATAATAATAAATAATAATAATAATAAATAATAAATAAATAAATAATAAAATCCGAAAAACGGACTGATAACGATTAAATTTGAATTTACGAAGTCCTGGAATCCCGATTAGTGAAGCAGATGATGGCACTCGATCAGAAATATGGAAAAATAAACCTTTACACGGACGATTTTATCACTCATTAATGGATGTAGGAGTGGACGCTGAGGCGTCATTGACATGGCTGAAGAGTGGAAGTATCTTTCCGGAAACAGAAGGATTCTTGTTTGCTATTCAAGAACAGGTAATAGCCACAAAAGCATACAGAAAACATATATGTGGAGAGGGCATCGATGACTTATGTCGCTTATGCAAAAAGGCAGTTGAATCAATTCAACATGTAACATCGGGATGCACAATACTTGCAGAGACACAACAATGCAGCTAAGGTAGTGCATCAAGCTATGGCTCAGAAAATGGAACTCGTCGATAAGTATTGCCCGTATTATAAATACCATCCAGAACCAATTAACTCCATGCGCAATATCAAGGTGTTCTGGGATCAACCGATCCTGACGGATCACACCATCCCCCACAATAGACCAGACATTCTTATAATAGATAAAAGTAAGCAATCTGCGTTTATCATAGAGATTGGAGTTCCTTCTGATGATAACCTACACAAGGTAGTAGCGGAAAAAAAGAGAAAGTACGTAGAATTGGCTGAAGAGATCAAACAATTATATCATTTGAAGGAAACCCGAATTCTGCCAATTGTAATCTCGTGCAACGGACTGATACCGGAAGAAACTGTATCTTCTCTGCGACTACTAGAACTACCATCTCAGACGATCGAAAGAATGCAACAAGCGGTGTTATTGGGAACAGCAAATATTGTCAGGAAGTTCACAAATATAAAATAATTAAGAAAATATACAAATGTAATTTTTGGCTGACCTAATAGGTCCCCAACTATTACATAATTTAAACACCATTGTATATGTGAAAAATAAAGAGATAATAATAATAATAATAATAATAATAAAAAGGCTTAGCGAACCCGAAGGTTCGATGCCAACACCACCAATCGCTTATTGCACACCTCCCTCCATCGTTCGCCGTCCAAACCCAGTCCCTTCAGATCGGCTTTAATGCAATCTTCCCACCTTCGCTTCGGTCTATCCCTCGGACGCTTACCGTTCGGCACAGCAAATATTAACCTTTTAGGAATTCTCTCGTTACTAAGCCCAACAACTTTACAAGCCCATTTGATTCGCCGAGATGAAATTACCTCAATTATATTACCCGGATACAGTTCACGCAATTCGGCGTTGTGTAACCGTCTGAACTCTCCGGTTAACTCACCCTTCTTCGGTCCGAATATTCTACGCAATACTTTATTTTCAAACACCTTAAGACGCTGCTCATCCCTTAATGTAAGCGGCCAAGTTTCGCACCCATAAAGAACTGTAGGCATGATAATTGTTTTATAGATTCTAATTTTTAATTTTCGGGACAAGAGGCGCGAACTAAGTAGTTTTGTCACAGAAAAATAGCAAGCATTTCCCGCCTTCAGTCTAACCTTAATCTCTTCTTCAATTTCGTTTTTTCTAGTTATCGTAGAACGTGATCGTAGATGAAGTGTTATTATTATATGCAATTTTAATTGTTTTAGCATGCTAATAGTTAGAAATATCTCAATTTATGGCTTTTGTAATTAGAAATATTATAATTTAGCTTTAACTTTTTTTTTCTGTTGGAATTACAGACCGTATAGATCTTTTGCCGTCTTAACAATCCTGCACCATCTCTGCCTGTCTTGGGCTATTTCTTTCCATTTATCTGCACGCAGCTCTATTGCATCTTTGTTGATTTTATCTATACATCTGCTTTTTGGCCTTCCAAGTGGTGTTTTCCGGATGGATTGCTACATATCCTGCCCATCTTAACCTCCGTGCATTCATATCATGGGATATTGATTGACCAGTTTCTGTTAGCAGTTCTTTATTGGCAATTCTTCTCCATGTGTTAGTACTCTGATCCCATAACGCTCCGGTTAAAGTGCGGAGGATTTTTCTATCAAATCTTTTAACACTTTTTTCTAGAGTGCTGTTAGTGACCAGGTATCACAGCCATATATTATAACTGGCTTTATCATAGCATTGTACACCATTAATACTTAAACGTTTACTGAATTGCTCAATCCGCTTTATCTTCGGGATCTCAAGGGATAAGCATATTACCCAGTTCTACACCAAGTTGAAGTGGCTTTATCCGTCCTACCGCCGACAGTATTTCCTTGCTACCTTCCTATACCAACACGGCGACCTGCCTATATTCTACAGATCCTACAATTCAAACGCTCCTTTCAATCCCGTCTCGCCAGATCCCGTGCGTCCGACCTCTATCCTCCTCCTCACCGAACTGCTGCGTTTGATAAATCATTTTTAATACAAGTTGTCTCCCTCTGGAACTCTATACCTTCAGATATTCGAAACGCAAAATCAATATCCTCTTTCAAATCTCTCCTCTTCAAACATCTACTCCATTCCCAATCCGATTAATCACTAAATGCCCTTAAAAACCTAAGCTGTAAAAACCTCAAAGTACACCCAGATACTCTGATTATTTTGTGATTCATCGATATTTCGTTTACTTAATTACTTTCTCTGTATATTTTATATTTACAAGTATTTATATCTTTTTATTATTTATAACTTTATTGTATTGCTAATCAAGCTGTAAATATTAAATTGTATTTTATGGACACACCAAAATATTAATATATATTCTGTAATTGTAACTTGTTCTAAAGGGACACTAGTCCTAGAATAATAAAATTATTTTCATTCATTCATTCATTCATTAATTTGAGATTTTTCGGGATTTTAATACCTCTGAAAGTGAGAAGAAAGCTCTGTTTGCACTAGTTATACGCTGGTCTATTTATGCTTGTTGGTCATTCACTGAGGTTTATATTATATTATATTATTATGTTAAAATATATATATAATATTTATATATTATATATATATAAAGGAATATGTAAACAAAATAAAAATGAATAAATTAAAAAAAATTGAATGAAAAAAATAATGTATCTTTACGATATTTGTATACATTAATGCAAAAGTTTTAAAATATTAATCAGTATGTCTGTAGCAACCCAAAATAGTTTGGAAGCTCCATTTTATGATAATTAAGTGTTTCTCTCTCTAATACCCTCAAGCTGGACTAAACATTACCAGAAAATGACTTCTGCTGAACAAGATTGGAAGAAATAGGGAGGTGATCGGAACTAGAGCCGGGCACTACAGTCAAGTCATCAATTGAAGAGAGCAATCAACTTGGGACAGAACATACGTCATTTACTCAACAGCCCATCTTCCCTAGCCAACTCAATTCAACCTCTAAAACGGTGAGGAAGGCGACCATTTCCAATCAAGTTATTCTTTTTATGAAATCAACATTCATTTTTCCTCTTAGAAGTCTATACTTCACCAAACCCCCCGCCATACATAATTATTAATGAAAACATCTCAGTGAGTATCTACGAACTCCTCTTCTTACTTAATCAGAGGTATAGAACCATATTTATCAGACTACTAACATCCGTATAGAATTTAATCTTAAAACTTATCTTAACTTAAAACTTTTTATCGACCAAAATGCGCAGAAACCGGGCGTTTTCTCATTAAATAAATTAATTAAATGTGGTACTAAAAACTAGTGAATTAGAAATTTTACTTATTATCTATGTTACATAAGGCATCTTTATTAATAAATATAAATATTATATATATATATATATATATATATATATATATATATATATATATATATAAATAAGATTTATACTATACAGGGTACCTCAGTTGTTAATGGTCAAACTCTGGGGAATGATTCTAGAAAAAAAATCTAAAAAATAAGTTCAGTTGATGCATGGGCCGATTCCGAACGGAAAAGGAGACAAGACAACTTCTGTATCTTTCTTAAGATGTCCCGTTTTTTATTGAATAAGAAGCAATTGATCAAAAACCATTGAAGGTAATGAAGGTTAGGACTTCAATTTCATTCGCATAATAAAAAGATATTTGATCCTTAGTCCTACTGTATTTTTTTGTTTACATCCAGAGTGTCAGGCCTTTAGGCCATTTTCAAGGGAAGAAATCTTAAAAAAAAAAAAAAAAAACATCACAGCCTTACACTGGCGGATCCAGGATTTAATTTTGGAGATGGGAGCTTCATCCCGAAAGATTTGTTATCGTACGTACAACAATAATTAATTTGAAAAAAAAAAAGAAGAAATTAACTACCTACATGGAATGGTGTTTAAATGATTATTGAAGGCCTATTAAATGTAATTATATGAACAATAATACTTTAAGAGATAGTTTTTAATATTTTGTTCTATAAAAAATGTTTATATTTTACCGTTTTTGGAGGGAGGGGTTTCAGCCCGAAAACTCTCTCCCCCCCCCCCCAGTATATTTGCCTGTGCATCCTTATCACATTCATATATTAATTATTTTTATAATCTGGTTTATATTTACAAACCTTAATTTATAAAATTGAATCTTTCAGACTATTTCGTCCTTGTCTTGCTTTTATCTAATACTGAACCTCATCTCAAAGGTTAGCTATTAAACTGATTAAACTGACAATAGGAAATCTTTAAATAAACATAACTTTATAGATCACCTAACCAAAACCAACAAAGTAGCATTTGATTTATTTTGAAATGAGGAAACTTTTTTTTTTTTCTATGGTGTTTTCTAATTTTAAATTAAACTGCTAGATGAATAGGAGTTTATTATCGAAAAGCTATTACATTACTCATACAGTTTTTATTCGATTTAGGATCAACTGCTAAACTTCAATCAAAGATATCGAAACTGATTTTTAAGTCAGCAAAATAAAACTCATTTGCTATTTCTCTTATAACAGTCAAACAACTGAGCAGCTTTTATAAAATCGTCGTGTTTAATGAGAGGCAATTAAATTAAGGGACCGTTGAATTTTTTTTTCACATTTATTTTTCTCGGTAACAGTACTTAGTGATGAAATGTGGGAAATAAAATTAAATTCATAATCCATGCTCAGACACGCGAAAATAACACTTTTTGAGAGATTAATTCCGGAGGGCACGTAAGAAGTAATTCCTCGCAGCTCGGTTTTAAAATGTTGTTATTTGATTGAAATAAAATTATAATCTCAGTTCATCGCTTTAATGGAACAGTTTTAATTAAAACGCTTCTTTGGGGATTCGCGGTAATATTAATGAACTGAACTAATTTTTTAATGGAAGCACTTAAGCAAATATGGTTTCGAGAATATAACAAATCATGTACATTACCCATGAACATCGTTTTCTCTGTGTGAATGTGTAAATAGAATGTGTGAATATGCAGGTCATTCAAAGTATTGTCCATCGCTAGCCACTTCTTTCTTTCATCTTTCTCTGAAACCTATAGATCCATTGAAAACCGCATATCGGAAATTTGACCCGATCGCAATAATATCCTTATCTATCATAGGTAGGAAAGTAAAAACAATCCAGAAATTATTACAAAGTTTTAATTCCTTCTTTTTCTCGTGATCTGATTTCTTTTTTGGTAAATTGATTATGAAAATACTTTTTATTCATTAAAAAAAAATGTAAAGAAAAAATACTATCTTTTAAAAAAATTATTTTCTAAGGTGTTAATGAAAAAAAAAAAAATGACGAATTTAAAGCAATTAATGAAAAACACAACTTAGCATAGTTTGGCCGCACAAAAGTCCCCTTTGGATACTTTTTACAGAGACAAACTCTACTTGTATTTGAAGGAAATTTTATCTAGTTTACTATGAAGCAATTTTGGATTGCCTGAATTAAATACTTTTTGTTCTATCGCTTCCTATGAAAAAGAAAACGCGACCATCTGAAGAGAAGACAAAGTTGGACTTAAGGTGCTGCAAAATCGACCAATACATACAAGAGAAAATATATTTATATAAATATTTAAAAACTAATTAAAAAAGATAAATAAAACAAAAAAACAATATATCAAAGAATGCAAACAATGGACAAACAAATATATAAAATAATAATAAGTAAAAATAAAGAAATAATAATGATAAAAGTAATATAAAAATCTTCACATCATAAAACTTCACAAATAAAAGTCATCGAGATCAAAGTAAAAGACATCGAAAATTCTTTCATACTTATCTATATAAAATATTTAATGATAAAAAACAATAACAAATGGTGAATTACAATTCAAATATCAGTTAAAACAACCGCTAAATATGAAATTAAATGGCAAATTTCAAGAAAAAATTTTCCAGGAACGAGTTCCACTGAAATTAAATATTGAATTTTAAGGCAACAATTGTGGCAATGAATTTATGAGTTGAGATTGGCAGTTGCTTCATTGAACTGTCTTCAATTTCTGACTCCATAAGTGCCTTATTTCAGTATATGTTGACTAAATTTAAGTAAATATTTTTCATTTAATTTAATTTAACCGTCAAAAATGACTCAATGAAATGTTCAATATACTGTATTCAGACATCAAAGTAACGGTTTAAAAGATTTTTGTCGTCTATAGTAATGCGATTCCATGTACATATAGGAAAGAGCTGATACTGCAGCAGACTCAACAATTCAGTCATCGATGAATCAGCAGTAACTTGAGCAGCAGCGATCAAACCATTGCGCATTCTTTTAAATGCTCTGCCATTCTTTCATTTCTGTTTTTATTTTTAAAGTGACTTCAATAAAATATGTCTATCTTTAATATTATTCATAATTAGAATAATGTTTTAAGTATCTTAATATTTTATTAATACATTTTTTTTTATCAATGAAAAATCGTTTTAACAAGAAATAAAAAAAATGCTTAATGCATTTTCGTGCTCAATTATTGTATCTATTGTCAGAAATGGTGTTCACCAAAATAAATTAAGAAATATATAATTAACTAAACTTTGTACAAAACTCTAATTTTTTTTTCCATCTTTGGCGTTCCATCTTTCCATCTTATTTCCTTAGCAATAAATCTTCCGAATATATCAAAGAATTAAATTTCCGTTTTTATTATTTTTTTTTTAGTATTGTTTTTTTTTTATTGAGTATTAATACAGTCTGCCACACTGAAGGGTATTGGTACTAGGGCTATAGTATTCATTCACCAAAATATTAAAAATAATATTGGTATATATTAGCTTACGGATATGATCTCTTCTGAATATGTAAAAGATTTTCATCAACATTAAGCAGTCAGAAATTTGAAAGTTGGACCTCTGTATATCAAACTTTCATATATTGAAAATCTGCATACACTGAACTTTTTTTTTTCTACGAACCCTGAATTTTTACAAGGAAAACAAGTATTGAAATAAAATATAAATCGAACAAAAACACATTTAAAACAATATAAAACGCATTCGTCATTAAAACAGGGCTATTAATTTACGTTTGTAAGAATTTATAATAATTTGATATGAAAAAAAAAAATCATGGAAACAATGGAAATTCGGTAAAGGTCTTTTAAGGCCGTTTAAGTCCCAGGAATTGGTACCCATGGGGTGGACAAATTCTTTTCGAATATTATACAATGTAATTTTCATTACAAATTCTATTTAACTTTGTATATCTTGTTGCGATACGGCTCATGAAAGGATAATTAAGTGTGATGACAAAGTTCGACTTGTTAATGAAAGACGTAAAAATCAGGATGAGGAAATAGGATGTGTGAAAAAAAAAAATAGCGACAAAAACCGGTCATTTAAACTTTTGATTGTTCTGAAAGAGATTAGAAAATATTTTAATCCTTTGAGCTTGATAAAATATATAATATTTAAATATAATAGACGTAGTCTATGAAAAATAGCTATGGTACTCCCTAAAACTCTAAAAAAATATTTTAACTGTCGTAAATATAACAAAGATGAATATGTCATTTATGATCGGAGTATAGAAGTTAGACTGTATACAACTGGCGGAAAGGGCGGGGGGAGGGAGGAGGACCCTCCCAAAAAAATTGAGAATTTTTTTTTTCATTGTTCCATTTTTTTTTCGGTAGTTGATCTGAGCTAAATACTCAATCAATCACAATATTTATTATTTGTTTAAATTACAGCGCATATACCGTTATTAAATATAAGAACGCATCAAGAAAAAAAAAACCTAAAAGTATTATTGTTCCTGTAATTATTAGTTTATTATTTTTTTTTTTAAAGGCATAAAAAGAAGCCCGACCCAAAAAAGAAATCCTGTTGTAATGTACTCTGCTAAACTATGATTTTGATAGAATATTAAATGGTCTAAGGCAACTTATTATCCAACAAACACCATCATAGTCAAATCATATGCTAAACAATTAGAAGTAAGATGATGTTGGATGGAATGCTGGACAATGCGACACGATGCGGAGGAAGATACAGTTCATAGATTATCGGCATTTGGCAACGTTCATCGGTCTAATTCCAGCTCCTTTCTCGTTTTTTTTTTTGTTTATGTTTTCAGTTTTTCTGACATTCTTCGTAAATCGAACCTGGCGTTTTTACTATCGAAAGTCTTCAAGACGTCCGTTGCTGCTCCGGGTCAGATCGTAGCAGATAAATCGACTGCCTTGGACCACCGGGCTGGATATCTCCACTCATTATCTTAGCTAGTTAATTGCCTTATTTCGGATGACGTGATGAAGTGTATATAACTGCAACCGAAACCGTTAAGAAAGGAGAATAGCGATTAATACGAGATACAGTCCGTATATTTGAAGGAGAGGAGCGTGAGATGCGAGAAATGTAAAGAAGCCAGAACACTGAAATTATTTATATAGCTCAAGATTGGAACATACAGCACGTGCTTTGTCATTCTTATGTTCTTCTATAACAAATTAAATAAATGGAAAAAAAAGACAACTAACCTGGCAAAGGTATTGTAAGCTATTGTAAATTTTTTTTTTTAACTTTATTTATTGAATAATAATACAATCAGCCACGGATGGAGGGCTATAAGTATTAAGACTAAAAGTTATCATTCATATAATATATAAAAATAAAAGATAAATAACTATAAATATAAAAAAGAAAGTAAATAATACAGATAAGAAAAGTAAATAAATATTATAAACTACGTTAAGAGTCAAATCGATCGTCAAATCTACCAAGTCTCTTCTTGGAGATTCGTTGATTATTTGTTTTAATTTTTTTTTTTTCGTTCTTTCTGATAATGTAATACTTATTAACCTTTTTATTCACACAAAAATGTTGTATTAGTAACGTGTTTGTATTAGAAATTTAATTAATTTAAATAGATCTTAGACAAATATTCTGTTATAACTCCGTATTGTATCAATTTTAGACATTTCCACCCATAGAATATAATTTAAATTTTGATTCAATTTTATTTGTGAAAACCTTTTTTTGTGAATACGTATATTATGTGAATCCGAGCAAAATACAATAACATTTTATAATCAGAATATTTTCAGGCAATTAATTTATTTTTCACGTATTCCAGTCACGCATTATGAAAAGATAAAAAGTATTAGAAATAATATAATAATATGTTATAAATAGTTCTTTTGTGATTTTTTTACGAATGGGGTAGTAAAATGTTATTAATTTCCAACAAAAGTTATTATATAAATATTCTTGTTATCAATTAAACGAATTATTTCCGTTTGCACGCATCATTAAAAAAAAAATACAAGACGTGCTAACAAATTTTTTAAAAAATCAAAAGAAAAAAGCAAAAAAATATATAAAAACATGAACGCTTATCGGCTATTTTTTTTTAGTAATAAAAAAAAAGAAATTGTATAATAAGTACCATCAATTATTTGTATATTTTCTGGATATAAATCACCCATTGGCAACATATAATAGCATCCATATTAGGAACAAGATACATAAATATTTTACATCGGTCAAATAACAAGACATATTTTCTGTAACCATTTTAAAATAATTAAACGGTAATATTTTTAAATGTATGTTTCTTTAAAAAAAAATGTTTTTATTGTGTTTTTTTATTCACTCTAAATTTGTTTGTAGGGAGTGGGGTAGCTCATTAGTAGGGTACTGAGCTTCCAATGCTAAAGGTCCCTGGTTCGAACCCCGGCTCATGGCAGAAAATTTATTTATCTGTTTCATTGGCCGTGGTGCGACCCAGGGTAGGTAGACCCTAGTGGGGTACACCCAGCCTCTATAAAGTGGGTACCCTTAATTAGAAATTAATTTAGGGGAAAAACATGGCGGTTGAGCGTGATCTCGATCAAATCACCTCCTTGCACAACCGTTGACCTAGAAACAGTGCTTTCCCTAAATAGTACTGAACCTAAGACCCTCCATGGGTTGAAGTGGTACAGGTTTTTTTATTTATTTTTTTTGTATTACTAAGTGATAAGAATTTTAATTTGTAATTTTCGAACAAGGAAAAGAAAAACTTAAAATATTTCAAATTTAAAATTTGAAATAAAGTCAATTTCTAAAATTCGATATTTTATTTTTGTAAACGTTTCTGTTTATATATATAGATATTTTGTTTTTTCTTTTTGTAAGTTTAAACGTTCAACAAGTGTAGAATGTGAAGATAGCTTGCTGAGGAACTGTAATCTGTGATCTATGTTTGGGTTTCATAGTGCAATTTTCTTTCTAGATGACCCATAACCTAAAAGATAACAGCCCTAGAACTACCAAATGAAACGTAACTTCTCCAATATCGTGAATTACGGCTTTAGGATAGGAAGGGTGGGCGGTCCCATGAAACAAAAGAATTACTTTTTCCACTAGCAAATACTTGATACTTTGTCTATATATAACTATGTAATTTTTTGCAACTAAGTGTGCGTACTTACATAGTGAAAAATAAAATAATAATTTCTTGAATGAAGATGATTGGTATATTTCTTATTTAAAACCAAACTTGCAAATACTTTATTTTTTAAATAGTAATATATGAGAAATATGCAATAATAATTTACTTTTCAATTAATTCAAATCACACCATGGGCTATTAATTAATAATTGTTTGCTGCCTTTGGTTTTCTTAGAAACAACTACTTATCTCATGGCGGATTTGACTTAGTAAATATATCATTTTATTTTAAAAAATAAAAATCATTTTAGTTTAAAAAAAAAAGAAGAAAGAATTAAATGAGAGGTAAAATGTTGATAAAACATACCCAAAAACGAAATGAAAATCAAGAGAAATGCAGAGTTCTATATTTCTCAACAGATCAAAACTTTTAACCTTTTAACTCCATTTGGAAGGGACGTAGAGGTAAAGACGCGTATAATGATTTTTTTTTTAAAATCTTTTCATTGAGAAATAATACATTTTGCCACATTTAAGGGCACTGAGTACTAAAGCTGAGTGAGCCCCATTCATACTATATATAAAATGCAATAAAAAAAAAAAATATATATATATATATATCTATATAACAAAGGTAAAAACTATAAAACTAAAGAAATGTAACTTGAATTCAAATTAAAAAATAAATAAATAAATAATAACAATAATAATAAAAAAAAAATAAAAAAAAATACAGAAATTGGTAGCAAATTAAATAAGTCATAAGTAAAACAAATAGATATATAAAAAAGAAAAACATTCATACTTAATATATAAAAAAGAAAAACATTCATACTTAATATATAAAAAAGAAAAACATTCATACTTAATATATAAAAAAGAAAAACATTCATACTTTATTTACAATCAGCTAAGGGAGCTCCGAGTCCAGCCCTTTCCTCCACGTGTGAAGGACAAAGCGAGACTCGAAGAGATCCCAGCGCTTCTCTCTCAGCTGCGTCACCGGCAGTATAATGATTAGACATGCTGAATTTCCGAATAAAATTTACTCCTATCCCGATGTTATTGCTATATATTATTATATTGTATTATAAGGTCTCTTGAATCCAAATAACCAAGTCCCGCAAAATGATCTGTGTGTTATATATTTAAGGTTATTATAAGCCTTATATGTTACAGCAATATTTCCGTCAAAATCGGCAAACCGGAAGTGGCACTTTGGGTTTTAGTGGTTCATTTCTGTTTTATTATTACTATTGTTATTTTTATTTTATGTGTATAAGTTATGAATAGAAACATAGAGTACCAATGATATTATATATGATATTAGTATATATTTTGCACACAACCCACACATTTTGAGTCCTTACATACAGTGTATTTAAAAAAAATTAATTCTAATTAAGTTTTAGTAAATTTTTTAATTAAGTTAGATAGCACATTTTCTATTCAATTACCGCTTAGTTACCAAGACGTTTCTCTTATCTCGAGTAGTGGCAAGGAGTCTCACAAACTGACTTATCTGCTTAACGAAGCGACCATGTTTACAGGAGTTTGTTTACAAACTGTTTGAAATTCACCAGACAAGCTCTTGTCCTAAGCATGAAATTATTTCAGCAGCTCATGTTAACATGTGAATAGTGTTTACCTCTAATTACTAGCTAGTTACACATACCGTTTTTCTTTTCAATTATATAAGAAATGATAAAATATCTATTATATTGTTATATACAGCAGACCTGGAAAGAACGTATTTTAAGTATTATTTTAAAATACTGTATTTTGATTACAAAGTATTTCGAATACAGAATACCGAAAGTGTCTTGAATTTTAATTGCAAAATGCGAAAAACTTATATTTCATGAAGTGGTGTTTTATAACTAATTCCTTGAAACATTATTTGAGGGCAGGAGATTAGAAGACATTAGATATACTTAAAATAAAAATAAATTTGATTAATCTGGAATGTAATATTTTTTAAAATTGATATTATTGCTCTGTTGCTCTAGTGCCCTCCATCATTCTCCACTGGCATACAATACCAGTGACGCGGCTGGAAGAGAAGCACTGGGATCTCCTGAATTCCTGCTTTGGCTTCACATTTGGAGGACAAAGCTTGATTCAGAATCCCCTGGGCCGATTTAAATATTGAACATAGATGTGAATGTGTTTTATTTACTTTATTATCATTCGGCTTTAATCTGTTATTTTACTTTTCTTGTATAATACTTTATCTTTTTATTTATGTATATTTTTTTTCTTTCTCTTCTTACTTCGTTATTTTTATTTATTTTCCTTTCTTATGTACATATTGTGTGAATGAATACTATAGCCCTAGTACCAATGCCCTTCAGTGTGGCAGACTGTAGTAATACTCAATAAAAATAAAAAAAAAAAAAAAAAAAAAAAAGAGAAATATTTCTGAACAATTTATAAAAAAATTGGCGTTTTGTCAAATTATTTCCAACATATTTAATATTTGATAAATTTTAATTTATAATTTATTACCATACCCTCTGGATTAGTATATTATTATTTAATACTCAACAGGGCTCAACAGTTCAATAAATATTTTTATTCGTTTCCAATGAAGAGATTTAATTAGAGAAAAAAAAACATCTCGGAAATGAGAAACTTGTAATGATAAATGACAAATCAGAAGCGAATTCTTTAGATTGTGAAACATTGAGAAGTTTTTTTTATAATATTTTTTTTTTTCCTCGAAGGGCAATTAGCAGATAACCTCAACTCAATGACATTTCCTCGCCGTTGTTCCAAGCATTATCTAAATTCCGATTCTGTTAGGTATTCTTTGCCCCTTTTGATAATATTCAATTAACAAACTTACCGAATAAGGGACTCACTTCGGAACGTGAAAGCAGCGAGTGGAATAAAATGAGAAAGTTTCACCGGAGGGGTGAGGGGGGGGGAGGGGGATTCGAACCATTTACGAGTTGTGTTTCATCCGATAAAAAGTTGTTCTCTGGCTCTAGAGAGAGTAAGGACGGAAATAAAATTATGAAAAAAAAAAAAAAGAAAATGTGAGCTTTATGCCAATGCGAGCAATTTTATAATTTAGCCACTTCTCTTGTCATATAATTACTTGATGGCTCAGTATTGAATTATTATTTTAAATAATGATGTTGAGATGGTTGACCCTGATATAATATGAGGAGTTAAAGAGGGGGGGGGGAGGGATGAGGGTTGCGGTCAAATAAATACTAAATTATAAAAATAGTATTATTAATTTATTAAGCCGACGTTTCGACCCACCTTACACATCTTCATCAGTGCTACAAAAGATACAAAATATAAAAGGTACATGGTGAAAATAAAAAAAATGAATGTTAAGATAGATATTAAATAAGAAACAGTTGTCTGATAAAGAAATAAAAAGATGGCATCAGAGATATAGTGGGTGACAATGTAGTTAAAAAAAAAAAATATATATATATATGAACTATATTGAGTACATTAACTACATTAACATTAACTACATACATATATACATTAACTACATACTATGTATATATATATAAACAACATTGTCACCAACTATATCTCTGATGTCATCCTATTATTTCTTTATCAGACAACTGTTTCTTATATAATATCTAATTAAAATTCATTTATTTTATTTTCACCATGTACCTTTTATATTTTGTATCTTTTGTATCACTGATGAAGACCTGTAAGGTGGGTCGAAACGTCGGCGTAATAAATTAATAATACTATTTTTATAATTTAGTATTTATTTGACCGCACCCCCCGATCAACTCCTTCTCATAATTTTAAATATTTTTTTAATTTTACAAAAAAATCAACAGTCATTTTAACAGACAAGTTATGGTATAATAAGGTAAAATAATTCCTAGTGAAAAAATAAATAAATAGATTAGTCTTCCTGAAATTGAGTTACTCTTTTAAATTAACTTAATGAACACGTCAACCGTCATGTCACCAAGATCTGAGTGACGAGTCTCTCTATGTTATGATAATCATCCAGACATGGGTGACAGTGCGACAAGAGTGTTGAATTTGTATGATATATGGTATCATTCATGCATGTGATAATTATTTTAACATGAAAATGCAGATAAAATATGTAAATTAGTTTTTAACACTCAATCAAAGTTTCGTTTTTGAAAACGTTGTTCAAGACCAGTTTCTATTAAAAAAACAAGTTCCATTTTAACAGTTTATGTGAAACCTTTTTAGGAAAAAAGTTTTTTAAAATTCTGAGGAACTATTTTGTAATAAAGTTCCAGATTCATGATTTAAGTTTAACTTTTATTTATTCAAGTTCTTGAAAAAGGTTTAGTTAAAACAAACAAAAACAGTAATTGGGCTAAGGTCAGAGTTATAATTTATCTTAACTGAATTACTACACATGATTCTAATATGTCGCTTGTTTGATTAGCTATGAATAAAAATAATTTTTTGGATCGAATTTTTAGCGAAATCGACAGAACTTTTAAATAAACGTTTTTTAAAAAATAAAAGTCCTCTTAAATCTTTACTTGGAGGTTATAGTTGAAACGGAGAAAGTTCTAGTTGCAAAAGAACTGAAAAACTATCCAAAATAAAAATTTCGGTGATACTGGAACTTCCTAAAAATAACAGTTTTTTCCCCGTTTCAAGATAGTTCCTTATCTAAATAAGTAATTTTTTTTTATTATAAAAAAAAAGATCAAACGTGTTTAAAAGATTAGGTTGGCAGAAATAATTTTCTAAATTCATTTACTAATTTTAATGCAGATTATCTCGCATATGAATTCCTAATCCATTGGCGTTAAATTTTGTTTTCCGTGTTGTCAATAAAGTTTTTACTAAAAATCATTAATAATTTTCTTTTATTACACATTCTAATTTATATCATTTTAATTTTTAAAAGCACATTATATTTGTGATGTACGATTTAAACATCCATTTTCAAAAATGCTTCAGAACTGATCAAAAAATGTTGTATAGAACCACTTTTGATAGGAAATCGAATCTTTTGATATTGAGTTTTGGAAGATCTACACGGGTTTGTTCAAAATACAATACCAAAATCTCCGATTTCCTATAAATCGTGGTTCGATACAACCTGTTTTGATCAGTTCTGAAGCATTTTTGAAAATTGATGTAATCGGTTTTGAAACCAAACTTCTCATTTTCAAGTATTAATAATTAGTAATTGGTTGACTGTCGTGGATAATGAAGAGAAGAATAGTTGGGGTGGTCAGTCAAAAAGGAAGGCAAAAATAAATGATAATATTAAATAAAAAATAAATATTATCATTTATTTTTGCCTTCTTTTTTGACTGACCACCCCAACTATTCTTCTCTTCATTCTTCAAGTATTAATAATAACGTGCTAATCATATAATATTCATTTATGTTTTATAAAGTTTTTTTTTGTTAAATATTGTCAATTACTCATCATTTTGTACAAAATAACCTATTACAGTTTTTATTTGTTACTAATTGGAATTTTATATTACTTTCATATTTTAGTCCTTAAAAAGTATTTCATATTATTTTTAAAATAATAATTAATATATATTTTTATTTTTCGTGTTTTGTTATTAACATTTTCTTATTTATTTTGGGCAATAAAAATAAAATGGTATTTAATTTTTTATCCTTTCTGTTACCTTTCAATTCCTTTTTTAGTTAAGAACTTTTTGTAGCCATATTAATATTAGTTTAATTGAATATTTTAGCTGTATTATTATTAATTTGGAGATTATTTCGCTGTATACTTCATTTTTTATCACTGCATATTTTGATGCACAAATGGCAGGTTTTTTTATTGCATATTATATGGCATATTTTGTGAGTTTTATTTTATGAAAATCCGGGCTCTGGTTATAACAGTATTCGTGTTATACAACAATAAATAAATAAATAAATGATAAAAAAAAATTCCTCTGTAATCACTAAATAAGGAAATTAAAAGCAGTAAGGAACATTTAATTGCATTCTAAAAAAAAGATCATCTAATTGCGTATGGCACGAGCCCGTAATTTACGAGATAGCAGTTACCTCAAGCAAACCGTGACGTGAGAGGTGCGTCAGATGGCGCTACATCCAACCTCATATTGACTTCTCATGCGTTACATAAAGTATTAAGCCACATCTGCCGTAAGATAAGTAGCCTTCGTAAATGCTAAATGTAAGATAATTTTATATAGAATGAATAAATTAAAATTATAACTCTGAATAAATATGTCACACCGCATGCAAAAGAATCGTAGTGGAAAAATATAGGAAATCGTACAAAAAATTTTTTTCATTTTTCATTTTTTTTTTTTTTACTATTGTTGATTTTTACTATAATCACTAGATTATAAATATTGTATATAGGTATGTATGTGTTCTTTTTATTCATTTATTTTTAGGTTATTTTATTCTTATTTATTGTATATATGTTATTTTTCTGTATCATTTATTTTATTTACTGTACATAGAGTGTGAATGTGATCTGTGAACACTGTTATAAATGTCCTTGAGACAGATTGTAATATTTTTCAGTAAAAAAAAATAAAATAAAATAAAATAAACTATTGTTGAATATATGCTTCCATAGAAAGGGGTATGGGTATAAATGATAAAATAATTCATTCACACAATATTTCAGACCTTAACAGTACTTCAAATAAAATATTTTAAAATAGAAAATACATTTTATGTTGTTTTTTTTTTAAATTTTAAGAAGTAAGATATAAAATACGTTGTTTGTAAATACACTGTATTTCCTTTTTAAATACATATGATGTATTTGTATTTTCTTACCGAGATACTAAAATACAAAATGATGTATTTTATTTTGTAATTTAAATATACAAAATAAATTGCTAAATATGGAGAAGGCTGCTTGAGTCAGTAAACGATTTACAAAGTCAGCCTGCAGGAAAAAAAAAGTGTGCATTTAATCTGAGAAACTTTTAAGGTTATAATCGACACAAAAATAACAATATTAAAAAAAAAAAAAATCGAAGATGCCTTAAATATAAATCAACTAAAATTTAAGGAGATAATATATATATATATATATATATATATATATATATATATATATATATATATATATATATATATTTATACACATATTTATATTTATATTTATAAATTTATATTTATATTTATATTTATAAATTTATACATATATTTATATTTATACACATAGATATAAATATATATATATATATATATATATATATATATATATATATATATATATATATTATATATATGTATTATTTATTTTTTAAATGAATACAAGTAGGTAATTTAGAGTTAACAACTAATTTATAACCTATATGTTTTTTGTTTTTTTTTTGTCAATAATGAAGTTATTCTGGTTTCATTATAGCGATAAGCTTCTGTAAAATGACTATGCGGAGATAGAATCTCAGCACCACAATTTTTATTTTTTTTAGTGTAATATTTTTACAGGGCTTTATAAGTTGTGTGATACAGAGATAGCCAGCAAGGGGTCACAATCTGACGTAGTTGCAAACCATGGGCCCCCTGGTGCAGGGGCAGGCAACCCCTATCTCAATAAGGAGTACCTTGGGGGACAATATTGTCCCCCTCCTCCCCACAGAAGTGCAAATAACCCGGTTCAGTGACATATCCGCCGAAAACCATAGATTATATCTATCTATGAATCACGGAAAATAGAGACATAAATATGTCAGAGACTTCAGAATTTTTTTTATTTTTTGTTAATACTCCATTTCAACGCGATCGGTCTGCTAAAGTGAACTATTTCAAAAAAAAAAAAAGTATTAGTTCTTAAAACCGCTTTTATATCCCAAAGGAAGTTTTAAATAATTTAGCCTTACGTAAGGTTTCGGACTCTCATTTGCCATAAACAGGCATTTATCTAAAAATCAACAGACATTGCAAGTGAAGTTGGCAATTATGCGACTAATTTTTATTTGTATTAATCACATTATTTTACATGTGTTTAAATGTTTACCCATCGTCAGAAACATATTTACAATTTTTCTATTATTTACCTGTAAAACAAAAACAAACTTCCCAACAAAATAAATGTAAACATACATTTAATTTAGTGTACATTTCAGTACAAGTACCATTTTTTTTATATTTGCATCTAACCATCTTTCACATAGCTACTAACTATAGTAAATCAATCTAACGTATACTTATTATCTGTTATTTGTCGTTATTCTGTTATTATGCCCCAGCTATATATATATATAAAAAAAAAAAAAAAAAAAAAAAAAAAAAATGCACCACTATAACCTATGAAGGATCTTGGGTTCAGTACTATACCCAGGGAAAGTACTGTTTCTTGGTCAATGGCTGTGCAAAGAGGTGATTTGACCAAGTTCACGCTCAACCGCCAGGTTTTCCACCTTAAATAATAATACTTATAGTACCTATAAAGGTACCCACTTAATAGAGGCTGGTCGTTTCCCAGGCAGATGAAACAGAATAAATAATATTTCTGTCATGAGCCGGGATTCGAACCTGGGACTTGAGCATTGGAAGCTCAGCGTCTTACCACGCTAACCTACTTCCTATTTTGACAAATTAATGCATTATTATAGTTAATATACAACTACTCTAATTATTTTGATGTGCTATGAAAATTACCTAAATTTCATTAATGAATAAAAATATCTTGTTTTTAATATATGGTATTTATACTTATATTTTTGATGTATTATTTTTTTAAATTTAATAAGTGCTAATTATATTTTTTTGTAATATTATTAATCATTAAATAGAGAAATTTATTTTGTCATTTTTTCCACGTCTTTTTCAAAATTATATATCTTTTTGTGCGTTGATAGTTGACTGCACTGAATAATTGAAGTGATGGATAGTTGGGGTGATAAGTCAAAATAAAAAATAGTAAAAATAAATAATAATAATTATTATTAAATTTGCCGACGTTTCGGCTCGAAATTCAGGCCTTCATCAGGGATGATAAAAGCAAACATATATATCTTTTTCAGGTTATCTGTAATTATTTTTATTAATGATGAGTATTTTTGTCGTTATTAACATAGTTTTTGGATTTTATTTTGTATCCTTTTATATACTGAGGTATGTTCCTAATATATTGTTATGTTTGGTAGTATCTTTATTTTATTAAACTTCCAGCTGTTATTTTTATTTTAAAAAATGTTATTTTCATAAAAATTTAATAGTCCTTTTATTATGTATTTATCATATTGAAACATCATGCTTTTGCCAAACCCACTCATATTTGCTATTTATATCAATATGTATATACTAAATATTCTTTTTTTTATAGTCACTCCATTTTAATCCAATCGCTCTTCTGATAATATGATAATAATTATATAAGTGTTATACCAGCGTTACGGACTTCCACAGTTCCAATAATTCGAATAATCTGTTTTTTTTAATCCTATGATTCGAGCTAGATGGGCTAATTCGACAATTAAAAAAAAAATGATTTGCAGTTGAATAATTTTATCCGGTTATTTAAGCAATGATCCTGGACGATTAACTCCATTTGCCCAGAACGTTTATGCGGGGCCATGAATTTTCCTCATTTATAACAAAAAAGAAAAATATTTACTCTTACAAAAAAGTATCTATAATACATTTAGCAAATTTTCAATTGCATATATATCTTTGTTTCGTTCCTAATTCCTAAACATTCACAGTTTTTGTTTATACCTTAATACAAAAATGTGTAAAAATTCTATATTCGAGAATCAAAAAAAAAAAAATAGAAAAATTCTAATTGGAGTATATACAGGGTGTTTCATTTTTTAAATTACAAAACTCTGGGGGACGATTCTAGACAGAATTTTCAAAAAAAAAAAAATCATTTGATGAAGGGGCTTTTCGGAACGGAAAACGAATTCAGACCAATTTTATATTTTTCTAAAGATAGTCAGGTTTTTTTAGAGAAAGAAGGAATCGCTCAAAATCTATTCAAGATATTTAAACTTTAGTACACCATCGTAAAGTAGATAATTTTTTTTTGTGTGAAAACAAGCTTGAAAACAATTCCGGTATTATTGTTTAAACCTTAGAACTTTTTTAATTTTTATTATTATTTATGAAATTTACAACTCAGCAAATGTGATACAGGTAAATAAATGACATGACAAGGCTTGTAGAGAATCTACCCATTGGTAGTACTCTAATAAAGTTTCTAAATTAGGGGATCAAGAGGCCATATTCTTTCCAGACGCCTAGGAGGGTTATAAGGAATCGAGGAGGAAACAAGGATTAGGATGGGTCTGAAGTTTATTATGGAAGGATAGGTATCTGGATTGGACCAAATCGGAAACATATGGAACATTCAGGTCATTATGGATTTAGAATTTTTAAATTTGACAAATAATTAACTTCGAAAGTGATAAAGACCTCTTGAACAAATAATTTTAGATACCTATTTATAACTAGTGTCTACCTTACCAAATATGGTCAATATTTTAATAAGTTTTTTTTTTTTTTAAACACAATGAAACACAAAATGTAGATATAACATATTTATATGTAATAAATAAAAAAAATTAGTTAAAAAATTTATCGTTTATCAATTATAAATATTTATTTTATAATAGTTCTTATGGAATCATAAACATTTTATTTTATTTTTATTACACTAAAATTTTAAACACCATTGATATTTATATTTTAAACACTATTGATACTTTACCACATACTCCGATGAATTTTTTTTTTTTTTTATTAATCTTAAAAATTATATTAAGAATAACTGATACAGATGAAGTCATGAAGGTTCAACCAAATACTCTCGTATTCAATTTACCTTTATGAAATTATAATAACATTTTTAAAAAAAAAAGGGTTAGAGACTCAAAATACTGTATTTTATCACCGACAGTAGTATGAGGGGAACGAGTATAAAAAGTAGGTTTTCCTTGAGGCCGTATTATACGGATACCCTTTGTCTACGGATACCTTTTATTTAATTATGAACTTTAGTTCATTTAACGATGTTGTGTTTGTTTTTTTATTTAGATTAGAGCGGAAACAAAGGGTGCTTATAAACAGTTAAAAGAATAATATGAATGTTTATTTCTCATCTAGGTAAACAAAATTGAAATTTTAAAACAATAAAAACGAATATTTAATGTAAACTTTTTTATTATTATTTTGGTTTGAGTTATTTTTAGAAACTAATAACTACTGAACTTTATTTTCTATATGGTTCAATATCATTGTTAAAACTAAATTTGAGAACATGTCTAGTTAAAGCAAATATGAATACATACATAGAAATTGTTCAGACATTCATACATACAAAAATAATTTTTGAATGGATTACTTGTTTATTGATAAATATTACAATCTGTCTCAATAAAGGACATTTATAATAGAGTTCAGAGAGCACATTCACACCATACTTACAAAATCAAAAAATAAATAAGGTAATTTTTAAAGTAATATACAGCGAAATAAGAACAAAATAAAATATCATAATAAAGGAAGAAAATATAAATAATAGTAATAATCAAATAAAAATAACTAAATAAAATAGAATTAAAATGTTATTAAAAAAAGTAATAAGAATAAACATCTCAGACTACTTTTAGTATGGTAGTTTAAATTAATACGAATGTCTCTTTAATAATGACTCCTAAGAAGTAAAAAAGAAATAATTTTCCGGATGATATAGACTTTTTTTTTTAAATTGCAGTCTTAGTAAAACATTGATTTAAATATTTCTATTTTTGTTAATAAAAAAAGAAAAATATTTTAAGTGAAACAAGTTTTATAAATTATTATATATTTTTTTTCGTTAAGAAGAATGACATTAAAAGTCAGTAAAGTTTCATGAAGAAACTATGAACTAACAGCTCGAA
The DNA here is from genome assembly GCA_928085145.1 of Nezara viridula. NCBI lineage: Eukaryota > Metazoa > Arthropoda > Insecta > Hemiptera > Pentatomidae > Nezara > Nezara viridula. The sequence continues at coordinate 121,768,274 of OV725078.1, read as the reverse complement.
ACAGTCAATTTCACAAAACTTACAAATCGTGCAAAATTCCAGAAAATGACTTGGTTTTCAATCGAACTATTCAATTAAAACAGTAAAAAATGTATATCCTGCCAACTGAAAATTTTCTCACGAATTCCAGAAGGTGTCAATAAAACAGTTTATCCAGTTTTTAGAGTTTCAAAAAGAAAAAAAAACTAAGCGATGTCTCGTGTTTTCTCATACTCGTCCCACTGTGCAGCACCCGTATTAGACCTATACTTACAGGGACCTATATATATGTGTATATATAATATATATATATATATATATAATATATATATATATATTATATATATATATATAACCTATCGGGACTCAGGAGAAAGTCACTTATACCATTGACCTTAGTAAATTTAATCACTGTTCTCTCAAAAAACGTTTTGTCTACCTTACGATGGTGTATTTAGAATTTAATTATCTTTAACAGTTTTAAAGCAATTTCTTCTTATTCAATAAAAATCGTAACTAACTTAAGAAAAAACACAAAATTGGTCTTAACTCATTTTCCGTTCGTAATTTGCCCATGCATCAAATGAAATTTTTTATTTGAAATTTTGTCTGGAATCACCCCCTCCCCTCCCCCCAGAGTTTAGCCATTAAGAACTGAGATACCGTATACATATTGAATATAACATATTTATCTATGTTTTTATCATGTACATAAAATGTTTTTATCTATCTAAAATGGAAATTTTGGAAAATTTCTAGTCAGTAAAAATATAACTAATTTAATGAAATATTAAATATAGCAATACATGGAAAGATAACAAAATAATAAATGTTAAATTCATTCAAGAATAATTTATGTAGAATTATTATGTACCTTATTCCAGGTAGGACTGCTTCGAAATATAAATATAATTGCCATTGACTGAAACTGGATATTTATTTTTACATTTGTTTTCGATGATTCGGAATTTGCTTCATTTTCCTGGAACCATCCCAAACGTCAAGAGAATAATGTATTTAAATCAATCGGAATAAAAATACATTCCAGAAAAAAAACTTGAAGCATGACTTTGAAGTACATCATTAAATTAATTAATTATATAATATAATTTGAATGAAAACAAAACAATATAACACAAAAGGTTTGCCGAAAATTCGAGAAAACAAATTTTTAAAAGTTGCTCTTCCATGTGTATATTGTATTTCATATAAAAATATTTATAAATTGTAATAATAAAATATTCCGAAAGAATAATTGTCCGTCTTGCCCCCAAAACTCCTTACCAAATATAAAAACTGCGTACGCCTTTTAAACGCCCCATTTCTTTGAATTCTCTTGTACTTGTAGGTTACAATATGATGAAGCCATTCAAGAAGTCTTACACGGATGTTAATAATTTGATAAAAAGAGATCTGTACCGCGGGCTAATATACAACTTTACTTATTTTATGATTGTCGGGAGCGGAGTAGCTCAGCGAGTAAGGCACTGTAATCTTATTCTTAAGGTTCCGGAATTGGTAGGTAATTATTTATTTGGTTATATCAGGCGTTGATCGAACCTGAGATCGGGAGACCTCCCTGGGGGCACATTCAGCCTCAATCAAGTGGGTTCTTTTAATAAAATATTTTTTTAAATAAGTACCGCGGTCGATTCTAAAAACAAATTATATTTTTTTACTGCAAGTTAAGGAAAAGACGATGTAAACATTTCTAATTTTAAGAGAGAAAAGCAGACCTCCAGGAGATCTCTGCGCTACTATCTCAAACGCATCACTGATACTAAAAAGCTGTGGTGATTGCGAGTTGTTGGGTGTTAAATCAGAGTGTAACCCCAATCGTAAACTAAGTTTAAATTTATAATCTAACCATGATTTTAAAATTTTAGGAAAAATATGTGATATTTTATTTGGCAGATTGTCATACTAGAACGTACCTTGTTTTTGTTACTAACAACGTCCCATTCGTTACTCCACTCTTGCCTTGAAGTAAAACTGCTGGCACTAACTCACAGGGTACAACACTAAGGACTCTATGGATTCACCGTTTCGGCGGTACGTCCATGAAGAACTAAACAATATTCCGTTAAATGGGAGAAGTACGTTAGATGCGGGACCCATATCGGCCAGGTGTGTGCCACGCGCGACCCAGCCATCTGCCTCCGAGATTGGGTACGCAGCTGTCCTCTCTCGCTACCCTCTTCTAGACCAACCGGAAGTCATCTGTGCCCTATGTCTGTTCGGTCTTCATTGTTACTATTTTGTTTACTACTCTTACGTAGCTACCAGGCAACAGCTGATTCTGAAACAGCATTCAGTTCGGTTGAATCTTGATATTATGTAATTCTTCTGCCGTATTCTGGTACATCGCACTAATAAATGCTTCGCAGGGCTCTACGCATGTCCGAGAGACGGCAATCATAACTTGTTCTTGCTATCAGGAAAGGTCAAACTTTGTTGACTATTTAGGTCATCTTGTCTAGGGCTATTTTTTAATGTATTGGTAATTACTAGAGACCGGATTTTCGTGCAATAAAAAATGAAAAAAAATAATGCATATGTTACCTAACATGCAAAAATCATAGTTTGTTAAATTTATAATATTAATTATTGTTTAATCTTATGTTAGGAGCTATATCCTCAAAATTGAAGTTAGGTATAACGTGTAGTAACGTGAGAAAAATCTAATCCTAATTTAAAATGTTTCAAGATTAACTTAATTCCAAATGAAAGTATATTCTTAAATCAAATTCATATATAATATTTAAAAACCGTGCACTTTTTTAAATTGAGGCTTGATTCTGCAGATTTAGATGAATTTAAAATTTTAAAAATGTGGATTTTGATTTAAGCTCCTTGTCTTTTAATAAAATCCATATTCCCTCGAGTACCCCGGCGGAGTGTTGTCAAAGAACATTTAGCCAAGCGGCAATAAAACGTTTGTTTATGAATACTTTCATACTCTCATACTTTACCAGCTAGATTAGAGGAGCTGTGAATATTAATTAAAGATTTGTGAACGGGCGTTGTGAATTCCAGAGGAGCTTCAGAAATGTGTAGTGATTTGATAAGAGGCTGTAATTCGTTAATAATGACGGATAGTTGGGGACAGAATTGTTTTTGTTTTTCTTTGAAAACCGATAAAAAATGGTAATATAATATATCATGCCAAATTCAATATAATATACCAACAAGCCTTTAAAAATAAAATTTATCCCAAGGGCAGTGACAAATGGGTTAACAATATACTTCAATATACTCCCTCAGGAAGTGAATATTTTTAGTTTGGGCCCCGATTTTTCTCACCCCTCTTCCCAATGTTCCAATCTCATCCCTAGCCTGATCTTTAAAAAAAAATAGATATATTTGTACGAATTTATAAATTATTATATCATTAAACATAGGAAGGATTGTTTAAATCGTGATGCCATGTGCTCCGTCCAATATAACAAAAGGGCCCTTTAATATGAAAGCAGGTTTGGGACAGCAAGGCATGAGTTGGCAGCACCTGGGCCGAGTTATCCCTTTAAACTCCCCTATCCTAAGCTTTTTATTACAATACTCACAAACCATATACATATGCAATGCGATGCCCTGGAATACACACTACGTGTATCAGATCCCGGTATGAAGCTTGTTTTGAAAATTAAACCAACAGACTTAGTTTACATTAAATTGTTATCAGTTCTAAAACTTTACTCTCGTTTTGCTTGATGATTTGTATCTCGTAAATCGAATTATTTAACTACACGATTTTTTTTTTTTTTTAATCCACGTTTAGTTCAAAGGAAAAAATTCTGGAGTTTCCACTCACACGACTTTCCTACCCATTTCAGAAAAGTTTTTCTATCCTTACGTATGTTCATGAAAAAAAAAAAAAAAAAAAAAAATGAATTAGATTTATTTTCCTGAAAATTGATCAAAGAAAATATTGGAGTACGATTTATTTGATAAACTAAAGCAATGTAAACCGGCTTAAGGCAGGTCAGTGTAAAATTTTCAATACCCCCTAATATTGCCGATCAAAAACTTTTTGCCAGAACTCATTTCTGTCAAACAATAATTTATGTTAAAAGTAGAGGAAATACTGAAGCTTGTGTGATGCGGGCAACAGATTTCCTTACTTTCACTTACTCGTATTTGTTCTCTCATTCACTCCTTTCCGACACCATGATATAAACTCGCAATCTCACATTGAAAATTGAATAGCTGTAACTTCGTTAATAGTTGTCCAAAATGAACGATTTTATATAGTTTTGTAGGGAATTTCATTACCTTCCAAAAAAAAAAAAAAAAAAACGATTTTATTATATTGCGCAAGCTATTGCACATGGAGCACCAAATTTACTGTCGCATCAGCAGTCAAAACCCTACAAAATAAAATAAGAAACAACAAAATCGGTTCAGTAGTTCCCGAGAAAATCTTGGCACAGACAGACAGACCAATGGCAAAAAATGTGTTTTTCGGACTCAGGGGGCTCTAAAACGTATAGATCCGCCGAAAACCGCAATATCGGAAATTTGACCCGATCGCAACACTTTCCTTACCGGGAAAATTATTTTGTAAAAAATAAATAATAATAAGAATAGTATAAAAAGCAAACCTATCAATCAATCATTATTTGTTTTAAGGGAAGAACCCTATACAAATGGAGTCTACCACAAAATAACATACATTATTACCCTTATGGAAATACAAATTCCTTTTTATACTACATAACAGATATTACAACACTCATAAGCATAAATTAAAAATCATTTTCGGTAAAGGTCAGACAGTTAAAATAGTTTCGATTGTCAAATTAATATAAAATCTTAAATTGTCAACAATATACATAAATAAATACACATAAAACAATAAATACACATTTTTTAAACAATATTAATATTACACTATGTTTTAAAAAAAACCAAAGCTCAACTTCTTAAGTCGAAATAGGTGTTATTGTAGTCATGTATATAAGTCTTTTGTAATTAAATGGAAGCTTAGAGCGTTTGTCTAGTAAGTGCTGGAGTAGTCGGAAACGTCGAGCGGTTTCTTGTCGTTTCAGTCTGGTATGAGGATTCCAAGTTAGACGTTTGTCCAAGTGAAGTCCAAGGTATCGGATTTGTTCAACAGGGATAAGTTGGGTATTATTAAAGGATACTGTGGGACATGAGGTCATAGGTTTACGTCGAAGGGTAACGGTGATTTGATGGGATTTATTTTAATCCTCCTAATTAATTTAAATAGGAAAATAATATATTCCTTTTATGAGCCTATGTGATAGAGAATCAGTATTTATATTTATATTCATATTTCAAAAATCTTTATAATATCGAAGAAAGTATCGACTATCGATACATTCAAGGCCGATATTTTGATAGTATCAATAGTTATAGGCTATTTTAAACCATATTTACAATAAATTATATAAATAGTTAACGGACTTTTTTATTTTTTTAATGTAATCTAAAGAAAGAGAAAATTAAATATTCCTTAGCCTTTTTGGAGATCGAAGTTAATAAGGGCATGACAAATATTGTTATTAAAAATATTCAAGCCCAATATTTTCATTGTATGGATAATTATAGGCCGATATTAATACGATATCCCATCCCTATTTCAAACCATATTTACAATAAATTATATATATATATATATATATATATATATATATATATATATATATATATATATATATATATATATACATATTTAACAGATTTTTTTGTATGTAATCTACAGAAAGAGAAAATTAAATATCCCTTAGCCTTTTTTGAGATCGAAGTTAATAAGGCCATGAAAAATAAGTAAGGAGTAAAATCAGGACCTTGTATTGTACACAGGAATCTAGCCAACCATAATATGTTTGTTTGAACAATAAGATTGTTTTTTTGTTTGTTTTTTTCATTTCCTCTCTTCGTAATAAATTTATTTTCCTCAGGGAACATACAAGTAAGAACTAAAATTTATTGGCCAGATACAGCTCAAAGAACAGATCGAAGGGTAATAAGACCATATTTCTTCCAGCAGATTGTGTAAATATGATTTACCTCTGAGGTCGGGGGATTTCCTCGTGTCCTTTGGTATCCTTCTTCCACTTTGTGACTTTAACATATCTTCTACGAAAAACACGAGGAAAATGTCATCACCATGAAGATTTTGCAAAATTAAATTTGAAAAAAAATTGTCATAAAAAATATAAATAAAATCGAAAATTAAAAATTGTATAGTTACTAACCCGTTTAGAGCTATCTAAGGTAAAAGTACCGGTAATGGACACTTTAAAATTTTTTCAACATTGGAACCACTGCTTTAGTCTTGACGGTGGATGTTTGCAAATAAGTTTAATTGAAAGCAAATTTAGTCTTTTATCGATTTTTTTAATACATAGTTAATTATTCATGAAAAACATAAAAAATCCTGACATTTTATTTTTCACCAATAGTAGACACCTATGTTGCCCAAAATCGGTCTTGGGGACATTGCAAGACCAAGACCAAGACCGGTAAAAAAAAATCCATTTTTTGAATAAAAATTAAGACAACATAGTTACTAATACTTGACAATTTTAGTTACTATGTGTAAAGAATTGGTATAACCAGTGTACTTCTGCAATTAATTCTTCTAATTTTTCGTCAGAATAGGTTTCTCCTACCTAAGAAATTACAGTAACATCTCTATAGTTGTTTATTAATTAGGCTTTAAGGCGTAAAACCCTGGGGTCATCAACGCCTGTGAGTCGGTTGTATTTGTAAACTCTTTGAAGGAGAAATAAATAAAAAAGAATGAATAATCAAAAATTAATAATAGATAAATAGAATAATAAATTAAAAAGATATTTAAAAACACATAAAAAATTAAATATATTAATATATATATTTAAAAAAAAGCACAACAAAATAAAAATTATATTTATTTTTATATTTTATTTAATAGCGTATGTATTTCAAGAAAATGTAACACTGTTTTTATGTTTGATTCGTTATTGCATAATACTGCTGATATATCCGGTTTTAGAGATAATCGATTTAGGCTAGATGTATAATAAGTGCATTCTTGGAAAATATGATTGATTGTGAAAGGGCTATTGCAGTGTTGACAATTTGGTGGTGGCTGCTTAGTTAACATCTCTATACTTATAAGGTAATAGGTAACAGCAAGACTGTTGCGAGACTCTTGCGCAAGACCAAGAAGAGTATTTGCCATTTGGACAACACTAATAGACATTCATATTTTTGGGATAAAGAGACTTTTTCTTTAGAAAAAAAAAAGCTAGAAAATCCAAAATAAATTTTCAGTTTTAAAATAATAATAATAATAATAAGAAGAAGAAAAAGAAAGATAATAAGGAAACCTGCTTGATACAAATCCCAGGCTTGTTTTATTACAAAAAATCAACTGTCAATCGGCTATTGTGGCATGATATCACATGCGGTTCATGTATCTTATATGATGCATGAACCGCTCATCATGCATAGCTTATATGGTCGAATCGCGTGCATTATCTTGCTTCAGTATACTGATGATCTGGTACTGTCTTATAAAAACGCTAAAAATATTAAATTATGTACAGTATTGAAAACAAAATTGAATGAAACAAATTACAGTAAAAGTTCGTTATAATGTTCCCGTTTCCTATGTTTGATTTTTTTTTTTTTTTTTTTTTGGTTTAAGTGATCGTATATGTTACTAGTGGGCACGAGACTTATGAGTGGCCTTGTCTGCAAAGGTTGAATAGATAAGATCTTTTTTTAAATAAAATAAAAGGCATTGCTAAAAACAAGTGATAAGGTCCAGAGGAAGTTAGATTGTTGTGAAAGCTACGTGATGGATAGATAGATCGGTGGATAGAAAGCTTTATTTCACATGTTCTTTCTTAATTTTTAAAAAAAAAATTTATTTATGATATTTACAACTGTATTAAGAAATAATACATTCCGTAAATGTGATAACAGAAAATAAAAAAATGAAAACACTTGTTGAGAAACTATCCACTGGTAGGACTCTAAAATTCTTAAAAAAAAAAAAAAAAAATTGGTATGATATAGATCCTAGAGATTGCCCCAAACATATACACAACAAAAAAAGATATATATAAATAAAAACGATAAACTTAAAAAATGGACAGACAATAAAAAATATAAAATAACCATTGGTTAATGATACATATAACTTAAATAAACTTTAAATAGAAATATAATGTGTGTTGAATATGCTTAATTATATACTTGTTTTTCTTTTGTTTACTTATAACTGAAGAATTTTTTGTATTCACAAATTAAGAGCATTATATATTTATAAATAGATAACATTATTTCTTTGACAGAGAATTAGATTAATATTTTCTACTTTTTGAAAACTAAAGCCTTCTGATAATTAACACAATTTACTTACAAATACATTACCACCTCAAGCTCCACCATATCTAATCTCTTTAGAAGTACTAATCCAATATAATTAGTGGCCTTTAAAAACAATTTTTCATACTCCCATACCAGACTGAAAAGATTAGAAACCGCCCGACGTTTTCGACTACTGCAGCACTTACTAGACAAATCCTCTAAACTTCCAACTATTTACAAAAGACTCGTATATATTACTATAATAAGGCCTATTTGGACTTACGGGATCGAGCTTTGTGGCCCTACTAAACCATCAAATTCCTCTCGTATCCAATCCCAACAATCCAAAATCCTTCGTAAAATCCTCAATGCTCCCTTCTTTGCCACAAAGAAAATCATCCTTAGCGACCTTAATGTTCCATAGGTTTTCGATTTAGCTCAATCCAGATACCTATCCTTCAATAATAAACTTCTGAACCATCCGAATCCTCTAGTTTCCAACTTTGCTTCCTCTTCTATTCCTGATGACCCTCCGAGGCGTTTGAAAAGAAGATGGCCTCGGGACCTTCTAATATAGAAATATAATTGGAGTACTACCAATGGGTAGTTTCTCTTCATGTTGTACATGTCGTGTTACTCGTTTCATATTTACTTGTTGTATTTATCATTTAATACAGTTATAAATTTCAACATATAAAAATTTAAAAAAAAATTCATAATATTAAAAATCATCTTTCAGTAAAAAAGTTTCTAGTAAAAAATCATCATATTCATAAATAAAACTAAAGAAATTAAAGCTACATGACGGATAGCAAATAGTGAAAACTTTTAAATTTAATATGTATGTACACTGAAATGATTTTACCGATGAACTCGATTTTTGACATCTCAAATGCCCGACTAGGTATTTCAAAGGAGAATAGAGTTGAAGATTATAGGAGGAAGTTGTATAAATGGGGGTATTGTTATCTTTTGATTATAATGGGTATAGATAGTGCTGCTTTATGTGAAAAGGGGTCCATTGATTTATTTTTTTATTGTTCTCTATGAATGAATAACGTTGTATTATGAGAAAGATTCAAGAATATCAGTCATAAGTTATCAGAGATAAGTACCTTTGTCCATTAATTTATAGGAACAACCGTTATATCATGTCCAATATAGCATGGTCTCATTTAAAAGAGCCTAATATTGTTGTTGTCATTAGTTCAAGAATTAAAACCATTATTTAACCAAAGATAGTTTCCATCTTGATAACGATAATGGCGCAAAACACATGGATAGCAACACGGCATTCCGTATAGGTTTCTGTTTATCTGGTTTAGTTGTGGAGCACATTGTCAAACTCTCTGCCCTTTGGTTTATCAAATTATGTGTCCCTCTTTGTATAATTCATTAAATATCCCGAAATATATTATCTCTCTAAAGTCAAAACCAGTTTTGTGCCAAATATCAACTCCTGTCACCCACAAATACTATGAATCTTTCAAAAACAAATTAAATCAATATATACACTTCAGACGGCTTCAGTAGTGGAGCAGTTTACAAGGGGAGTTCACTGAATGAAAAATAATTTTATTCTGGAACTAATACCAGAATAACACCAGAATTCAAAAAAATATATACATCAGTCCGGCATGATATAAACAAAGAATTCTGAGAAAAATGCAATTATATACAAAAAATACTGAGAGAAAAATAAAAGTAAAATGTCTCTTATCAATTAACTATTGGCAAGCAATTATAATTAAATAGCCAAAAAATTTTTACAAGCTTGCAGAAGTTCAATGTGGTGAAGGAATAGGAATCGTTTGAAGGAATTTGTAGACGTGGTTTGACGTATATGTAAGGAATTTCAAAAGGAGGTAGCACGAATGACGAAGGATACGCTGAAAAAATTGTTTTATGGGGATATATATATCTATAGGTTGCGATCTGGTATTAAGAGAGTGGATAGAGGAACGTAGAGTAACGAGTTGTAGGATGTAGGGAGGATGTAGGGAGGACTTGGAAAAGGAAAACGCCAAAGAGTTGACGGAAAGTAGGAGAGTCACTTCAACACGGTGTATAAGAAGAAAACATGGGAAGACCTGGGGATCCCAAAGATGAATCTTATGAGAATTCATTGAGTCACCAATTTCAATCAAATATGTTTCCAGTGATACTTCATCGAAAAATATTAGACATTTGTCCTGCCGTTCGAAAGAAAAAAAAATTATATAATTTCAAACAAAATTTATTTCATTAATTTATCATATACCAATCGATATATTTTTTTGGTGCAGCATACAAAAAAAATCAACGTCAATGGTATCAAATGAGTTATAACGATTTATATTTAGATAGATAGATAGATAGAAAAATAACTTTATTCTGGGACACAGTCCCTTGAGAATAACAAAGTAGAACAAAATTAAAAGATTACATCTTGCCAAAATAAAATCAATCGAAAAAAAGAAATAATGTAAAGAAAATATAAGGTAAACATTCTATATACAAAACAATTAATACTACGACAAGACACTTAAAGCTATTTGCACTGATAGACCAGTATACACATTAAGAAAAATAAATAAAGAATTAAAAAATAAAAATACATCAAATTCCCTCTTAAAATCAGCTCGAATGGTTAGCATCTATCTGACTGTTTTTGGGATAGGAATTGAAATAGGAGGGTTTTGAATGTGGATATTGATGGGAAATGTCGAATTTTGATAAGGAGGGAATTCCAAAAATTGTTTTTATTTACATAAAAATTCGTATTTAAGAGTTTGGTGAATAATGGTTTTAAGGTTCCAAAAATGGGCTATGTCTAATGTAAATCCTCTGAAAGATTTTTGTATATGTTTTTTTCAGATGAAAAATTTTAATTACATGTAAAATAAGATTATCTATGAAGAGGCGAAAATTTGGATAAGTTTGAAATAAATTTATTATTTATCAAGACTGAAAAGGCCTTTTTTTAATAATATTTAAGAGTTGCAAAAGGCACTAAAAACGAATCTAATTTTCTTTTTTATAATAAAAATTACTTCCCTTGTGATTCTTGTAATCTATGATATATTATACCATAGTATATTTAATGGCATAGTCAATATTTTTTTCTTTTTCTGCCCCAAATAAAAAAAATGTATATAATAACCTAATAAGATAAATAATAACCTAAATATTAGAGAAAAGCTCGACAAAAATAAATAACGTAAATTTCGTTTGAAATTATATTTTTTTTAAATTTCCCATTCAAACAAACGCCACCCATATGTTTAGTATATTTTGATACAGTATCGCTAAAAAAAAATTGGTTGAAATTGGTGACAAGCTGACTGTGAATTGTATGTAAATTTGTATGTTTTGAATGCCGATATGCCGAAGTTTCTTTAATATTTATCAATTCCAATTAATGAGCCATCATTTTCAAAATTATTTTCTCATTCATTGGCGAAAAATAAGTACATCCCAGAGAGGAAAAAAAAAGTAGAAAAAGGTATTTTAAGCTTTGTTGAACGTGTGTGTACAAATTAAGGTATCCAAGGCGAGGGGTAAACGATTGCCGTGTTATAGAACACACTTCATAGAGTCTGAGTTTACCGCAGCAGGGTCTTCAAACTGCAGGGTCTATCGACGAATGGAAAAGCAGAATAAATAATTATCTCCAAATAGGCGAAGTTGAAGCAGAAGAACTGTTCCTTAACTCACTGCCGTTCAACGTTCACATTACATATATTTTTTTTCGCTCTCAATAATTAAATTGTATTAATTATACATGCATATATATTTAAACTTAACTATTTAATTGGGAATAAGGTCATTTAATTATTAGTTAATAAACTATTGAATGTTCATTTCTTCTGTTTATTGACGTTTCGATCCCGGTATTTTCTTTTTATTAGTCAACCATGGGATCCTCTACAAAGCTAGAATTTAAAAAATAGAGCTTCGATCAGGCCAGGGACACACCGACAGTCTCAGCACCGTCCACTAGCACATATATTAAGCTACTGAGTAGAAGAGTAGCTTAATATATGTGCTAGTGGACGGTGCTGAGACTGTCGGTGTGTCCCTGGCCTGATCGAAGCTCTATTTTTTAAAATTCTACCTTTGTAGAGGATCCCATGGTTGACTAATAAAAAGAAAATACCGGGATCGAAACGTCAATAAACAGAAGAAATGAACATTCAATAGTTTATTAAATAATAATTAAATGACCTTATTCCCAATTAAATAGTTAAGTTTAAATTTAATAATCAAAGGTCGATTAAGAAAAAGTTGTAAAGATATATATATATATATATATATATATATATATATATATATATATATATATATATATATATAAATTAGGAATAAAGAAAAACAAATCAATCAAACATTATGCCAAGAAAACTGCATCAATCCCGGGCAGTGACCTATTAATAAGAGCCGACTAAATTTGCGAAAATCATTCCACCGACTGACTCACGGCCATACGAATTTGCATACGCACCCACACAGACTCTTACACTCAAATGATTATAAAAAGTGAAAAATATATTTAAAATCTGACCTTAAGACGAGACAGGTCCAGCCACCGCGGAGGTTGCACAATCTCTAACCGATACAGGCTATGAATCAAGCGGCAACAATCCTCAAGCGCTAACACTACAGGAAGTGTTAGCCGCCGTCGAGGTGATATCATCTTATCAGCTGCTGAGTCACCTTCGGTGGAACTGCTACTGCCGGCCGACGGCCGCCGATAATTATTTTTAAGCGGTCTTCATATTGAAAGCAGTGTGAGAACCCGTATGTGTTAACACGTCCCAACATATTCATTTAGTATACGCATAAATATATACAGCGCGTCCAGTGATAGAGGGATTTTTAGTGGAGTGATAGCAACCTCAAGTGCTACAAAAAAAAGTTCATATAAACAATGAGCTAATTTTTAGCAGAAAAATATGAAATACAAGTATTTTTTTTTTTTAAGTAAGTCGTGTTTTTTCTTGAAAAGGAAGCAAAAAAATGATTTAATTTAAATAAATTATAATTGCTTCATTGTATACTATACAAAATTCTCAATGTTTTAATTTTACTATTTATTTTATTTTCATTTCTTATATAACTTTATATATAATGTAACACTCAACCCAATGTAACACTTTTGTCACCCCTTTTTGATTATGCCTACTTCATCATTCCACACTATGTAACAGTTTTTATTATTTATCTCTTAGTTCTTAGTCATTATTCTAACAATTTCATTTTACTTTATATCTATCTACTTTATTTTTCTAATAATGTTTTTCTTTTTTTATTTTATTTTCTCATTTTTTATTATATTTTTTACCATCATTACTTATGTTTCTCATACCTTGTTATCTGGTTATTTTCTTAGCCCTGATGAAGGCCTGAACTTCAGGTCGAAACGTCGGCATATGTAAGAAATAAATATTATAATTTATTTTTTGCCTTCCTTTTTGACTGAGCACCCCAACTATTCTTCTCTTCATTATACAAAATTTACACTAGCGTAACGAAATGATATGATTTTCTAACCAGTCACCTAAAAGTTCCCGATTTTTCGGCAAAAATGACTACAATTAATTGTTGCAAACCTTTTATTTCTTGTTTTTCCATGAACTAGGATGTATTGTAATAAAAATAATAATCTAAATACGCATCTTCTAATACTAGTGACGCGGCTGGAAAAGTGGCACTGGGTTCTCTTGGAGTCTTGCTTTGTCTTCCACATGTGGGGGAAAAAGCCTGGCTCGGATATTATAAATAGGTATGATTGTGTTTAGAAGTTTTTATTTTATTTTATTTGTTTATTTATTTTATTTTTATTTACTTTCTTTATCAGTATTATTTATTTACTTTTTATATTCATATTTATTTCTCTATTATTTGTATATTATATTGTATGAATGAGAACTTTTAGCCCTAATACTTATAGCCCTCTAGTAGTGGCTGGTTGTATTATTATTCAATAAATAGATTTTTAAAAAATACACACTTTATTTATTAAAATAAAAAAAAAATAAAAATAACCATTTAAACAGGAATTCATAACAGCTAAACTAAGGTAAATTCTGTTTTTTAAAAAAATCGTAAATTATTCACGATATTATTTTATCATCATCCAACCATACTGCAAATACCCTATTTTTTGAAAAGCTTCCTCGTTTAATAAACTTTAAGTCCATATTGATTAGGATAAGGTTTGTTTTGAAAAAAATTTGAAATTCACCTCAAGTTGTGTAAAAAAATAATGTGATTTTTTAACCAGTTATCTAAAAGTATAAGTGAATAAATTCTAATCTTCGTTGTTTTTTTTTTTTAACCAAAAACATACAGTGCAAAGCATAATCATAATTTATATAAATTATCTTAAGTTTGTATTTAAATGATGTAATATACTTGAGGTTAATTTGAGGGCGGGGTGGCTGAGCACGTCGGAGCATCGTTCTCAGAATCTCACGTTCTTGGTTCTGAACGTTGTGGGTTCAATTCTGTCCTGGGTCGATTAGTTTTCGTTTCTTGGCGGCCCATAAAAATAAATATTGACCTTCTTTCTCTAAGTACGCGGTTGCAACCTCACTGGTAGCCGTCATGGGTTGGCAAAAAAAAAACATGTGGCCCATTTGCCGGACTAGTCCCCCCCTCCCCACCAGTACCTGTACTACTAAGGTTCATTAATTAAAACAAAAAATAATAATTTATACTGGTAAGTGACAGTTGTGCCTTAATTCGTCAGATTTTAACTTTTATATCAATGTACTTTCAAATTAACTGGAATTTCTATGAAAACTAAAGGAAAATATTTAATATTTTAAGTCTCATATACCGGTTTATATTTATAGTTAAAGTTATGTTCTTGAAGTTTATTAATTTATTTATTAAATTAATTCTACCAAAATGGCGAGGCAAGGGAGAGACACCACACCAGATTATTTTTTTTTCTTATTGTTAACGGAATCGTTTATGTTTTCTTCTTTATTTCACAGGATACAGTCAGATAATGAGGATCTATTATATAAGCATCTTGGAACGATATTATAATAACGGACAGCAAACCTTGGAATAGCATCTTGTGAAGGGAACAATACCCACCGAAATCGGAAGGCGACATTACAAAAGTTCAAGAGATGAGGAAAACTGATAATTAAAATCAACAGTTCGATGGACCGGCGCTAATTTGAAATTAAATAAGATTCTGAATATAAATTTAAGTTTAGTACTCTGCGACGAATTCTATTTCAAAAGGAGGCAATTTATTACAGTATTCGAAGAAAGTCAATTAAATTATTAATAATTAACGGTGAGAAAATTATATTTATTTAAGTAAATTAATCGATTTATCTTTTCTCTATAATTACACATTAGGTATAGATTCGTAAATTACATCCCAAACTCTTCAATCACACATCACAAACCTTGAAGAATGGTGTCAAAACTGGAGGATTAAAATAAATTCCAATAAATCCCATCAAATCACCTTCACCCTTCATCGTAAACCAATGACTTGCTGTCCTATAGTATCCTTTAATAACACCCCAATTATCCCTATAGAACAAATCCGATACCTAGGACTCCAGCTGGACAAACGTCTCACTTGGAATCCTCATACAAGACTGAAATTACAAGAAACTGCTCGACGTTTCCGCTTTCTCCAACACTTACTGGACAAACGCTCTAAACTTCCAATTAATTACAAACGACTCATATACATGAATATAATAAGACCTATTTGGACTTATGGAGTTGAGCTATGGGGCTCCACTAAACCTTTAAATTTCTCTCGTAACCAATCGTTACAATCCAAAATCCTTTGTAAAATCCTCAATGCTCCTTACTTTGTCACAAAAAAAAAAAATTCATAAAGACCTCAATGTTCCATATGTTTCCGATTTGGCCAAATCCAGATACCTATCCTTCCATAATAAACTTCATAACCATCCGAATCCTCTTGTTTCTAACCTTGCTTCCTCTTCGATTCCTGATAACCCTCCGAGGCGTCTGAAAAGGAGATGGCCTCGTGATCTCCTCATGTAGGCAAATTATTAGAGTGCTACCAATGGGTAGTTTCTCAACAAGCGTGTTTCATGTCATTATATTCTTCTGTACACATTTACTTGATGTATTCATACTAATACAGTTGTAAATATCATAATAAAAGTTTTTTTTTTAAAAAAGGTATAGATTTGTAAATTAAACAAAATGTTGTTGGAAACGCTATTTTTTCATTTGATTATTTTAACCAGATATCTCGGTTTGGTGGGATAGAAATATTTAAGCCAACCAGTGCAGATGATATGAGAAAATTATAATTTTTTATCTCAATTATATCAAATTATAGAGAATTGGTAGGATAATCTTGAATATTTTCCTCCGCATATTATGGCAAAAATTCCATATTTACATCGGCATGTAATCTGGATCGGGTATTTTTTCTTGTTTGTTCTCTCAGGTAAAGGGGAAATCTTTTAATTTGATGTTAAAACATAGTTCAACATTAATATTTTTAAAAAATGTGTATTTATTGTTTTCATTGTTTTATGTGTATTTATTTATGCATATTGTTGACAATTTTAGATTTTATATTAATTTGATAATTGAAACTATTTCAACTGTCTGACCTTTACCGAATATGATTTTTAATTAAGACTGTAGTAATGTCTGTTATGTAGTATAAAAAGGAATTTGTATTTCCATATGGTAATAATGTTTGTTATTTTGTGATAGACTCCGTTTGTATAGGATTCTTCCCTCAAAACAAATAAAGATTTATTGATATATCGGTTTAGTGATAAGCATGGCTCAGACTTTTTACATTCTTTATAATAAATTTGAAATTACAAAAAAGAGGTAATTTGCTAATTTTATAAATGGGTCATTTCAATTTTTATAAATGGGTCATTTCAAACAATGGGTCATTTCATTGGAGCATCAATTATTTTATGGTAAAACAGCATTTATTTTATATTTTCCCTGGATCATATAATTAAAATGTTTACTAAAAAAATAATTGTTTGGTATATAACGATCATGTGAACTGATATTTATACCTTTAGCTAGGAAAATGTCGAATATATGTTGCGAACCGACGTAATGTATTAACCCCAATTTCATAAAATTGAAAAAAAAAAATGTTCGTCTGGTTTTTTTTTTTTTTTCTAAATGTGCCCAATGAATTTAAGAAGGTACGCCGTTTTTGTATGTCACTTTGCGGAATATGCTCACCCCGTATTGGTGATAATATATTGGAAATAAAAAGAAACATATAATGTATTAATATCAACTCCCCTGCTATACAGCCAAAACTCTAAGAGATTGTTGTAAATAAAAAAAACTACCAGTACGCTTCCTGATTTGAACCTATTATTGTCCTGTGAAATAAATGAGACATAAATTTGAAATGTTAAAAATTACTATAATGAAATTACTATACTAATTAAGAAAACAAATAGTAAGTATACTTTTAAATGAAATAAGTGTTACGAACCCCTGATTGCTAATTAAGAAATGATTTATAGAGTTGTCAGCATTCTAGCCTTTAATTGAGACAACTTATTTTTCAAATTGCTACTCATTTATACACATGCGCTATTTTCAGTTCCCCCACAGTAAAAACAAATATTGAAATTATTTATCAGTTTTCTCGGGAATTGAATCCAATTTTCCAACGACTTCTGAGTTGTCAGATAGACCGTCAAAGTATCAATTTCACACCGTTTTTATTACTTAAAAATTAATTTACAATCAAATTTATAGGACGATTGTTAGGTTACTTCGTAAGTTGCAGGTGTTTTAAGAAAACCAAAAATTCCCAGCTCTTTAAAAAATTCTTCTAACTTTATATATATATATATATTTATTCAGAATTATTACAATCTGTCACAATTAAGGACATTTATATTAAGAGAAGGAGTTAGTCGGGGGTCGCGGTCAAATAAATACTAAATTAAAATATAGTAATTATTTTATTTTAATTTTGCCGACGTTTCGACTGACTTTGCCGGTCGTCTTCACGGCTACAAAATATACAAACATGTTGAGAATAAAAATTAAATATAAGTAGATATAAAATAAGAAGATGTTGTCAGATACAGAATTTTTTTTTTTATTTCTTTATGACATATACAACTGTATTACATAAATACATCAAGTAAATTTGGACATATTTGATATAATGACATGAATACACTTGCTGAGTAACTACCCAATGGTAGCACTCTAATGATATGACTACATTAGGAGATCACGGGGCCATCTTCTTTTCAGACGCCTCGGAGGGTTATCAGGAATTGAAGAGGAAGCAAGGTTAGAAACGAGAGGATTGGGATGATTCTGAAGTTTATTATGGAAGGATAGGTATCTGGATTGGGCCAGATCTGAAACATAAGGAACATTAAGATCTTTATGGATAATTTTATTAGTGACAAAGTAAGGAGCATTGAGGATTTTACGAAGGATTTTGGATTGTAAGGATTGGATGCGAGAGGAATTCGATGGTTTAGTGGAGCCCCATAGCTCAACTCCGTAAGTCCAAATAGGTCTTATTATAGTCAAGTATATTAGTCTTTTGTAATTAATGGGAAGTTTAGAGCGTTTGTCTAGTAAGTGCTGAAGTAAGATACAGAAATAAAAGATGATATCAGAGATATAGTGGGTGACAATGTAGTTAAATATTAAGTATTATATATGTAGAAGATACAAATAAATGGAAAATAAGTATGAATAAAAATAAAAATAAAGGAGAATATAGCATGTAAGTTAAAAGTAAACAGATTGCGATAAAATATAAGGAATAAGTGTATAACAAACTAATAGAGATTACATTAGATAACTGTGGATTAACAGATAAAGAAAATGAATGTTAACGAATAAATAGATTGAAAATTGAATAAGTAATGTTACAGTAAAGTTAAAATAAGAATAAGATAACATATTAATAAGATATCAGTGGATAACAAGCGAATGGAGGTTACCTTTAATTGTAAGTAAGGTCGAAACGTCGGCAAAATTAAAATAAAATAATTAATATATTTTAATTTAGTATTTATTTGACCGCACCCTCGACTAACTCCTTCTCATATTATATCAACGGTCAACCATCTCTACATCATTATGAAGACATTTATAATAGGGTTCAGAGAGCACATTCACACTCTATTTACAATAAATAAAAATAAATAATACAGAAAAATAATAATACTAAAAGTAAATCTATATAAACAAAAGAAATAAACTTTATATCAACATGAATGTTCTTAGGAAGGATAGGGTTTCTATCATGGCACCCATTTCAATATCACGACCTACCATAAGTATTTCTATGACGAAAGGTTTTGAACCATTTAGTGTATAAAAAAATGTTTGTTATATTTTTTTGAATGAAAGCTTTATAGTGCGAGACGTGATAAATATTGTGTCGGTTTTAAGGGCAACGACCATTCAGCTGATCAAATAAGATTGAGAAGTGAAAGAAAACTGATAAAAGATTTGAGACTGATTTATATATATATACATATACAACATGCACGTGTTCTTGCGTTTGACTACAGATGTAAACGCACGTGTACAAACACATATAACAATGCGGGTTTACAAAATCGTATAGGTAAATAACAAAAAAAATTGTTTCCATAAAAAAAAATTAAATAAAAAAAATGCATATAAATTAAAGAGAAAAATATTATTTTAACTCAGTAACCGAAAATTTTATGTATCTTATATACATGGTACAAACCATAATAATAACCATAATAAGGTTTGGCATTGTGGTCTATTGTACAATCTAAAGAAAGTGGACACGCCCAAATATTTATATGACGTTCTGAGCTCATTCCTCAACGGCAGAACATTTACAGTTAGAATAAATAATATAAATTCAACCTTAAGACAAATCCATGCCGGCACCCCACAAGGTTCTGTTCTTTCTCCCATACTTTTTAACTTTTATGTTCACGACATTATCCAATCCACAAACACCTCCATAGCTATGTTTGCCGACGATACAGCTGTCTTTTCCCAACACAATGATATATTAATAGCCAGAAATACACTGCAGTCTTACCTAGTAAATCTAGAACAATATTTAAAAAAATGGATGATTTGTCTCAACACCGAAAAATGTACAGCAAAAATTTTTACTCTTAGACGTCCCTCAGACCCACCTGAACTGATTTTCAAAAATAAAGAACTAAAATGGAACCCAGCTAGTGAAGCAAAAAAAATACCTCGGAGTTTATCTGGACCGCCGCCTTACGTGGAATTACCATATAAATAATAAACTGACCTAAACATACGCAAGGTTAGCAATGTTATATCTCACAGTAAATAGAAAATCTAGTTTAAAACCAGAGACAACTGTTCTTATTCATAAAACCATACTAAGACCCTTGCTAATGTACGGATGTGAAGTCTGGGGAGCAGCTTCAGCTACGAAAAGAAAAAAACTACAATCCTTTCAAAACAAGGTATTAAGAATTGCAGTAGATGCCCCCTGGTTCATAAGAAACGCTCAACTACATCGAGAACTAAAATTGGAAACAATAGATGAATTCATCAAAAAACGATTTAAAAAATTCCATACGCAGCTACCAGCAGTTAAAGGTGCAGTGGCTTACAACTTAGGAAACCCAACCTCATCTCCAAGACTGAAGCCCAGACTGATCCAAGAAATCATGTTATGAACAATTAATAATTTTCTCTTTATTAATTGTAATTATTCAATAATTATAATGTATAAATAGTTAGGGGACTATACCCCACCAGAACAAATTGTTAAAAATCATCAAATTGTTACAACAACCATGTAAGGCCCACCAGGCCGATCTGGTAATAAATAAATTAAAAAAAAAAAAAACATATAATCTGCTTAATTTTTTATTTACTTTTTCATGTGTTAAAATATCATTTGTTATTGTTAAAAAATGTCTGAAGTAATTCTCATATGTCACATTCATCCTAGTTTTATTATTATCATTTTTTTTAATCTTGTTTATTGAGAAATATTACAATCTGTCTCAGTTAAGGACACTTATAATAGAGTTCAGGGAGTTCATCTACACAGTATATACAGAAACATAAATAAATAAAGTAATACCAAAAGAATACATAGAAATAAGAACAAAATAAAATTATCAAGAAGAAGAAAGAAAAACAATATATATAAAAATTTATACATAAGTTTATATATTATATATAAAAGTTATTTTTGTAGATAAAAATTTTGGCGAAACCAACAGAACATTAAAATCAAAGTTTTTCCAGCATAAAAGTCATGAAAACTTTACTCCATAAGTAGCAAAGGAAAAAGTTCTAGTTCCGAAATCAATGTATATATATAATATATATATATATATATATATATATATATATATAATATATATAATATATATATATATATATATAATAAGTAAAAATAAAAATAAAAGTAAAATAAAATGTACTTAAAGTAAAATAAACATCTTAGACATAAGCATACCTATATACATTATTTACAATCAGCCAGAGAAACTCCGAACCAATCTTGTTCCTCCACTTGTGGAGGGAAAATCGAAGCTTAAGAGATCCCTGCACTTCTACCTGAACCACGTCACCGGTATTTAAAACCAGGGAAGGCTAAGTAATATTTAAAAAAGATAAATAAATAAGTATTATTTTGAACATGTTTGATTTCTATCTATAAAATATATTAGTTACTTTATAATTAATATATCAAACTTTAATATTGATCAAACTTTTAAGCAAACGTTTTATGAAAATCTTGAATGACAAATAATTAACAGAAAGCTAATATTTATATTTATTAATTTATTTTATAAGGATATTTAGTTCCTCATATTCCAAAATAAATTATTATAAAAATACTTATTATCAAGAACATTAATGTATAAACATTATTCAGATTCTGTTTAGTGTTCAACATATGTTAATATTTTTAGATTCGTAACGGTTTGGCCGTCACGCAATATTTGTTATATTGTATATTGGGGCTATAACAAATTATTGTTTGTTCATATTGTATATATAATGGGGCAATATGAATATATATAAATGTATTTAACCAAAACATACAATGTAACAAATATACCTGAGTATATGGGCTGATACGTTGTAAAATAATATAAAGTATAAACACTTAGTTACATAAAACTTTTATAGATATTTAAAAAAAAAAGTTACATTTCAACAGTTTCAGTGAAGGAATTTAGAAAAAGAAGTGTTTAAAATAAAAGTTCTAAGGGAAAATAAGTAAAATCTTTACTTCAATTTAGTTACGTTCTTAATAAAAAGTTATGTTAAATAAGAAATTAACAGAAATCGGGCTTAAATTATGGGATTATGTGATTCTAATGTGTCGATTGTTTAGATAGCTCAGAACAAAAGTTATTTTTTAGATCAACATTTTGGCGAAACCAACAGAACATTAAAATCAAAGTTTTTCGACCATAAAAGTCACGAAAACATTACTTGATAAGTAACAAAGGAAAAAGTTCTAGTTCCGAAATCAATGTACGATCTATGTTCAGATGTAACATCACCTGACACACACTTCCAAGGTACGTATATGTTCTTTTTTAATTATTTATTTTTAAGTTATTTATTCTTATTCATTGTATATATATTATTTTTCTGTATAATTGTTTTTATTCATTGTACATAGAGTGTGAATGTGACCTCTGAACGCTATTATAAATGTCCTTTGAGACAGATTGTAATATTTTTTAATAAATGAGTTAATTATTCAAAAAAGTTCCGAAATAACATAAGAAGAAAAAAAAATTGATAGTAAAAATTCCGGTTAAACCGAAAAATTACAGTTAAAATGATCAAAACAAACCAGATTGAATAATTTTGATAAATATATTTTCACCTTAACCTAAAGAAAAAAATAATAATGCTCACATATATAAAAATCAAAGCTGTTGATTTCCTTGAACGAATGTATTAATCATTTATACCAGTTTCTTGGAATAACGAATACTTAATACGGTGAGCAGAAAATTAAAGTCAAAACATTTCGGAATGTTCGGAACGGTCGATAAATAAACATGCCCATGGGCAAGGAGGATATACGAGGGGGGGGGGGGGCGGGGGCTTTGATGCTAAAGCTCCCAAAATGCTAAAATATGACCATATTTTATGGAAAAAAATATTAAAAAATTATCTCTTAAAGTATTATTGTTCGTGTAATTACATTTAAAAGGACTTTAGAAATCACTTAAACAACATTTCATATAGGTAGTTAGTTACTTTCTTTATTTCCAAAGTAATTATCGTTTTTTATAAAAAAAAAAAAAGCTTTCGGGCTGAAGCTCCCCCCCCAAAAATTAAATTCTGGATCAGCTAGTGCCCGTGGGGGGGGGGAATTTAGAGGAGGGGAGGGTGCAAGGTGGGACATCTGCCCACCTTCCAACATAAAAAATAAATTAATTAAATTAGAAATAACTATAAAATAAAATTTGTGAAAAATAGATAAACGGTGACAAGTTGCTGGTTAGTACTTTAACATCCTTAAATAAAAAATAAAATACAATAAAAAAAAATGCCACTTAAACACCATTTCATAAAAGTAGTTAGTTTCTTTCTTTTTTTTCCAAAGTAACTATCGTTATTTTTATTAAAAAAAAAAAAAAAGCTTTCGGGCTGAAGCTCCCCCCCAAAATTAAATTCTGGATCAGCTAGTGCCCATGGGGGAATCTAGAGGAGGGGAGGGTTCAAGGTGGGGCATCTGCCCACCTTCCAACATAAAAAATAAATAAATTAAATGTGAAATAACTATAAAATAAAATTTGTGAAAAATAGATAAACGGTGACAAGTTGCTGGTTAGTACTTTAACATCTATTAAAAAAAATATATAAAATATATATATATATATATATATATATATATATATATAAAACAAATTCGCCCTTTTTCGATCAATACCCTCTCCCCCACAGCATTACGGCTGCACTCTGGATAATGCCTATTTATAAATAATTTCAATAAACATTTCAAAATAATATGATAGTTTAAACTGATTTTTAACATTTTTTGGTATCGAATATAATGAATTGATGAATAATCTAACAGATTACCAATGTGAATGATTTAAATTATCAATTACTAATTAACATAACTAATAAAATGAATAAGTTAAAATGATTTCTATCTAAAGCAAATCTATGATTCACCTATCAATAGTATTAGTTACACAAAACATATCATCACTCTTAGTTTTTAATAAAATATCTATAAAAATCATACCACATTCCAATGGCACACTACATAGAAGTGTTGATAGAAAACGTATGCTATTGGAAAGGGAGCGGTCGCTTGGAGTAACCGATACCAGATTGGCCGAACAGGAAAAAAAAAATGTAGCTGAAGGTGAAAAAACCTAATCATTATCCAGTTTCTCGGTTACATTGTGTAATCCTAATTAACTAGGATCGTTATTTTCATAAACCGTGGATTAGTAAATATGTTAAGAAATTATTATATACATATTTAACAGAATGGAGGAGTAGCAAATAAAAATTTTTAAAAATAATTTGTTTTAAATAGTTTCTTTTTTTATGCAGAATGGTAAACAGATATTTGTAGTTTGTAAAATAATAAAATGAAATAAATTTCCAGTAGGTTGGCAAAAATATTTAATATCATAAAAACAAAAGAAAATATAAATAAAATAACAATGATAATAATAAATTAGTATTACTTCTGTGAATTTTTTCTGTTGACATCACGGACCTTGTTGATATTTGAAGGAGAGAAGAAAGCCCTGTTTGCGATTATCATCTTCTATAAATATACACACTGGTATAAAAAAAAAAAAAAAGTATTCTGTCTCTCATAAAAAGGGCATGTGGTAATCATGTAGACCTAGTAATTCATAAAATAAAACAAATCTGGAATAATGTTACTTAATTTTGCGCCCGGAAAAGTGCTCATTATGCCTCACTGTCAACTCATCTTCCCCTCCCAAGGCACAGTGGGACGGATAGCCAACCTAGACGGGAAAAACTATAACACTTTATATTTACTTTTATTAATCTAATTTACCCCCATACCAGACTGAAAAGACTAGCAACCGCCCGATATTTTCGACTATTGCAGCACTTACTACTAGACAAACGCTCTAAACTTCCAACTATTTACAAAAGACTCATATATATTACTATAATAAGGCCTATTTGCACTTACGGGATCGAGTTTTGGGGCTCTACTAAACCATAAAATTCCTCTTGTATCAAATTCCTACAATCAAAAATCCTTCGTAAAATCCTCAATGCTCCCTACTTCGTCACAAATAAAATTATCCATAACGACCTTAATGTACCATATAATTCCGATTTAGCTCAATCCAGTTACCTATCTTTCCATTGTAAATTTCTGAACCATCCGAACCCTCTTGTTTCCAATTTTGCTTCCTTTTCTATTCCTGACAATTCTCCGAGGCGTCTGAAAAGAAGATGGCCTTGGGATCTTCTAATATCGAAACATAATTGGAGTGCTAGCTATGGGTAGTTTCTCTTTATATCATCTCATAGTATCTCATATTTACTTGTTGTATGTATCATTTAATATAGTTGTAAATTTCAATAATAAAAAAAAATCTAATTTATAAACTTAATACAAGAGGAATTGTAAGGAAATACATAAGAAACAACAATTAGGTAAAATGAATGAATGGATATATATGTGTACAATGAACATAATAAAATGAATACGATATTATTGAAAACTATACTTGACAACAGTGGATCAAATACGGATCTAGGCAAAAAGTATTTTAAAATACTCTATTTAAAATACCGAATATTCTGTTGTTTTTTTTAAATAAATTTTATTTGAATAAAAAAATATTTAATTGTTATAATTATACATTCATGTTATATTTTGTTACGATGGATTTGAAAAAAAACAACCACTAATTTTTTCCATCTAGATTGGTCATTTGCCCCCTCTCAAGAAATGTTATTGTTCTATTCTTCAAAGCTGTACAAATGAAAGTAGAATTATAAACAAATTAGTTTTAAATAATTAGTGTTCCTTGGTTTGAAAGTTTCCCACAATTAACAATCCTTCCTCCCCCCCCCTTAAAAAAAAGTATTGATACAAGGAATACCAACTGTTGCAACTTGAGGATAATTGAAAATGTATCAGCCTATATACGGTTTTAAAATTTTATATTTTAATAAAACAGAAGAAGTAACTATGAATGATTTAATAAATAAATTATATTAATTTATCCTTAAATAAGATTTACTGTAAAATATAGTCGATTGTTAGTTTCGGACTTAAATATTAATGTATAAGATTAGTTTCGAATTATACTTTAAAACATGCTGAGTAATTTTGACCTGTCAATGTAAGATATATATAAATTACACATATTGTTCCTTTTTATTTTAACATTACAATTATATATTTATTTTAACCTATATCACTAAAACCATATAATTTAAAAGATTATTCCATTTTAAGTTAATAAAATATTTATTCATATAAGTTTATCATGATGCATTAGATAATATACACTTATTCTACATATTTTCTTAACCTTTACCATTTATAATATTAATATATTATATATTATATTACAATGTGCACCATATTTTAACCTATTTATTAAAATAATAAAAATAAAATAAAAATTTAGTTAAAATCTAAATTTAACATTTTCTTTTAATTGCCATTATAGTTATAATTATTGGTTTATTGTTGTGTATTACAAATCATTTTTCCACGGTTGGGAAATGTTCCTGATCATTGGTTTTATTGAAGCGTCAATAAAAAATATTTAGCTGTTACAAGTGATATTCTGACAAACAGGTTGAGCAATGACTGAATCCTGAGGAACTGCACAAGAACGAGAAATAAAATAAATCATTTTATTCTAGTTTTTATTAAATTTTTCTTTTTACTAAGATATCAAAATCGTAAGAGCACAGTTCCTCTGTTAATTTGTAGTTTACTGCACAGTTAATACGCAAAACACAAACAAATTTTTTTTTTTACTGTGCACTTAAAATTTTGATCCATTTTGTCAATCTACAGAAGTCTATGTATGATATCCAAATTTCTTCCTTTAACATAAAGATAGAAAAAAGGTTTCTGAACTTATATTTAAAATTCAAAAGCAATTATATAAATTAAGCAATTACTAAATTAGTATTAAAATAAATATTGATATACCTTGAATTAATAAGAAAAATTAACTATTTATAAGTAAAAGCTAATATAAAAATATAAATATATAAAATACATAAATATAAAATAATATAAATTTCTTCATACCGTTAGTAGATTTAAATTTTATTAATGAAATAAAAAAATGAATAAAAAAAGTAAAAAATAAATGTGTAATTGATATATATCGTTATTCAATTACCCACAGTTATTTGATTTAAGCTTTAATAGTTCTAAAATCCAACTTGTTCTATATTAGTACACTTGTTTTAACGAAATTAAATCATATTTTTTGTTACTTTATATCAGACCTTAGAAGAAGGTATTTTAAAATAAATCATCTAATGTACCAAGTGTTTTTAAAGTATAGTAGGTAGATTTTAATTAAAAAGTAATTAAATTGTTTTCAGAAAATGTATTTAAAATCGAAAATACTTTTAATATTTACATTATTGGCATTACATGCATTTCGATATTCATTAGATTTCAATTACAAAAATACAAATACAAATACTTTCTGATGGACAGCATATAATATAGGGAACCTACTGTATATGGTAATTTATTTGTTTATTTAAAATACATTTTTTTTTTTCAGTATCATGGAAATACAATAGAAGTAATTTGTTTTAACCTATTTTATATTTTACTTCTTTAAATGCAAAATACAAAAAATGTTTTTTATTTTGTGTTTAAAAATAGTTTTTTTGAAATACTGCCCAAGTATGTTGTAGATCCTATGTTTACAAAGGGGATGACATACTCTGTCGAGCTCTGAAAACTTTTTTATCTTTAAGAGGTTCTATTTATTTATTTATTTTTTTTGCTGTCTACAAGCAACACTTTTATTGACTAATGTTACAATCTTTCACAACGCCAGGATATTGGTAACCATTAGCAAAGAGTTGAGTCACACCGCATTACAGTAAATATAAATAAATTAAGTAAAATGAAAACAAAGTAATAACGAAATAACAATATATAAAAATAAAATTAATAATATTACGCAAACCTATGACCTCATCCTACAGTATCCACTTATCCCAGTTGAACAAATTCGTTACCTAGGACTGTACCTGGACAAACGACTCACATGGAATCCTCATACAAGACTGCAACGACCAGAAACCGCTCGACGTTTCCGACTACTCCAGCACGTACTAGGCAAAAGCTCTAAGCTTTCAATCAATTACAATTGACTCATATATATGACAATAATAAGACCTATTTGGACTTACGGAATTGAGCTTCGGGGCTCCACTAAACCATCGAATTCCTCTCGTATCTAATCATTACAATCCAAAATCCTTCGTAAAATCCTCAACGCTCCTTACTTTTTTACAAATAAAAGCATCCATAATGACCTTAATTTTTCATATGTTTCCGATTTGACCCAATCCAGATACCTATCCTTCCATAAAGAACTTCAGTACCATCCGAACTCTCTTGTTGCAAACCTTGCTTCCTCCTCGATTCCTGATAACCTTCCGTGGCAAAGGAAGATAAAAGAAGGTGGCCTCGTGACCTTCTTGTGTAAATTTATTATATGAGTGCTACCAGTGGGTAGTTTCTCAACAAGCGATTTCATGTTATTATATTTCGGATTGCACATTTACTGAATGTATTTTTTTTTTTAAATACAGTTGTAAATATCAAAGAATAAAAAAAAAATCTTAATGGTGAATAAAGTAAAATAAAATAACAAATTGAATAAAGATATGCATATTTTCACCATTTACAAACGGCTAGTGGAACTCCTAACCTGGTTCCTAGTCATAGTTCAGACTTCTTTTTTTAAATCTTTAACATCCGTCTAAAACTTCGTAAATGGCTCTATCGTATCGTAACCTACAAATTTACAATCTAGTAAAAATATCAGAATTGGAGCATTATCTCATTAAATTAATTAATTAATGAAGTACTACAAAGTAATAAATACTCATTTGCTTTCTACTTCAATCGTAACCTGATTTGATAACGATAACGATATTATTCACATATAATTCCTGGAACTATATTTTTAATTGATTAACTAAGTAATTAATTTTAAACTTAATTAGTTAATTTTAATTTAATTTAATTTAATTAACGATATTTTAATTTTTTTGTTTTAAAATTAAAATATCGAAGGGAAGATACCGATAGTCGATAATATAGATGGTAAAATATCGAATATCGGAAGGAAAATATCGATATTTAGATAATATTGACTAGTGATGGCCATCCCTAATCAGAGATTGGCATATTTATATTCAAAAATATGAATACGAATACGATTTATATTTATGGCATTTTTGAATATAAATATGAATATATTTATATTCATAAAAAGAAACATGAATAGAGGTGATGCATATTCACAGGTGTAAATAAAATACGGCCGTATTCACTACTTTAAAAGTGAATACGGCTGTATTTACAGTTGCAGTAGTGAATACGGCCGTATTCACGTTTATTAAAAATACGCTTAAATTTACAGAAGTGAATGGAAATATTTTCACACAACCTTATGAATGAATACTCTTATTTATTAAATAAATATTAATTTTACTTTAGGTATTTTCCAAAATTAAACAAAAAATTAAAATAAAATTCTGGACAGTAAGGAGTTAATTAAATAAATCTCTTAAATATTTTTGGAGTAATGTTAAAAAGGTTGGCATTTACTAACACAAAATGATGTATAAATAAATTTTTAATTTCATTAAACATAAAATTATAATTATGTATGTGTAAACATCTTAGAAGGTTCCTAATGTTGTAAACTGAAGTCAATTAAGGAAATCGGAAAAGTTGACTAGATGACTGAGCTAATGCCTAGATATACATATATGTTTTACCGGGCTGTATGTTCCTATTATAGAAATTTTAGTTAATATTCAATGATAATTATATGTAGCAGCATGTCCTAAGATTTTATGATTACAGTGTGGCAGACTGTATTAATGACTCAATAAAATAAATAAAAATTAAATACTAGTATTATCCAACTTGTAATAGTTATAAAAAACATATATATTAATCCTTTTACAAAACCAACACGATAAAAAATAACCTAATATACCAAACTTTTACCTTACATACATTACTTGTTCTTTTATAAATTTATTAATTTCTGGTTTATTCACGTTGTGTATTTTTTTCGACTTAATTTTTATCAGTATCGTATATAAATAATAGTTTTTACTTAATCAATTAATTTTTTTAACGAATATATTGTTTAACATTAAATAATTGTATGGTTTTATTTTTTAGATTTTTCTTAATGATTATGAATGCACTTTATGAATTTTGATGTATTTATTCTAAAATAAATTTTCATTATGTTTTTTTGTTGTTAACGTATTTTGTTCTAGGATGTTTTGTTTTTTTATGATAAATTTTTATACAGTAAAAATCAAAAGAGTTACCATTGTGCATTTCTTAAACCTAGCTTCTCAAAATACTAATTTTTTTTATTAAAACAAAAGCAATAAAAAATTATTATTAGTTTACAACCAACGAATCACTGCTGGAGTCCTAGAAGGAAAAGATAATGCGTAAATAGACCGATAGTAAATGTTCAATCGATAGTAAAAAAAAAAATATCAAGTTATAAATATAATATAAATAACTAGAAGCAGACGTCTTCTGTATATTCATCATTAAATATGTTCTGTGTATTAATAAATAGAATGAAAAGCTAATCCTGACGCTATCTCGGGGCACTGATAACAGAAATATCAACCAGTAATATTTAACCTTATCTTTCAGAGCTTATCAATTCGTTTGCCATGACACATGGACCCTTCCCTTAAGAAGTAATAGATACGTCAACTTGGAACAAACATTATTCAAAGAGATAAATTGCATAACATATAAGTTTTTCCACTTACCGACAGATTTGTAAGAGATGTTGGACGGGGTAAAATGTTTGTGTCAGTGTTTCAATCTGGAAAAAAAAAAATCTCGTTATAAAATGAATAATCATTAAAGTATAAAAGGGATTACATAGTTTTGTATAAATGAATTAGGGCTATATCATACTTATCTTACAATTATATATCCATATTTATACTATTTTATTTTATTCATGTATTTATTTTACGTTTTTCAAACTGTCTTTTAATTTTAAATTATTAAAAAATGCTGTCAGTAATGAAATAAAATATTTTAAATTATTCATAAATAAATATAATATTTACAATTATTTATGGAATATAGCTATTTGTTAATATAAATTTATCTTTGTGCACTTTCAATACCATTTTTTAAATTACTGCTCAGTGAGTAAAGCACAAAGAACGGATGGATGTGACAATTATTTATTCCGACACATCAGCTGTGAATTGAACCTGGAGTCCGTAGACCTTCCTGAGGCACACCCAGCCTTTATAAAGTGAGAGCTCTTTATTAAATAAATAATAAAGGAGAATAACCTGGTTAAGCTTGATCTCGGTAAAATCATCTCTGCACAACCGTTGACCATGAACGATATTTTCTTACAAAGTTCTAAACCCAAGAATGGACTTTAATATGTATATGTGTACATGTCAAAGTTTATTGGAAAATAATAAAAACAAGTACTACTACAATTAGATTAACAATTTCTTTAAATAACAATGCATTACCAAATTACAATGCATATATATATATATATATAATATATATATATATATATATATATTATATATATATAAAAATAAAAGAATTGAATCAAGAAAAGTTGCAGAATCAATTTTAAGAAATTATGATATCTGTTCTCTCTTACATGGAAAGGAACCCTCCACCTCCCCACATTTTTTTTTTATGCTTTTAAAGCGTATTTTTTAAATTTTAAAATATTTAGATATTTACAACTATCAAAAACCAACAAGCCTCCGAAGTCCCGAAAAGAAATTCGGATTTTAGTATAAGAGAAAATACATTTTATATTTTATCTCTGATTATAATGAAGTCAGGAAAATTAATATAGAACAAAAAGCTCCTTATAGTCTTGCAAAATAAAAAATAAATAAATAAATAAGCTATCAAACTTGGTACCAATAGAGGAAATAAAAAAAAAAAAAAAAAATATATATATAATTATATATTATATAGAGAGAGAGAGAGAGAGGCATATGTTTTTAGGAGGAAACATATTATCCCATGTTATTTTTCTTAAATACCGTAATGGTAATTAGCATAAAGATTAACAAAATAAGATTCTGAAATGTAATATATATGAAATTTTGAGATTTATTATTTTATAAAAGTTTTATCTTTTCTGTATTTCCATGTTACGAGCATACATAAATTGTTAAGTAATTGTGCTGTATTTTTTTTTTTAAATAACCTTTTAGTACTTGTTTTTCTTTTATTATATATATGGTATGTTTGTGTCTCATACATCCTAAATACTCAATGCCCTTAATTGAAGCAAAATGATTTTTTTTTCTCAATAAAATATCATTAATCTTTTAGTTGAAATGTGTTAAAAAGACATGTTTATATTTTTATATATATTTGGTTACGTGAGTGTGAACAGATTTTTAAAAACGTAAGTTTAAAGTTGATATTTAACTAATTTTTGATAAGTGGGACTATTTATTGTCCAGTGATATTTAATTGTCCATGTATCAGTGCTTAGGAAATCCTTCTTTTTTTTTTTTTTTCACACTTATAAATCTAACACAAAGTTATAGTCAAATATATTAACAAAGAAAAATAATTCCAAGTATACTAATTACCTTATGATTAAATTCTATCTTGACGAAATCATTATGACGAGCGTTCTTACTTCCCCTTTCCAGGACAAGAACCGATTGCGGGCAATTGGAATCGGGCTTACTGTGGATATACAAAGGTGTGTCGGGCTGATAAAAATGGATTGAGTAATGATAAAGCGGAGAAGCTTTTAATGATTTTGTATTTTAAAAAAATCATTTGGGAGGGGGTCCGTCAAAAACTCGTGTAGCCCATATGCGAGACAAGACGAGTATTGGTCTTGGTCTTGGTCTTGCGCCAGAGTCTCCTAAAAGTCTTGCAGTTAACTATTTCCTTAGTACTCGAGAGATATTACTGTAATTTATTTAATGTAATATAATTTTATATACTGGATAATTATTAGAGTTAAATAGACAGAGTTGCATAGTGCAAAACCAACACCGATTTTGGGCAACACTATCAAAAGCTAGTAAGTTATTTAAAAAAAATTATATGAAACATTCGGGTAACATTAGTAAAAACAATTTCTTTAGATTTCTTTTCATTTGTAAAAAAATTAAATTCCACTAAACGTTGACGTTTGGAGGCCCCATTATCTTTACCCAATTGTATGATACGTTATGCATTGTAGTTGTTCATTGTTTTAGTTGTATTCATCACCTAAACAACTAAAATTTGGAATAAAACTTTTCAATAAATAAGTAAACATTAAATCAAAGCACTGGGTGATTACCTTATTCTAAAAATATATAAAAATAAAAATAGTTGAAAAAAATACAAACTTTTCGCCTGTTCGCCTAACTAAATAATCTACCCAGTTCGAATAATCTGCTCTATGTTGTTAATTATAGGACTTAGGATAGAAGTTTCAGTAAATTTTATTCTGAAACGTTGAACATCTTGAATAAGTCTATTAAATCTAGTTAATTTGCTTTGTTTTTTAACTTTGCATGATCGGCACACACAATAGTAGGCTTTGTCTGACATTTTGAAATTTACATAACTTACTCCAGGAGTTTATATTAGCTCAATCATAAACATTACGAACTAATTTTAAAATTGCATTATCCAATATCCCACACCCACCAATATCCAAATTTGTAAAAATGTCATTAAATACGCAACTTTTTAATTTAGTCAGATATGTTTTAAGTATTATACAGGGTGTTTCAGGGTTAAGTTGCCAAACTGAAGATATGAATTAAGGACCTCAAAAAAAAAAAGAAAATCCTTTGACGGTATGTCCGCAAACGCTTTATTTAGGAGATGTTCACACCTAAATATTTTCATTGTTATGAATTATTTACGTTATATTAAGTAAATAAAGCTTATTTATTTGTTCCAAATACTTTATTAATTAAACCTGATTGATTTCCTTGGGCATCTTTCTTCAACAGCAGCAGTGGCAGAACGGCACTGGATATGTATTATTGTTTCACAAGATTCAATTATTATTATTCGTAAGAAATTAAGGTCCTTGACCGAACTTGCTTAGGCTTTTTGTTTAATGTCACCCCAAACAAAAAAATCCAGTGGTGTCAGGTCTGGAGAGCGTGCAGGCCAAGCCACTGGTCCTGCACGGCCAATCCATTGATTGGGATAATTTACATTTAGCCATTATCGTGGACCTCTTCCGTAATGTACAGGACAACCAACTAATTGAAGATACGTTTCCCTTCTCAGTTGTATTGGAATATTCCAGGTTTTATTTATTTCATGTAACGTAAATAATTTACAACAACGAAAATCTTTTGGTGTGAAGATCTAAACGAAGCGTTTGCGGACATACCTTAAGAGGAATTTTTTTTTCCTGTTTTGAAGTCCTTTTTGCAGAATGGTCATTTAAGCCTGAAAAACCCTGTATAAATATATATACTTTTTTGTTGTTCGTTTTTACGATAGAACCATCTCGTCCTTCGACATCAAATAGACCTTCGACTTCTTCTGAAAACTCGAAATCAACAGGCTGTTCAGTATTCAATCAGACTTCTTGATTTCAGGGAAAACGTTAAAGAATATATTACCAATTTGAAGGTATATGTTTCAATGTAGCCAAATTATTGAACAAATAAACATACGAAAAATGCTCACCTAGTGCATGTAATTGATAAATTGTTAATAAATCAACATATTAAAAAAAAAAAAAAGGCTATATATAAAGTTGATTTCTCCTTATTCAGCAATACCTCCCAGCCTCAGTTCTGCCTACAAGGTCAACATTTAAGTCGACTTCCTGTGTATAAAATGTACATTAGAACCCTATAATACAAATAAATTAATTCTTTATGAAATTTCACTGTAAATCAAGTCATTTGATTATTTTATATATATTTTTTTTAAATTGGGGGTTAATGGTTGAATGTCGTGAATAATGAAGAGAAGGATGGTTGGGATGATCACTCACAAAAAAAGAAGGTAAAAATAAATAATAATATTTATTTTAACATTTGTCGACGTTTCGACCTGAAGTTTTGGCCTTCATCAGGGTTGAGAAAAGAACCAGATAACAAATTATGAGAAACATAAATAATCTAGGTAAAAAAATTAAAGAAAAATGAAGTGGGTAGAATAATGACAATATTAAGAATTAAGAGATAAATAATAATAACTGTTACAAATAAGATAAATTAAACTATTCTATTTACAATATTTTAATTTTACTATTTATTTTCATTCCTTATATAACTTCATATTCCTTTTTTCTGTTTTACATTTTATTCTAAGATTACCATTTTAATACTTATGTCACCTTTTTTGATTATGTTTACTTCATTATTCCACACTTTGTAACGGTTATTATTATTTATCTCTTAGTTCTTACTATTGTCATTATTCTACCCACTTCATTTTACTTTAATTTTTTTACCTACATTATTTGTTTCTCATACTTTGTTATCTGGTTATTTTCTCAGCCCTGATGAAGG
The DNA here is from genome assembly GCA_928085145.1 of Nezara viridula. Lineage (NCBI taxonomy): Eukaryota > Metazoa > Arthropoda > Insecta > Hemiptera > Pentatomidae > Nezara > Nezara viridula. The sequence continues at coordinate 121,732,196 of OV725078.1, read as the reverse complement.
CCTGAACTTTAGATCGAAACGTCGGCAAATGTTAAAATAAATATTATTATTTATTTTTGCCTTCTTATTTCTGACTGATCATCCCAACCGTTCTTCTCTTTATCATTTTTTTTATTTAATGAAATTTACAACTGTATACAAATACAACCAGTAAATAAACGCATAAATAAACGTAAATAAACGTAAATAAACGTAAGTAAATGTAGGTTAAATAATGTAGTCCAAAACTTCCAATGTGGTTTTCGCAAAGGCAGATCAACTGTAGACCACCTGGTTCAAATGGAAGCCGAATTACAGTATGCATTCATCCAAGAGGAGCAAGCTATTGCAGTTTACTTCGATATGAAAAAAGCCTTCGATAAAACTGACAAATTTGCTATCCTAAACAAAATACACTCGCTAGGATTCAGAGGTAACTTACCAAAATTTATTCAAGGATTCCTTTCTAGTCGCCGCTTTCGCGTCCGTATAGGGAAACTGTTATCCAAACAATGTAGACAAGTGAGTGGAGTACCACAAGGATGCGTTTTAAGTACAACACTTTTCGCACTTGCGGTTAGTGACTTGGGAAAAAATCTTCCACGCGGAATCAAAGTAATGCTCTTTGTCGACGATCTTGCTATTCTATACAGAGCGAAAGATGTCCTATCTGTAAAAGATAAGCTCCAAGAAGCACTGAATCGTATTGATGGCTGGTCAAAGTCATCGGGACTTTGTTTCTCTTCTGAAAAAACTAAATGTATTCACTATAGCAGAAAACGAAATACTCCACAATCACCAGAACTTCTCTTAGGTGACGCCATCTTACCATATGTCAACACCTGCAGATTCTTGGGATTATTATTTGATAAACGTCTATCCTGGGAACACCACATAAAATCACTCAAAGATACATGTACTAAAAAACTTCAGCTTCTGAGAATACTTAGTGGAACTAACTGGGGAGCAGACAGAACTACCATGATTAAAGTATACCAAGCTCTGATAGGCGCAAAAATAGATTATGGTAGTTTTGTCTACGGTTCTGCCCGAAAAAATGCTCTAGCCAAGCTCGACTCCGTGCACCACACTGGAATACGCCTTGCAACTGGAGCCTTTAGAACAAGCCCAACCCTGAGCATTTGTGTCGAATCTGGCCTTATACCACTGCACTTTAGAAGACAGAAACTTGCAATAAACTATATTACTAAATTATACCCGCAAACTTCACACCCCTCCCATAAATATGTTTTTCAATCTAAATTCTCAAAAAGATTTAAAGAAAAAAGGAATACCACATTACCATTGGCAGAAAGAATGTCTCTTATTATAAATAAACTAAAACAAATAACATTACATGAAATAGAAAAAGAAACAGCCCCTTGGACCTATATACAACCTAAATTAAATCTCCAACTCACCCAATTCACCAAAGATACTACATTACCTGCAGATTACAAAGAAAAATTCCACAAAATAATCATCACGTTACCTGAACATCTTCTAATATTCACCGACGGATCCAAATCAGATACATCTACTGCTTCAGCCTTTGTCACTCCTGATACTACCTACAAATATAAATTACACCATCTTTGTAGTGTTTACACAGCAGAGATTAACGCCGTAGCAATGAGTCTCCGATACGTCATGAAGAAGCCAGTTGCAAATGTGGTTGTTGTATCGGATTCCCTAAGTACTCTGAAAGCTATGAATAACATGTATCCAGACCATCCAGGGATACACTACATTCTAAGTCTTATAAAAATGCTTCATGGAGTTGGAACAACGGCACATTTTATCTGGTCGCCTGGCCATATAGGAATTAACGGAAATGAAATGGCTGATAGAGCAGCAAAGGAAGCTCTTACTCTTCCAGGCCGCGGTAAAGTTTTTTTGACACCATCTGAACTTGCACGACCTCTGAGAGAAACCATATTCCAAGAATGGCAAAGACGGTGGGACAACAGCGCACCTAGCAAATTAAAAACAATAAAGAAAGAGGTGCAACCGTGGACCAGCTCCAAACGCAGCAGTCGTAGAGAAGAGGTCGTCCTCACGCGGCTGAGGATCGGACATACTAGACTGACTCACCTCCACCTCATAACAAAAGATTCTATCCCTCGATGTCAAAAGTGTAACCAATCACTAACTATAAGACATATTTTGGAGGAATGCCCTTTTTACACCGCAAGATTAGAAGATTTTGGAATACCCCGGAATATATCAGCGTCCCTGGGAAATCAGGAAGAAATGGTTACCAAAGTCATCAAGTTTATGGATAGTGAAAGACTTAAAAAACACATTTGACAGACTTTTTTTTTTTTAAATTCATTAATTTCCTTTTTATCTATTTATTTTTATTATATTTTCTCTTTTTTTTTTTTTTATTGATTCTACTGCTATTTTTTAAAGTTTATTTATTTATACATTTTTTATACATCTTATTACCTATAAATGTCTATTATTATCCTTATTTATTTATTTTATTCTATCAATCCATTTCTTTATTTTTTTTGTCCTTTTTTTTATTTTTATTTTTTGTACCAACCATCCAAATAGTATTAAGTGATGTTATTTAGTTGATCGGGCGCTTATGACCTGGATGTTTTGCGCCTAGACATCGAAACAAACAAACAAACAGTAAATAAACGCACATTAGAAATAATGACATGAACAGGCTTGAAGAGGTGCCCATTGGTAGAACTCACTATTTAATTATATGTAAGAAGATCACGAGGGCTTCTTCTTTTCAGATGCCTAGAGGGATTATCTGGAATCTAGGAAGAAGCAAGACTCGAAACAAGTGGATTCGGATATGACTGGAGTTTATCATGAAAGGATAGGTATCTTGCTCGGGCTAAATCAGCGACATTTTTATTATTTAAACTGTAAGTAATAACTTTTATGTAGTACATAAAATAAATGGGTAGTTGAGTGTGTGGTTAAACCATGTCAAAAAAAAAAAAAATCCTGTACCACAAAAACCCATTTTCTTTGGTTCAGTATTTTGTTAGTAAGTACTTTTAAATGATTTTTAGTGATTCAGCCACAATCACGATCAAACGCAAAGTTTTTCTCCTAAATTTATTAATTTGGAGTATACACTTTATAGAGGCTTGGTGTGCACCAGGAGGTCTTCAGGATCCAAAAGCATTTCTCGTCTGATGAAACAAAAGGAGTTTACTGCTAACCCGCTTCCTTGTTAAACCATTTATTTGGATATTATTAAATAATTTCATTCCGAAGTTTCAACAGTATTTTTTTTATTAATGATTCATCCTTCTTAATATCTCTTCATTGAATCATATTTTTATATTCAAATATTGCATTAAACAATGAAAATATCAACTTAATGTCACGTAATTTTTTTTTTTAATTTATTTATTTATTGAATATTACATTATGTCACTTGTGCATTGGTTATAGTTAGGTAAGATCACATTCATACTATATGCCTAAAAATATATTAAATAAACATGAGCATAATGACAAATAAATAATAATTAAAAAGTATATGAAATAAAATAACTTAAAAATAAGAAAATTAAAAAAGCAAAACACACATAAAAATTACGTAATTTTAATGTGCAATAATGTAATAAACAATACACTGCCAAAATTATCAGCGAACGCCAAATTTAAAAAATTGTAATTATAATACACATGTATCTTTGTATAGGAAACGACGTATAACCGATTAACGTATAATATATTTATAGATTATTTACGAAAATCTTAAACAGTAATAATTTATTGCACAAAATATATCATTTTTAAAATTCAGTTTTAAATCGTTCTTAATAATATCCGAAAATCGCAACTCCTTCCACCTCAATAGTCCATGTCTTTAAATCAGCTGAAAAATCGCAGAACCCTGTTTCTAAGTCTAAAATGGCACCAACTTAGGTCCCATTCTTTACACAGTATATACCTTACAGCTCATATCCCAACCCATACTTCAACCGTCTTCACTACCTTTGCTGATGACATATGTGTGTTATCTGTCAATAATAAAGCTATTGTTGCATCACAATCCCGGCAGTCAGACGTTTCAGCCATTGAAGAATGGTGTGAAAATTGGATAATTAAAATTAATGCAAATAAATTCCAATAAATTACTTTTACTCTTCGCCTTAAACCTACGACATCCCGTCCTTCCGTATCCTTTAACAATATTCCACAGATCCCTGCCGAACAAATCCGTTACCTAGGACCCCTTCTTGACAAATGCCTTACTTGTAAACCTCATACTATACTTAAAAGACAAGAAATTGCCAACAGATTCCGATTACTTCATCACTTACTTGGCAAACTCCCTAAACCAATTTCCTACAAAAAAAAATGGAGTTGAGCTTTGGAGTTCTACAAAAACTGCAAATTCTGCCCGTATCCAAACAATCCAAAATCCTCCGTAAAATCCTAAATGCTCCTTATCATGACACAAATAAATTTATTCCTAAAGATCTCAATATTCTTCTTGTTGAAGACTTGGCCCGAACTAGATATTCCTGTTTTAATTCCAAACTCTTTGGTCATCCTAATTCTCTTGTTCCTGACCTTTCATTCAATACAATTCCTGACAACCCTCCGAGGCGTCTGAAAAGAAGATGGGCACGGGACGTTGTAAATTAATCTAATCTAAATTAATCTGAAGTCAACAGTCCTGCGCATGCGCTAATCTATTACAAACCACCTGTTAATCCGTCTCCCAGAATTTATTAAATTACTAATAAATTAGTGAACTGTATTGATTAGAAACAGTGTCATTTGAACAATTAACAATTCGCTCATCAAATGAACGAAACAAAGTGAGTAATCGCTTATTTAACAAGTCTACTGAACAGTGGTAACAACAATAGATTTAGGTAGAGAGGTTAACTATTATATTGTCATCTATTAGCAGTCTCCCCTCCTCACGTTAGCAGCTGAGCATGATATCTCTTATATGTCTTTCCCAACAATATCGGTCTCCTGAGACCGACACCAGTAATGAAGATCCTAACATCATCGGACGCCAGAGACATGCATCAGTTTCGAGGTATACCGCTATTTACTGACAAGAAAGGTGAACAAAATTCCCTATTCAGAGTCTCTATCTGTTGATTGTGTCGTCATTAATGGCCAGCAATCGTAGGAGTGGACTCCGACGTTTATATGACGATTTTTTTTTTATTATTTATCTTTATTTTAGTAAAGAAGTGTTATTTTTAGGGATATAAACCTTAAATATTGAAAATTAAATGAGAAAAAGTTCATTTATTACATATAATTATAATTTTGAAGCAATAATTTATACATTATTTATATGTATGCTATTTATTATTTATACATTTAAAATAAGCAAGAGGAACAGTCTAAGATGAACTCACAAGAGCTATTGAGCGACAGAAGTCCGAAGAAGACAAGACTATGCACGTGCACTCTCCTGCCACGACATAAATATGTATCGGTTTCCGGCGTCCGAATTTTTTTTATCAGATATAAGGATTATTCACGCCCGTATCTTAACATCTATCCAACTCCCATTCATATATTTTTTAAAAGTTATCATTTTGGAGACTTCGTAAGATAGACAAAATTCGAAATCTGTTAAGATTTATAGTTTTTTTATATCCAGTTTGAATTATAACAATTAATGAACTAAATATAATTTACAACCCTGTCTACTATTTGTCATAATATTATTAGGGCTACGTTTTGATAAGTATAGCTATTTTCAAATAATTTTAAAAGTCATAATTAGATATTCATGATTTTTTATCAACACAAAAATCTATTTTGTTTTAATGAAAATTGAATAAAATGCTACTCGTTTCTTTAATCCAACCTATTTCTTTTATTAAGTAATTAACATATGAAATATTCCTTTGAAAATGTATGAATATATTGAAAACGATTTCTTTATGATATAAGCAATGAAATAAATTAATTTTAGTTAACACATTGTTAACTATAATTAACTTACTAAGTTAGATATTTAAATAGAAAACTTCCACTTAAACGGCAATAAGTAAGGGCTTCTCTGAACTATAGATCCTTGAATACCCGCTTCGAGCACCAAATTAATCTTTAATTGTTTACTAAACCTAATATCTTAATATCTTAACTTGAAGAGGATTTCAGTAAATTGTTTAATAATGTATAATAGATGTTTATGATACCAATAATTGTTTTTCAAACATTCTAATTGCACAATAGAATATTTTTATTTTATTTATAACAATGGGGGTCTCCTCAACCTCTTACGGGCCATTTAAGCCCTTAAACAGTATTTTTATTACATCAGATGAAATTTACCAATAAATTAAAAGTACAAAATATTTAAAACATTAAAATTTCCAAATAAGAGTCAGCAAAGTTTAAATTTAATTATATAGGTGTGTTATTTGAAGGAATTTAAACAATAGATCAATGTAATGTAATGTAAAGAAATGTAACATATATTTTTGTTATAAATAAATACAATAATAAATAAATTTGTCACTAACATTTTATAAAATAACATTAAAAATTACAGAATATGTATAAGTAGTTCTTCTGCATACAATAATAAAAAGTACAAAAGAATCTGTCGAAAAAAATAAATAAATGTAAAGGTCATTAAATACGTAATTATATACCGTACGTTTTCTTGTGTTTATTTTATCTTTTCTGTATATATGGTATGAATGTGGTCTTACCTACATTTAATTATTGCCCAAGTGACAGAATATATATTACTAAGTAAATAAATAATAATATACTCTATTTGATTAAATTAAGTTAATTAATTTTATTACTTAAAAATTTAAAAGACAATGTAATTAAAATCCTTTTTTTTTATTATTATGGTTATTTATTTTTTAATTCTTTAAAAAAGTATTTTCTTGGAGTTAGGAAGAATCAACTCTAACCACTTTACTCCAGTTTTTTTTTTTGTGTAATGATCAATTGTATATTTAGGAAGCTTTTTATTTATTATTATTATAATATTAATTTTTACTTTCACTTACCTGTATATGTAATATATATTAAGGGTAAGTATTGCGATCATGAAAATTTTTTAATCTGAGTTTTCGACGGAAATACACGGGAACCTCAACCCTGAGTCGAAATGTTCCCGCAAAATGGTCTGTGTGTGTGTGTGTGTGTTTGTGTGTGAGCGCGCGCACGTGTGTGTGTGTGTTAATATTCTAGCTCAAAAACGAAAAATCGTACGGAAGGGAAATTGCATATTTAAGATTTTTATATGCTAAAGATGTTACAACTTTTTCGTCCAAATCGGCTTACCGGAAGTGGCACTTTATATAATGCACTAAACACATTTTTACGATTATCTCGAAAAATGCTCTAATGATTTTGATTAAATTCATCATATCAGTGTAAAATTCAGCACTTTTAAATAAAATGTGGTTATTATTCTGATTGATGTTCTCTAACAGGGCTTAAATAGCTAATTTTCAATATTAGCTTCGTCTAAAGTAGCTTTATTTTTTTTCATTTAGAACAATTGACCATTTCACATTAATTTCTAATATGAAAAATGGTTAAATATTAAATATAAAAGAATTTGATAAATAACTAAAGGAGAAATAAGAGGTCGTGACGGAGAATACTAGTAATTGAGTACTCAAAGGAACACTCTAGCTCGCCTTTAAGAATAGAACACGCTTCCGTATGTATCATGCGGTTAATATAATACGGACTTCGGCACTATTATATAAATATACATATGTGGTTTTCATAAATGCTATGTATTTCTTAATTATTTAATATTTATTGTATAAATTACAGCTATATAAATATTAAAATTTATATATATGAGGGTACTTATACAAATAAAAATATCCACAATGAAATATAAAGTCTATAATTTTTACTTTCACTTCGCTTTGTCTGAAAATTCTTATTTCTGCTAAGAAGGGAGTGATAAGTGAAAGGTGTGTGATGCGGGCACCGCACCAGATTTTTTAACAACCTTTAGTTAATTAATTGAAATGGGTTAGTATTTTTTTTAAATTTTATGTAGATTTTTTTTTAATTCTTAGCATTATGATTTCCTATTTTTTTATTTAACGACTTTTACAACATCAGTCATATGTCGTCACCAAATATAGATTTTTCCATCTCCTTGTGTCCTGCCAATCTCCCTCACGCATACCCCTGTTCATCATTCTATCCTTTGCACCCTCATACCAGTTTCTCATCAGGCGACCTTTCTTCCGTCTCCTTTTCTGTTTTTAATCCAAAATTCGTTTAGGCCACCGTTCCTGAATAAAATATACTGTCGCAAAGCTTTTATTTCTTGTTTATCCATGATCTCGGATGTATTTTAATAAAATAATTTCCTAAAAACACATGTTATCTATAAAAATAAAAATAATGATTTTTCAAATGTTTTTTACGTAAAGAGGTTATGAAATTGTATTTTTCTCCCAGATCTCTGTCATAGGAATTGATCCGTATTTATCAGTGACAAACGTAATGTTTCTAGTCCTAAAATCACTTATATGCTGACGAACTCGAAATCTACATTTCCTTTCATACTACCAAGATGGTTGAGGCGATCCAAAGGCTTCAAGAAGACATTGATTGCATCAATACTTGGGCAGCGAGCAACGATTTAAAGTTGAATGTTGGGAAGACCAAAGCCATTCTCATTGTTTCTATGCATCTGATTTATTCCATTCCTTACTATCTGCTACTCTACATCAATGGCCTACTTATCCGTTTCCACACTTCCGTTAGATACCTTGGGGTAATGTTTAATCAATATCCGTCCTAGATTAATCATATTTCCCAAATAATCCGAAAATCCATTGCTGTCCTCAAACAGTTCCTAAGATTCCGTGATTCCATGCTCCTTTAAATCCGTCAAATCCTAGTTTCCTGACTGATTTTCTCTAATTTTGATTATAGCTGCCTTGTATACGGTGGACTGTCTGGTGGGCTTGAGATCAGATTAAAGAGACTAATGATTTGTTTTACTAGATTTATTTTTGGAGTCCCCAGGCGCTTCCACGTCTCCATTTGGTATGCCGAGTTGAAGTGGCTCTATCCAGTCTTCCGATGGCAATACTTCCTAGGTGTGTTCCTTTTCCGAACCTTTTCAACCAAAAAACCTCAATACCTTCTCGATTTATTTACTCCATGTTCCGCTGTCCATTCTTTCAACACGAGAGCCCAATCCTAAAACCTGTCTATTCCTTCTCACAGAACTGCTTCTTTTAAATAAAACCTTTGTCAAACGAGCTATCTTGTATTGTAATTCCCTACCTCCATACGCAAATTCTCATCCTTGATATCATTTAAACATAATTTATTTATCTATATCCTCAGCAATCAATCTTGTGTATGTGAACTCGCATATCTAAATTCCATGTGTCTATCAGTGCCTTTTCTTTATTGTAATTTTATATCTAGATTAACCTGTAATTTAATTTATTCCTAATTACTTTTAATGTCAGACAACTGTCATTAAATTGTACAAATTGTACATATAGTTATTCTAAGGGGACTTATTCCCAGAATAAAATTTATATTTCTTCTTCTTCTTCAAAAATGTATGTTTAAAATAAATAAACCTACTGTTTCGTTCAATTATTTTCATTAAAACGTAAATATTTGGGTTAGAAACATTAAGTTGTCATTTATAAATAGGTATCAATTCTTACGACAGAGTTCTGGGAGAAAAATACAATTTCATAAGTACTTTACATGAAAAATTTTTGAAAAATCGTTATTTTTAATTATTTTATTTTTATTAATAAAATGTGTATTCAGGAAATTATTTTTATTACAATACATCCTAGTTCATGGAAAAACAAGCAATAAAAGCTTTGCGACAGTTAATTGTTGTCATTTTTGCAGAAAACACAGAAACTTTTTAGGTGGCTGGTTAGAAGATAACATCATTTCTTTACTCAACCTGAGGAGAATCACAAATTTTTGTTTAAGAAACCTCAAATTAATTAATATACTTGAAGCTTATTAAACTAGATTTTTTTTTCTAAAATTAGGTTATCTCTAGTATAGTCGAATTATGGTAAAAAAAAAATCGCATATAATTTATGATTTTTATTGAAGCAGAAATTGGCTCAGCTTAGCAACTCAAAATTCGTCTTTAAATTGTTTTAATTATAAAAAACTCTATTTCCATTTGAAGTAAATTTTGTCTAGTTTACAGCTAAGCAATAAATTAAATATTAAATTAATTAAATATAAATTATAAATATAAAATATAAAATATAAATTAATTAAATTAAATATATCTTTCTATACCACATCGTTTAAAAAAACAAAACATGAATGACATAAAAATACACAGAACTTGGATTTGTTACTTTTCTGCTCAAAATAGGCCCATTGTTTATATGAACTTTTTTGTAGCTCTTGAGGTCTGTTATAAAAAATTCCCTTTACTTACCGGGCAACCTGTATATTTAACTGGTAAAATCTCAAAAATAAATTCTTATACTTCAATACAACAAGACAGAAATATATTTTTAAGGTTTTTTCCTAAGTTTCTATACTTAATATTTTCATTCGAATATTTTACGATTCGATATTTCTATTCATCACTGATTTCAGCGTTCGTGTCACCTAACACTGGAAATATTAAAGCCCCGTAAATCATTTGTAATGTCGTAAAACTCCTATAACTCTCCATATCAAGCTTTAACATATAGTGAATAATTAAGATAACATAATTTTATCAACATAATAATATTGACTTGCTTATTACCCATAATACATCTAGATGAGAAATTAAGTATAATGTTATGCAATGCAATGCAATGCAAGAATAAATCAAAGAAAAAGTTATTTATTTATTTTTAAAAAATGAACTTTTTTCTAACTTTTAATGTCTCCTACGAAACACCCTATGTATTGTTTTATCACAGGTCTTTAAAATTAATAATAAAATCTTAAAAATGGCAATATCAAAATATTCAAAATTGTATTGTTCTTGATATTAATTTAATTTCACTTTGTTATTGTTACTTTATGAATAAATTTGTATATATTACATTTATTCGAATTAACAATTAGCTAAATGTATATTATATATAATTAATTAAATAGTTTTAAAATATTACAATTTTAGTTTTTTTTTTTTTTTTTTTTTTTTTTTTTTTTAGTTTATGATGGATAATTATAAGTATGAATGAATCCCAGATGACGTTTTATTATTTTATTCAACTTTAATAAGCTTTTTATCATCTACTAATTTTGTTATCATTACTTATGTACGCATCAGATCTAGGCAAAAATCATTTCAATTATTATTTTAAAATTGAGTTACAGTATTCTAAATACCAAGTATCCTTTGTTTTTCAACTAAAATGTATTTTAATTACAAAGCATTTACATTTTTTTTCAGAAAAGATATTTCAAATACAAGATACAAAAATTGTATTTCAATAACAGAAAAAAAATTTAAAAAATACTCAAGCCTATAATACATGAAACCTGCTACATTTTATTAGGATTGAAAAAGAAAAATCAAGTATTTTGTGTTATTCAAATACAGTGTACTTTAATACCAAAAATATTTTGTTTTAATTACAAAATACTTACTGGTGGACGTTCAGCACACAATACTAGGAACATACTCTATTTGGTAATTTATTTTGTATATATAAAATACTTTTTTTTATATTATTTTAGTATCTTGAAAATAAAATACAATGCTTTTTTTTGTATTTTGTGTTTATAAAAAATACAGTCAATACAAATTATCTATATTGTTTAGCTTTCATCATTATACTTTTTTTTTATTTCTATTTATTTTATATATTTGTTTGTTCATTTTGCTTTATTTTATTATTATTTATTTTGTCTTAATTATTTATATTTATTTTTCCTGTATGTAAATATTGTTTAAACTGACACCTTCAGCACTAATACTTATTGCCCTTAATTGTTGCAAATTGTATTATTATTTAATAAATAAAAATGGATCAGAAATTTAGAACATATACCTATATTCATTTGGTGATATCCTGAGCACTTGACTGCCTCAACTATTAATACGCACTCACACACAAGTATATAAATAGATGAGTATAGGGGTACTCACGTTGTTAGTAGCATGCCGTTGATACAAGACACTGAACGATAAGAAGTAGCTAGAGTTGACAATATGAGAACTAGTGGGGGACGGCAGCTGCGGGAAACCCCGACCTCTGCCGATCCGAACTGGGAGGGTTGTTCTCAACGGTCTTCTGAACAAGGGGTTGCCTTCAACTCGATTAACAATGGACGGGGCTAACTAGCGGATCCGCGGATGATGGCCCTCTTGCCAAAAATATGCTTGATACGTTGTCTCTGACCTTCAAGGCCATGGTTGATCTGCATTTGTTTCATTGGACAAGGACAAACCCCATAAAGAATAAATCTTGAAAACTAGTGTTTCAAAATTTTTTTTTTAATTACAAAATAAAATACATTTTTCGTATTTTGCATTTTAAGAAGTAAATTATAAAACAGGTCGTCAGTAACTGTATTTTCTTTTTGAAATAAAAAAAAGTATTTGTATTTTATTTCCAAGAAACTAAAATAAAATTAATGTATTTTATTTCGTATTTTAAATGAACAAAATATATCATACATACATATAAAATCGGGACTGGGCAAAAAGTATTTGTACCTGTACTTGTACATGAATACTTCAGTACTTTGTACCTGTCCTCTTATTTCTTATTATGGCGGTTTGTTGTATTTTTTTTTTTTTTTTTTTTGGCTACTGTTGTTTTTGAATTTGATATATTCTTTAGGTATATACTACAAAAGACTCTGGGCCACTGCCGCCACATTATATTTAGGTTTCCTTGACTTAAAACATAGGATTTAAATTAAAACAAAATATTGAGTTTCTACTCATTTTTGTTTCTATTCACTTTGGTTCTCCAAAGTTATGAATTCTTTAGTAATTTGTCTAGAGATCCCGGTTAGGCAGTTACTTATTTCGATTATCATCCCAACCTACCCTACAGCGAGCCACATCCAAAAGTTGTACTATTCAACTGATCAATTATAATAACAAATCTATTTTTTTTTAAATTATAATAACAAAACGAGCAATTCATTTTACAACTAGCTGATGTGCCCGTCATTGACGGATGTGCAGTTAAAATTTGAGTATCTTTTTTGAGATAGATTTTGTATTATGGGAGAGGGGGGTCCTCATTTAATTTTATAAAATTGGGTGGAGGGGGTTTGTTTTGAAATGTTCTATGGACGGGGGGCTTATGGAAGTCAAGGTTTCGTAATAGCCATTATAAAAACTTCGTTATTCGGCTATTTCTCTAGAGATCCCTTTAATATAATCCCTTTACAGATAATTTTAATTTGTCTAGAGATCCCGGTTAGACAAGTTCCTTCGATTCTCATCCCAACCTACTCTACCGCGAGCCACATTTAAAAGTTGAACTATTCAAATGATGGAAAAAATTATCACAACTCAACGGGAAAATCCGAAATCCCGAACATCTGTAACGCGTTGTCGCTTAAAACACGGGTAATACACACCAATTTTTCATTTTTTCCGATCTTCCCGTTGAAGGTGTCATTCGATTCAACTTTCAAGCCTAACAAATGCTGTCCTATACATTTTTAGGATTAACCGAACGCATTAGCCGGAACAAAAACCGGCAAAAAAAAATCCCAAAAATTTTACCCCGCCCGTCACAATATTCAGATCAACTTCTAATTTTACACGGATGTAGGTGACTCAATGTTATTTAGGTTATTTTTCCAGCGTTAAACTCAGCAGAGTTTAAAGAAGTGGAGTGATTACAACTCTTTTTGATCATTTCAATCGACTGATCACAATCTCCTCGCTTCATCATTAATGAAAATTAAAAACAAAAAATTGTAAAGATCGGTGGTGGTCGGTTCAGTTGTGTTGCACCTAAACAAATAGCCGAATAACAAAGTTTTTATTATGACTATTGCGAAAACTTGACTTCCATAAGCCTCCCCCCATTCCATAAATAATTTCAAAACAATTTATATAATCAATTTATTTTTATTTATATAATCGATGTAACAAATGTTTACGATTTTCTCGAAAACGGCTCAAACGATTTTGATCAAACTCGGTATATCAGTGCATTATTAAGCAGTTTTTAATATAATGTTGGTTTTATTTTCATTTAGGCTATCTTCCTTGGTAGCCCACGTCACCAATTTCGGTTTTAAATGTCCCAACATATATATACAAGTTAAACAAATAAAAACTTTTCTCACATTTTTCACAATGAATTTCCCGTTTCGATCCTCAATTTACTAGCCTAATATTCATTAAATCAGTCGCCATTTATATAGGAAGTAAGATCTGACTGGCAAACTCTAATTTTTTTAATAAAGATGTTATAAATATTCAAAAAATTCTTTTAAAGTTTTCATCAAATAATGTAGATTTTGTTTCACACACGCTGTCGAACTATTTGGGTTGCTGGGAAGTGCATTTCGTTTTATCACTGATTTTCATCATCGTGTCATCACCTAAACACTCAGAAGTCGACAATATTGATTTGGGTGCATCGACTTCCAATAAAAAATTCAATAGCTCATGTGCAAACCATTTCCCGTTTTTGCTAGGAGATGGGCCATTCTTTTCTTTTTTCTTTTTATTTATTTAGACATATAATATTCTGTCTCGTGTACAATAATTATAGTGATAAATGAACACATTCACACAATATATACAGAAAATATAAAATTAAAAAAAGTAAAATAATAACTAAATAATATTTAAAAATCTATGTACAATAAAGAATAAAATAACCTAAAGATAAGTAAATTAAAAACATAAAAACACAGTCATTCCTATATACAATATATACAATCAGGCAGAGAACCCTAAGCTAGGCTTCTCCCTCCAACTATATAAGGAAAAGCAGGACTCCAAGAGATCCCTGCGCTACTCTCTCAACTGCGTCGGTGGTGCTAAAGCCATTGGAGTTTGAGCGAGAGCCACATACACTCATGTCTTGAGTGGAGAACCTGGCCATTGCCAGAACTTCAAAATATATATTATAAAAGATTTATAACCTCCGAGGAGGGTTGTAGGGATGGGTGAAACTAGATAGGGATTGTGCTAGGGGATTTGGATGATTGATAAGGTTCCGATGGAATTTGGAAAAATTTTCAGGGATAAGGTCAAGGACAAATGGGATATTAACGTCATGGTAGAGGTTTTGTTGGTTACATAGAACGGAGCATCGACTATTGTTCGGAGGGCTTTGGACCGAAAGGAGGATTGGATGCGTTTGATGTTAGAAACTTTTGCTGTCCCCCAAAGTTCAAGTCAGTAGGTAGAAGTTTTTTGCGCTCGCGATGAAACAACAAATTCTTAATTTGTTTAAGCGACAAATTCTTAATTATTTTTCACCTCTATCACCGTATAATTATATTATCCTATTTAAATAAATTAACGATTAATAAATAAAAAAAAATATTTTTACCTGCATCACCGTACAATAATTATATTTATCCGATTATTTTTTCAACTTATCGTTACTAATTCTTATGTCTTTGCATTGGGTGATTTTATTATTCCATAATTCGGAAGAATTATGGTAATCGTCAATAAAAGACTTAGTTTTTTTGTTCGTCAGCTCCATGTTGCCCGCAACAAGCCGCACCGATCCGAGCGCTGTTGGATAGACGACGACACTGCTCGACACATTGAATCATGTGGAGAGATGACGCATTGGACAGACAACAACGGTCAACTTGTCGCATGCGGCAAGGAAACATATTTTTTGTCGCTTTGTGTTCCCTTTATGGAAAGACTGTGAGTAGCATGCCGCATGATACATGTTGCCTAAAAGTTTCTTCAGTGGCATTCCGTCTTTACAATACAACATCATTTGTGAATCCTGAATGCTTCTCATTTTGTCACAAATCATCCATAAAAACCTTAATGTTCTATATGATTCCGATTAAGCCCAATCCAGATACCTATCCTTCCATAATTAACTTCAGAGCCATCCGAATGCTCTAGTTTCTAATCTTGCTTTCTCTTCGATCCCTGATAACTCTCCAAGACCTCTGAAAAGAAGATGGAGTCGTGATCTCCTAATGTAAATATATTTTTACCGTTCTATCAGTGTGTAGTTTCTCCACAAGTGTTTTCATGTCTCTATATTCCTGTGTTCTCACTTACTAGATTTATTTTTATTTTTAAAACAATTGTAAATAGCATGAATAATAAAAAAAAAAGTTATATCTTTTTTATAGGTTGAATTTTATTACTAAACCAAAAGCTTCCATCGATCCAAACTCCTCTAAAAATTTCAGGCGGGTCAAAGGTCACAAAAACCTGTTGTAACCATTCAAATATCTTTCTTTTTCTGTACAATTTTTCAGGATCCCTCTTAAGGCTAAGAAATAGGCAAGTAAAATGAGGACATTGGTCTCAGTTTGAATGCTTTATTTGATATAAAAAAATATCATGACAATGTTTTATGGTCCCTCAACATAGGATTAATTTGAAGTTCATAAAGCAAATTAAAAATGTTTTTTTAATTTTTTCACTTATTTTTTTAAATTTTTTTATTGATGATATTTACAACTGTATTACAATTAAAAATGCATTCAGTAAATGTGAATAAAAGAATATAACAACATGAAATCACTTGTTGAGAAACTACCCACTGGTAGCACTCCAAAAATGTATTTACAAAAGAAGATCTCGAGGCCATCTTCTTATTTTCACTTATAAATCCAAAACTTTGGTTCCTAGAGAAAACCTTTTTATTTTATGAATTGAAGAATCATTATATCAGTTACAGGAATTAAAATAATAAGTTAAATAACTAGTTCAAATTTCCTCCCACACTCGCCAGTACGAATTATAGCCTACTTACTAAATGAGCTATAAAATTTACAGATTTTTTAGCCTTTTCCTAACGGAAAAATAATTAAAAAAAATTAAAATTGTTATGGTTTATCCCTGAATGAAAATAAAATTCGGCATTTAAATCCTGAAATAAAAATGTTTTCCCTAATATCATCGTTTTGAAGTTATCAATCAATAACCGAAAAAAAAGTCTTAAAAAATCTTCATTTTCAAGTTATAACGTTACTGTTGCAAAATAAAAAATAAAAATAAAACTGCATACGTGTAACTACGTATCATTGAAGTATTACCCTTTTTGAAAAAATAAATAAAAATAAAAATAAATATATATGTACATAAAAGTGATAGGATCTTTCGCAGCTGTGGGTGTGTGAATAGCTTCAATATTTCCACTGTGGCTCTATCACATATTCATGTGAATTTATGTTTACATATTCATTAACCGAATTGAATTGGCAGAGATGAATCGTTAAAATTTTGTTTCCTCGTCACAGGAATCTGAGGGGGAAGGAGACTTTTAGACAGGTTATAGAATTGGGGGGGGGGGGATATTATCTTGTAGCCGGTAGAAACTAAGATATCGATTACCTAACTATTTCATGTCTCGAACCGTATAAAATCGATGTATACAAGGTTCTTAATCAATTTTATTGATACATCTGGAGCGATAGATTTCTCACTACAACTTCAACATGATCTATCCATAAGAAAATTAATATAGATTTAGGACCCTATAACTTTCACAAACAACTACAACTAACAATAACAACTAAATGACACAAACCAGACCCAGTAAACCAATTAGAAATGAAGACGTAAAATAAAACATTTGAGATGTTTTTCTTTATTTACTCCTCATATGGCCATAAAATCCAAAGGTTATGGATGTGGTTTGGGAAAATATTAATTCATCTTTTCGACGGTTGTAGTAATGTCGGAATAGGAGTAAATCCAAAGGAATTATAAATAGTTCCTCCCATAAAATATAGTTCAAAAATGTATATTTTTTTAATTTAGAAAAAGTTCGAATTTATAAGTTTCAAAGGACACTATTAACGAATGTATATTGATTTTTCGTGACAAAAATTAACTTTTTTTTTTGTTTCATTCAATAATATAACAGTCTGTCATATGGAAAATAATTATAGTAAGGTAAGAACTCATTCATACCATACATACAGAAAACATAAAAAAAAGTATATAAAATAAATAAAAATAAAATATAATAAAGATAAGTAAATTAAAAAAAAAACATAAAAAACACAGACATACCTATATACAATATTACGACCTACGTTAGCGGCATGTTTTGTTTTTTTATAATTTATTATACATTTGAAATCGTTTTATACAATTAGCAATAATTTTTTCTAAATTTACACACAAAAAAGTCCGTGGTACAGACCCCTTTTTATCAAATCATTAACATCCGCCTGAAACTTCGTAAATAGCTTCATCTCATCGTGACCTACAAATATTTTATTTACGAAATTCTTGAGTTACGGAATGGACTTAATCCGTAACAACTATTAATATTAACTTTTATTTAATTTAATCTTTTAATCATTCATTGACCTTTCTCATGACCTTTATCAAAGCCCTAGATAGCCAGGTCAAGCTATCTCTAATAGCTTAGAAATAGTTATCTAGAATGTACTGACTGGACAGAAGACACTTATCAAGACTTAGGGAACAATAACCGTTTTCCACAAACGGGCACTTTCTCACAGACTTCATATCAATTCTAAAAGATAAGGAAATCAATTCGTAACTTCATTCACACGCTTCCTAGGCCGACCAGAATTGATTCATCTCCCCTACTATTCCTGAGCATATAACCCCCATCCTTCTGAGACCAAATCACTCATGCAGTTGCATTCTTGAGTCAGACTCTTCACTGTAGGAGACCTAGAGTGAACTGATGTAGTCAACACATATATCCATATTATATTACTCTGTATTTTAGATGCCATTTGTAACATTATGAATTAAACCATTATTTATAAAGTCTCCACTGTCTCCGATTCGTTGACTTCGGAATTGTGGCCTTTTCAATCTCGGGGTCAGGAAACTTAGACTATTTAATTAAGTACTAAAAACTCGTAAATACTCATTTGCTTTCCACTTAGATCGTAAGATAATTTGATCACAAAATCGATAAAAAAGGTGGCCTACAAAAATATTGGACCGTTTGGCAAATATAACCTCGTTATTAGGACAATTTTGTTGTGTAGGACAAGCCGAACGGCTCAATATCTTTGAAGACCCCCTTTTTTTTTATCGACTTTGTGCTCAAATTATCTTACCATTCAAGTGGAAAACAAATGGGTATTTAAGAGTTTTTAGTACCTAATTAAATAGGCTAAGTTTGCCGAGCTGCAGATTGGAAACGCCTCAATTCCGAGAATTTTCGTAAATAAAATATTTGTAGGTTACGATGAGATGAATTTACGAAACTTCAGGCGGATGTTAATAATTTGATAAAAAGGGGTCTGTACCACGGACTATAAATAAATAAATCGATCGATATTTTACAATTTAGAAATCCAAACAAAGCAAAGATGAGAAATAATAATATCAAAAAATATTAAAATGTTTTATTATTTAAAAATATTATTTGTTTTTCTATCGCCTCCTAGGCAATTGGAAAGAACTGTTGGACATGTGTCTAATTTTTCGACCAAGTATCCCCAAATATAATTATTGCAATCGGTGACCCAACGCCCGTGACCTTCCTATGTAAACTAGGAGTTTAACTATAGTTGTAGGTTTCAGTTAACTGAAGGGCTTACAGCTAATAACTATTTCAGATTCTAGATAAACCTCATCTGAACATATAAAGTCTGGATTACCTTCTCACGTATTTTTGTATTTACATGAGATATATAGGAAATTTATGGCCCTTACCAATTGATATGCATGGTATTCTTGATATTGGAAACCTAAAGATCTACAAAAAAAATTATATAAATAATGCTCCAATTTTCAGTAGAAAATATTGTGCTTTTTTTATGAATAGGAAGCGATGACAAAACAAATATTTAATTTAAGTAATTAACATTGCTTCACTGTAAACTATAACAAATATACTCCAAATGAAGATAGAGTTCGTCATTATTAAAACCATTTAAAGAGGGCTTTTGAGCTGCTAAACTAAGACAAGTTCTGGTTTTTAAAAAAGCATAAATTATTCGCGATTTTTTTTATTCAACTATTCTATGGATACCCCAATTTTACGAAAACTTCTTCGTTCAATAAGCTTTAAGTCCATATTAATTAAGTTGAAGTTTATTAGGGAAAAAATTTGAGATTCGCCTCAAGTTGTAATATTGTTGTAAATCTTTTATTTCTTGTTTTTCCATGTTCTGGGATGCGTTACAATTAACATAATTGCCTAAATATATTTTTAAAAAGTATTAGGTTTATGAAACTGTGTTTATAAAAGATAATAAAACTTTCATTTATTATCTTTTCTCCAGTTCTGTTATGTAGGAATTTATGGATATTTATAAGTGACAAAATAAATGTTTCTAGCAAAATAAATGTGACAAAATAAAAGTGTACTTTTAGAATGAAGAAACCTGCATCAAAATTGCTTCAATTATTTTCATGAAAGCGTTAATATTATGATTAAGATCATTTATTTTGTCCATTAAAAATACGGATCAATTTCTATAATCCAGGTCTGAATGATAAATACAGTTTAATAAACACTTTACCGGGAAAATATTTGAAAATTCAGTATAACCAGGAAAAACAAGAAATAAAAGCGTTGCAACAAAACTACTGCTTCCTATTCAATAAAAAAAACCCGACTAATTAAAAAAAAACTATTATATTGGCTATTATATTTTTATTATGAAAATCGGCCAATTGTTTATATGTATTTTGTGTAAATCTTTAGTTATGAACCACTCCTCTAAAAGTGACTGAGAATAGGCCACACCAATCTAAGCCAACACTGCAACAATACACTTATAGTCAAACATTCTAAGGGATGACGAAGATACATAAAGTTAGTGTTAAAAAACTTGAAATAAAACAATTTGTTGAATAAAAATTAAAATGATTTAATAATTTAATCCAAAGATAAACAAGATTAATTTGCAAACAAACAACAATCACCAATAAAAGTTTCCTTATACTTACGGGACACCCTGTATATAATGGACTTCGAGATAAGCATAATTATGATTTTTTTTGGAGAAAATCCGACTCAAAACAGCTATTTTTTATGAAATAGTCAACTTGCTCTAAATCCTTACTTGTTGATCATGCAATAAAAAGCTATTTACGAAATTTATTGTAAATTTAATCTTCTTTAACCTTTTGTGGGCTAATAATTTCAATAAAATGCATAATATCAGAGCCATGGCCAAAGAAAAAAAAAGTGATAAAGTTTCGCTGTTTTTTTTCCTTATATCTCGGAACGCAATGGAAAATTTCAATTGGGAAACTCAAATTCAGATTCAGCGTAGCAAGAAACTTAAAAAAACACAGAAATCCGACTGTTTGATTTTTTTCCCTATCCAACTATACAAAATTTGACTGGAATAATGTCATTTGACGCTTTCAGTTTTCAAAACGTAACCGAGTACATCGTCAGTCAAGGTGAATTCTCTTTTAGGAACCCATTATTAACATCATATCAGATTTCAGCCGTCAGTTCTTTCATTAAATGAAACTTCAAATTTCACCATTTTAATTTAAAATTTTGGATATGAAACAACTGCTTTCAACCGACCCAAGTTAATGGTTATTAGCTGTATGTCCTTCATTAAATAAAATAATCGGTTGCTCCGAGTCTCTTATAAACTGAACTAAAGACATTCCATATAATTCTGAGTTCTGAGATGGCTAGTTCAGAAAAGAGAGGTTCAACAGAGTTATTCGTTTATTAAAAAAGACACAACGAATTTAATCACATGCCTTATTCAGAAGGATCAAAAATTAGGGGGTAGAAATTAAAATTCCTTTAGAACGGGGAAGAAATGTACTCCTGTAAACAATGGGACTGAAGCAAGAGTGCGATCCGATGATTCTAATCCGGAATGGCTGAATGGTGCCAGTACGCTGTAATCCCGGTTTATCCTCGTTCTAAGCCCAGGAGATGGTTTCTTGACTCCTACCCTTTTCTCTATCTACATTAATGATCAGCTACTTCCCGTCATCCGATCCCATCCTCGACAGAGATGATTTACTCAAAGTGCAGGTTCCAATATCAGCCTAGGAAGCTAAGGATTAGACTAGTTTCGAATACGAACAAAGGATCTGCTATCCCAATTTTACAAGCCAACCTTCAAAAAATGTTTGGATGTCTTAAAAGTTCGTTTGGGCTTTAAGACGTAAGACCCAGGGTCATCAACTCCTGTGAGTCGATTATATTTGTAAACTCTATAGAGAAAAAAAAATTAATAATAGATTGATAGAATGATAAATGAAAAAGGTATTAAAACACATAAAAATGAAGTATATTAATCTAAATTAAAAAAAAAACAAAAAAAGCACAATGAAATAAAAAATTATATTTATTTTTATATTTTATTTAATAGCCTATGGATTTTAAGAAAATTTATTACTGTTTTTATGTTCGATTCGTTATTGCTTAATACTACTGATATATCCGGTTTTAGAGATAATCTATTTAACCTTGAAGTATAATAAGGGCATTCTTGGAAAATATGATTGATTGTGAGAGGGCTATTGCAGTGGTGACAATTCTGTGGTGCTGCTGTGACCAAAAAAGGATAAAATAAAAGATAAATAAAAAAATTTTAATAAATATAATTTTTCATAGGAATTTTTATTTGTTGGGCGCCTGGCTTTACTAGCCTTTCATCTCTAAAGAGATAAATTAGAAAACAGAAAGTACTTACCCTTTAATGGCCATCATAACATATTTACTCTACATGCTAGCTCAGGTGAGAAGGGTTAGGTTGGATAATTTTTATAAAGCAGCAAAAAGGTTAAACAGATCTATTTACAAAAAGAAATATTTACAGAATTAATACTATGTACAATAAAAAGAAATAAAATACAAGGAAAAGGAGGGAACTCAAACATAATTACTATATAAAATTAAAGTTAAAAAGGAAGATATTTAAGATAATAAAGATAATACAAATAACAAAAAAAAAAAGATACTTATTTTATATACAATATTATGCCACATCCAAAGATAGTCAAGATACAATAAGATGTAAGAGTATATGCACATGCTAAAATATCAATTAGTCATCTGCTTAGGAAACAAAAGAGAGTCGAGTTTGTTTTGTTTCCAGTGCTTCCTTAATCTTGGTTACACTGCTTAGTGATGAGATGTACATGAGTTAAATTTGTGTGTCCTATTCTTAACCTTGTCACGGTTACCTCCTCTCTACGATTAGGGCGGTTTGATGTGGTCCAGGGCTTAACTGATTTTTTTAACAATTTTTAATTTGCTAGTCGGGCTTTCGTTCCACATAGATTGCCAACCATCCGACATTTCCTTTTCGAGAGGAAAACTCATTTCTGGAGGGGTCAGGATATGAGTACCTCGGTATGGGGGAGCGATTGCTTTCTTGGCTGCCGTATCTGCAAAACTCATTACCAACTATACCTGGTTGGGAACCCATATAAAACAAACAGATTTTCCCAAATTTT
Source organism: Nezara viridula (assembly GCA_928085145.1). NCBI lineage: Eukaryota > Metazoa > Arthropoda > Insecta > Hemiptera > Pentatomidae > Nezara > Nezara viridula. The sequence goes on along the minus strand of OV725078.1, from coordinate 121,708,720 downwards.
CAAGAATGAGAAGATATTTGTGTATTTTTAGGATAACTGGATGTTTTGAGTACATGTCGTTTAAACATATTAATGAACTCAAGGTGTCAGTCATCAAGACTATTGTGCCTGGAGTTACTGACATACAGAAGTGGCGGGCTGAGGCTATTGCATGAAGTTCCGCGGTGTATATACCGTTTAATTTATGGAGTTTTATTTTATGTCTGGAGTCATCGGTAACCAATGAAGAACTTGTAGTATCATCGGATTACGAACCATCGGGTCTTCAAAGTTATAGGTTCTATGTTCTTTGCAAATTGCTATAACCAGAGCTCGAGGGTTTTTAAATAAAACGAAGAATATGTCATATAATATGCAATAAAAGCGGTAAAATATGCAGTATTTTTTTTTTAGCTTTAACAACTTTATTTAATAATAATACAATCTTTTACAGAAGTACAGGACTATAAGTGTTAATTCCTACAATATATACTACAATTTATTTATTTATTAAATAATATAACATTATGTCACTTGGACAATGGTTATAGGAAGGTAAGATCACAATACAATATAAACATACAAAATGGAAATGAGTATATATAATTAGAAAATAAATAAATGAAATTTAAAAAATGTTAATAATAATAAATTAATTACATTTAAAAAACGATAGATTTGAACTTTAATAAAAATAAAATAAATGTTCTCAAAACTATGGGCAATATACGAGGAAAACAGGACACCAGGTCTTCACTGTGCTACTATCTCAACTGCATGACTGTTACAAAAAGCCAGTAGAGATTAAGCAAGAGCACTATATGCAGTAATTAGATAAAACAGGCACAAAAAGACTGGAAATATACTATATCAACTTTATACATTAACCTTCTAATATCTGTGAGACTTAGGCGCTTTCTCGACTCTAGCTTGCGCCTTCGGGTCTGGGAGAGACCCTCGTTAGTGCTACGTCGGGCTCGGACTGGTGGCATCAAATATAAAATAAATTTAAATAAACCAACGGGCGTTGATGATCTAGTAGTTTTACGCTCATAATAAACCCAAGCAAACACATTTTATTGCAATACTATAAGAGTAATATTGTATTGTATAGAATAAAATACTTATATTTTATAATACACGTTTTGCCGTTTTTGGCTTAAATTGCACGATTTTGATTGCATTAAATTGCACATTTTTGTACTTTTGTGATAAATTAGATAAATTATAAAGACAAATGCGTATGTTTGTGTTAATATTGGCGTTTTAGTTTTACTATATTTTTTCAAATTAAATTTATTATTCAAGATAAAAAAATACGAGGAAGTTAAATAATTTTGGGACAAGCAAAAAAAAAAAAATAAAAAGAAATATTCTTCACAAGTGAGAAATATTCTTGTAATGGAACTTGCCTAAAGTATTGGATAATAAAAAGCTGCTTTCCTAAAATAAGTTATTTTGATAGTAAGAAAATTTTAATTCTATTTTATTCATTTATTTTTATTCTATTATTTATATTTTCTTCCTTCACTATGATATTTTATTTTGTTCTTATTTATCTTTATATTATTTTGAAATTATCTTTTTTTTTTTTTTTTTTTTTTTTTGAATTTGTAAATATGGTGTGAGTGTGCTCTCAGAACTCTATTATAAGTTTCCTTTATTGAGACAGATTGTAATATTTATCGATAAACAAATAATCCACTAGTTTTCCTTACTTCCCTGTCCTTGCCCCTCGGTTTTTTCTCATTTATTTTTTGTGGGGAGGATTACGTGAAAAGAAAATTGTATTGATTTGAGGAACATATGTGTAATTAATTAATGAATCTCGTACAGTTTAATGGGGTAAGGAATTATTAAAAGTCAGCTATCAAAAGATTGCTACTGTTTTGACTTCAATTCTCACTCATTCTTTACACAGTTCAGTACCCTTCTGGCTTTAAATTTGTTTGTTGTAATTTCATTATAATAATTATAATAATAATAATAATAATAATAATAACCCGTGAGGAGTTGCTAGTCTCCCATCGGGCGCCTCCCCAGGTGGCGGATAGGGGAAATCTCACCAGATATGGTGGGTACCGGGGAAATAAAATACCCGGGGTGGACCAAAACTAGCAAAATCCAGGTGCGACGGTTCCCATATTGGGCGGCAACCTGGTCAGCGTCTGTTCTCCATGTCAGGAGCGGCTGTTTAAATCACCTGGCAGGAAGGTATAAAATGCACCTACCCATTAAAAATGGAGCTACGAAATAGAAGATTAGCCTCGGACGAGCCCGATACTGAGGCTGCATCGGGCGGGAACAGTGGACAGCTTCCTTCAGGGACTAGTGGAGCGAGCGGCACTACCCTGTCGTCACGGACCGCAAGGCTGCAACGTTTACCGGCCAACAGTTCGAGTTCGAGCTTGGAGGAGAGACATTCTCCACCCGCGCGAGTTCGGCAACAGAGACCAAGAGGTGCAAAGAGGATGAAATGGACGCCAAAATGAATATGGCTGTCATCCGAGCATACTACTTGGCAACAAAACTTGAAACAGAGAAAACAGGATATCTGAACCGTATACAGAGATACTGGCGTGAGTCCTTCCCAGATATTAATATAAGCACGCAGAGACTGAGTGATCAGGTAAGAGTAATACTTACGAGAAATTTTCTTACTTCAATGACCTCCAACAACTTAAAAACGAAGTTCGTATGTTAATAGCCACTGAAAATGATGTCGAGCTCTCTGATGGAGCGCTAAATACAAGAATAGATTCAGACGCTGGTGTAATCAATGCCTCAGTCGGTAATAAAGATTCAGCGGAACAATTGGATGATGCGGATATAGAAAATAGATTGAGTCAATCACTTTTGACCGAGCATATTCTACTTGAGGGAATACCGCTTCAGGAGCGACCATCGTTGCCACGAGTACCGTATAATAAGGCCACAATTAAAATAACAATATAATGAATAATGTTCTTAAGGATAATATAGCCCTAATTAATGGCCTTCAAGATATCCCTCATTGGCTATATATTGCTGCCAAGATAGTTACATTAGAACTGGGCATAAAAATGGAAGATAAAAGTAAAAATAAACTTCCAACTGGATATAGTGGAATACCACAGTGGAAGAGAAGACTTCAAAGGAAAATTGATACCTTACGTGGAAAAATTGGCGTCATCTTAAACTATATTCGTAACCCTCAAGCTGCAAGACCTAAGACAAAAAGGAAGATAGATGAGATTATAGTACAGAATTTGGGAACCGTAATGGAATGTGAGTTAATTGATAGTCTGACTCGATATCTAGATATTCTGAAACAAAAGCTGGCAGTTTACGCCAGCAGATTGCGCAGATATAGTGAGGCAGCTTTACGCAGGAAACAAAATCAGCTGTTCAAGCAGAATGAACGTCAGTTTTATAGAAACCTAGTAAAAGAAGAAAAAATATCGATCAAATACCCTGATGACATTGAAATCCATTGGAGAAATTTATGGGAAAAATCGGGGAATCACCTCGAGAGTTCTTGGATACAAGAAGAACTGCAAAGTCTTCAGAATGTCAATGGAATGATGGAAGTGACCATAACTGTGGAAGATGTTTCGGAAGCGGTCAGAAACATGAAAAATTGGAGGGCACCAGGACCTGACGGAATCCAAAATTACTGGATTAAAAGATTTCATTGCTTCCATGAATTGCTGGCCAAAGGTTACCAGGAAATACTTGAAGACAAACAGAGCCCCTGATGGTTTCTCTGATGGCATCACGTATATGCTTCCGAAAAAGAATGATTAAACATGCGTCCTGAAGATTTTCGGCCGATAACGTGTTTAAATGGTCTGTATAAAATTCTAACTTCCATCTTGGCAACTAAGATATATGAGCACCTCGAAAGTGAGAATATATACCCATAGAACAGCTAGGGTGCAAAAAAGGTGCTAGGGGTTGTAAAGAACTCCTAGTAATAGATTCGTTCATTGCAGCACAAGTTGCGAAAAAACAGCGAAACCTCTCTATGGCATGGATCGATTATAAAAAGGCCTTTGACTCGGTTCCCCACAGCTGGCTACTTAAAGTACTAGATATATACAAGGTTGAATCTAAAGTAAGCAGGCTCCTTTCAAACTTAATGACAGGTTGGAAAACTACGCTGAAA
>OV725078.1:121624594-121702094 GCA_928085145.1 Nezara viridula | reverse complement strand
CAGTTATAAAAAGATATCTGCTATTGTTGAAATAATGTCAAATATTGACCAAACAACTCGAAATATGTCCTAGAGAGAATAGCAGTGGTATCGGGACTAATTATGAGGTGTGATGTCCCTCGTTGAAACTGTTGGGCTGGCTGAGAATTGGCTGGATGGACAATAGGCCTCAACCAATGAGCTCCTTAATTAATGCAAACTAGCTTACCTTCAACGTGATTGGTGGCTCTATTTCAACAGGAGTTGGATTGCCTGGTGATTCCCTTCCTTCCGGCTTCCGGTTTATTTTGTTTTAGTAATTGCTTTGTCAGCTGGATCATTTGGTCATTGTGAATGAAACGATTATTAATAAGACATTATGGAATATTCCAGCAAATAGTTAAATTTATTGACAAATATAGCGGAGTGAGATGAAAAGACATTCCAAAAGACAATGTTCTTATTCCACCATGAATTTTTCATATGGCTAGTCACCTAATATTCCAGTTAATGAATGATTATAGAGAGAAATGGAAGGAACTCAATTTTTGACTTTGTAAATTAATTAAGACTAGTCAGGAGGCAAACATACTAAAAGTCCCTACTCCTAGAAGGTGAGACGGATTTAGGGGGGGGGGTAGGGAACACAGACGGTCACTTTTTTGGCTTTGTCGCTTATATCAGGGAACACATCATAGCAATAATGATGTACTATACAAAATTTAAACTCATAAAATTTCCAATTGATGATATATATTTTTACGCTATCTCGCATAACTCCCAACATATTCGTCCTCAATATTCGCTAATTTTGAAAAAAAAAAAAAAAAAATTTTCGCCTCCCGATTTTATCTTTCTTTTACGAGTTAACACTTTTCTATTCATTCTAAAGAAAACTCATGCGGAAGAAAGTTGTTGAGCATTAAATTGTCGTCAAGAATATATATTATTTTACAATCTTATTTTACACTCTTCAAAAGTCAAAGCAATTATAATTTAATATGTAAATTCTAAGTATTCTAGGTCTTATCCTTTCCCCAGTTTACATGGCTGACATCCGAACCCGTCCAAACACTGTCACCGCCACCTCATAATACTACTGTCTTAATACCTCGCTTATCCCTGTTGATCAAAGGACTCCACCTGGATAAACGTGTCACTCGGAAACCTCATACAAAAATAAAACGGCAGGAAACCTCTTGATGTTTCCGACTACTACAACACTTATTAGACAAACAATCTAAGCTTCCAAATAATCACAAATATATATATAAAACGCTTCGGGGAGTTATCAGTAATCGGAGAGGAAGCTAGGTTAGAAATGAGAGGATTAGCATGATTCCGAGATTCATTATAGAAGGATAGAAATTACCTTATTTTATTTTATTTTTTTTTTAAATTTGTAAATATGGTGTAAGTGTGCTCTCAGAACTCTATAATAAGTTTCCTTTATTGAGACAGATTGTAATATTTATCGATAAACAAATAATCCATTAGTTTTCCTTACTTCCCTGTCCTTGCCCCTCGGTTTTTTCTCTTTTATTTTTTGTGGGGAGGATTACGTGAAAAGAAAATTGTATTGATTTGAGGAACATATGTGTAATTAATTAATGAATCTCGTATAGTTTAATGGGGTAAGGAATTATTAAAAGTCAGCTATCCAAAGATTGCAATTTGAATACAAAGTTGAGCAATTTGTAACGCCATCACGTAAATTGTTGTGAATGAAGTTTATCCAAGTTAACTAATGAAGACATTGACGCCTGAGAAAGACATCACTCGCGGGCTTGTTTAATAGTTGCCCAGCTGCCACCAAACTTCTCAACTGCATCCAGCCAGCTAGCTCATTGTTGATTCAAAATCAACTCCCTTCCTCACCGCCAGCCTGTGAATAGGCTCGGCAACCACCTCCTATATATCTACCATTTATTTTTCGGACAACTTTTTTTAAATACATCATACAGTATAACAATGATAGTAAAAATAATGATAAAAATGTTATCATAATATATTTATATCATAATAATGATAATAATATTATTTATATCATAAATAATAATAAGTTCATTTCTCCTCACCTCTTGCCAATAGAACTAATTTAATAAACAACCGCTCTCAATTTATAGCGTTTCTTTATTATTTTTATTCGTAGATTTCGGAGATACTTTATCCCCCTCCTCATCATCTATAAATTTGTAAATAATATATTATAGGTTCCATAGTAAACCAGTCATTTACATTATATAAATTTAATTTAAATAATTTTATAAATTCTAATAAATCCCATCAAATCATCTTTACCCTTCGCCATAAACCTATGACCTCCTGCCTTACAGTATCCTTTAATAATACCCCACTTATACCTGTTGAACAAATCCTGTACCGTGGACTCCACTTGGACGAACGTCTAACTTGGAATCCTCAAACCAGATTGAAACGACGAGAAACCGTTTATGTTTTCTTCTTTATTTCACAGGATACAATCAGATAATGAGGATCTATTATATAAGCAACTTGGAACGATATTATAATAACGAACAGAAAACCTTTTAATAGCATCTTGTGAAGGGAACAACACCCACCGAAATCGGAAGGCGACATTACAAAAGTTCAAGAGATGAGGAAAACTGATAATTAAAATCAACAGTTCGATGGACCGACGCTAATTTGAAATTAAATAAGATTCTGAATATAATTAAGTTTAGTGCTCTACGACGAATTCTATTTCAAAACGAGGCAATTTAATTCAGTATTCGAAGAAAGGCAATTAAATTATTAATATTTAACAGTGGGAAAATTATATTTATTTAAGTAAATTAATCGATTTATCTTTTTTCTATAATTACACACTAGGTATAGATTTGTAAATTACATCCCAAACTCTTCAATCACACATCACAAACCTTGAAGAATGGTGTCAAAACTGGAGGATTAAAATAAATTCCAATAAATCCCATCAAATCACCTTCACCCTTCGTCGTAAACCAATGACTTGCTGCCCTATAGTATCCTGTAATAACACCCCAATTATCCCTGTAGAACAAATCCGATACCTAGGACTCCAGCTGGACAAACGTCTCACTTGGAATCCTCATACAAGACTGAAATGACAAGAAACTGCTCGACGTTTCAAAATACTCCAACATTTACTAGACAAACGCTCTAACCTTTCAATTAATTACAAAAGAATCATATAAATGACCATAATAAGACCTATTTGGACTTACGGAGTTGAGCTTTGGGGCTTCACTAAGCCATCAAATTCCTCTCGTATCCAATCATTACAATCCAAAATCCTTCGAAAAATCCTCAATGCTTCTTACTTTGTCACCAATAAAATCATCCGTAACGACCTTAATGCCCCACATGTTTCCGATATGATCCAATCCAGATACCTACCTATCCTTCTATAATGAATCTCGGAATCATGCTAATCCTCTCATTTCTAACCTAGCTTCCTCTCCGATTACTGATAACTCCCCGAAGCGTTATATATATATATATATATATATATATATATATATATATATATATATATATATATATATATATATATGGATTATTTGTTTATCGATAAATATTACAATCTGTCTCAATAAAGGAAACTTATAATAGAGTTCTGAGAGCACACTTACACCATATTTACAAATTCAAAAAAAAAAAATAAAATAAGGTAATTTCAAAATAATATAAAGCTAAACAAGAACAAAATAAAATATCATAGTGAAGGAAGAAAATATAAATAATAGTAATAATAGAATAAAAATAAATGAATAAAATAGAATTAAAATTATCTTAAAAAAAAGTAATGAAAATAAACATCTTAGACGCAGGTATACCTATTTACAAAGGAAAACTATGTAAGATTTTTGATGTTTGGTTCAGATGCGATATCTTTAAACTTCATGACGAACCGTAGGGTCTTTGGAGATCACCTTGAATGTGAATCATTATGCCAATTAATACGACACCGTGTCCCAAATAAATCGTAGCTTTATAAAAATATTTCTTGTATACTAGCTGACACCAGTGTGTGAATTAGACACTTTCAGCTTAGGGTTCAATTATTTTTATTTTTTGAATCACTTCGTTTTTCTTAAGGAGCCGTAGGCAATACGATAGACCTTTTTTGGTAGGACAGGTGATATGAAATAATGCGGAAATTTCGACGGAAAATGGTAACATTCTATGCTTTACATTCTATGCTACTATTAATATTCCACTATCATCACCACATATGGTGATGACACATGTATTCCATCAGTTAATAACGATCCATCAATTGCATCCCAAACTCTTCACATATCACAAACCTTGAAGAATGGTGTCAAAAATGGAGAATTAAAATAAATCCTATTAAATCCCATCAAAGTACCTTTACTCTTCGCCGTAAACCTATGACTTTCTTTCCTACAGTATATTTTAGCCATTCCCCACTTATCCTTGTTGAACAAATCCGATATATAGTACTCCTTCTGGTCAAACGATTAACTTGGAATCCTCATACAAGACTGAAACGTCACAAAAATAGCTCGACGTTTTTGACTGCTCTAATACCTACTAGACAAACTCTCTAAACTTTCAATAAATGAACAAAACATCAAAAATGTTACATAGTTTTCCTTTGTAAATAGGTATGCCTGTGTCTAAGATGTTTATTTTCATTACTTTTTTTTAAAGATAATTTTAATTCTATTTTATTCATTTATTTTTATTCTATTATTACTATTATTTATATTTTCTTTCTTCACTATAATATTCTATTTGGCTTTATATTATTTTGAAATTACCTTATTTATTTATTTTTTTTTTGAATTTGTAAATATGGTGTGAGTGTGCTCTCAGAACTCTATTATAAATTTACTTTATTGAGACAGATTGTTATATTTATCAATAAACAAATAATCCAGTAGTTTTCCTTACTTCCCTGTCCTTGCCCCTCGGTTTTTTCTCTTTTGTTTTTTGTGGGGAGGATTACGTGAAAAGAAAATTGTATTGATTTGAGGAACATATGTGTAATTAATTAATGAATCTCGTATAGTTTAATGGGGGTAAAGAATTATACCTGTTACTGAACAAATCCTATACCGTGGACTCCACTTGGACAAAAGTCTAACTTGAAAACCTCATACCAGATTGAAACGACAAGAAACCGCTAGACGTTTCCGACTACTCCAACACTTACTAGACAAACGCTCTAACCTTTCAATTAATTACAAAAGACTCATATACATGACCATAATAAGACCTATTTGGACTTACGGAGTTGAGCTTTGGGGCTCCACTAAGCCATCGAATTCCTCTCGTATCCAATCATTACAATCCAAAATCCTTCGAAAAATTCTCAATACTTCTTACTTTGTCACCATTAAAATAATCCATAACGACCTTAATGTTCCTTATGATTCCGATTTGGTCCAATCCTTCCAAAATAAACTTCAGAACCATCCGAATCCTCTCGTCTCTAACCTTGCTTCCTCTTCTATCCCTGATAACCCTCCGAGGCGTCTGAAAAGAAGATGGGATAGTGATCTACTCATGTAAATATATTATTAGAGTGCTACCAATGGGTAGTTTCTCAACAAGCGTTTTCATGATATTGTATTACTCTTATGTACACATTCACTAGATCTATTTTTAATTTAATACGGTTCTAAATATCATGAATAAATAAATAAATAATAAAATAATATTAATATTACTACTTTTATTGTAATATCACTTTTAGAGAAGTATAAGTGTATTTCAAAATATAGAAAATAATACATATCACATATGTATACCTATCATATATGTACTGATTATAGATATGGAACATACTTTTTGTATATATGTGTAAATACTGGCTTATATAAAGATTTAGTGCAGTACAATAATGGAAAATACTGAATAATGAAAATGAACTTAGTTAGCTATTGAATGAATGAATTAATTAATGAACTTAGCTATTAGTGGGTAGTTAAAGTTATTATATTCCTGAGTGCATATTTACTAGTTGTATTTTTTTTATAATACAGTTGTAAATATCAATAAATATTAAAAAAAAAAAAAATATATATATATATATATATATATATTATTATTAAGATAACAAATATGGTGCAAATGAAGTATTTTATTACTGTTACTGATGTCCCTAGTTTTGGAAGAATGTAGTATAACTCGATAAACAAATTAAAAAATAAGACAATAAAAGTTTTTCAGGACATAGGGTCATACAGCATGATGTTTTTCTATTGAATTATGAATTAGTTCAATCCACAAATAGGTCCAGTGTAGATGAGCTACTGCCAGAAAAATAGTTATATTAGATAATTATTTTTTGTAATTATATATTCTAAACGGTTTTTAGGATAAATGCAACGAAGTATATAATAAGTGCTATTCAGAATTAATAGTTATTTGTTATTAGTTATTAGTTAAATTCTGGTGACGGGATTAAAATCAACAAACGCTTAGAAAAATAATAAATTATGTGGAAGCCATTTTTGTTTTATTATAAGTATACCGAATACAAAATTGCAATTGCAATTATGGAATAAATTTCATCAAGATTATAGCGAGTAACTTCATCGTCTCGTGAAGATACCACTATGATCGACTGATGACGTAAGTGATGACCTCTCATGCGTTAGAGTACTTCCAGGTCACTATCGCAATAAGTTGTCACCCTTGAAGTCTCAGAATCAATCTTTCTCATCTATTTTTATCAATCAAATCAATCAATCTTTCTCATCAATGTTTCTCATCTACTGTCAAGTAGTTTCTGCTTAATAGACTTTTTATAATAGGAGGGAGGGGACTTTTTCATTTTTTTTTTTCATTCCTCACCCAATTTTTAGAGCATAATATCAATCAAGAAAACTTCAATAATCTTTCTGTTTGTATCTCTAATAATTTCATCTCCCCTGAAGCACAGAAGAAATTACTAACTGATTTCTAAATTCAAACATCTTTACCAAATTACTCTCAAAAATAAATTTTATCCTGCAGGAAATGAAGAATGGGTAGATCTCATCCTTAGACATCCCCTCCTTAGTTATAAAAAATTTAAGTTTGACCTCCCTCCCGCTATAACTGCGTCTATCTGACTTTACTTCTTGTACAGCATCCCTGATGAAGGCCGAAACTTCGGGCTGAAACTTCGGCGAATTTAAAAATAAATAAAATCATTTATTTTTTACCATTTTGATTTGACTGATCACCCCAACCATCCTTCTCTTCAACTTTTTATAATAATTCCCTGGGCTTCTCCAAACTGCCAAATATGAGTTTGGTACCAGCGTCATGTAGTGATGAATTCTTTGTAATCTTTTTTTTTTTTTTTTCTTCCCTACCTTGCCTTTTTTTAGGCTATACGGGATTTTCCCGGGCCGGGGGATGAGGGTGGGGGATTTAAAATCCCCTACGGCACCGGGATGCGAACTCGTACTTTTTCTAATCTTCTCAAATCTGTTATCCGGTTGCCAGGCAACTCACGGTGCTGTGCACACGCTTTAGCCCATTCGGCCACCCCGCCTCCCCAATTCTTTGTAATCTATCAATGCCAAAGTTATTTCAGTTGGTGAATAATAGCAAGACCGTGGATGGAAACGAATGGCTCTACATATCATTTTCTCGGACCCCCATTGTATACTAGATTCATTATTAAAACCTATCCTTATCTTTTTGAATGTAATTGTACGAATATTAAGATATTATATAATATACGTAATACTATCTACAATTTATTTTAAAGTAAATTTAGAAGATAAAAAATGAAACAGTAAAATAATACAGCCCGATTGCTCCTCCATCTAGTATCGTCTTCAACCACTACTGAATACAGTCCAGTCATTTGGTGAAAAAAAGTAGTCGATCAAGGAAAAAATTGATGCAGAATGTTTCTCGGCGGCTTTTTTTGGAATACTGAATCTGAAAATTCAGTTATCGACTAGATATTGGTTCACCATAAAAATGGCAAAAAAACATAAAATTTCGGGAGCTGTTTCAGTTTTTCGCGTATAACTCCGAAATGACGCATCCTAGAGAAAAATCGAGCTCCGGTATGATCGTTAACATACGAAAAAGTTGAGAAACCATTAGAGCGCTCAGACTCTGAAGCTCATTTTAGTCCTTAACTTTTTTATTACTGTTATGGATGTTGATATCCCTCATACCAACATTACATATAAAAAACATATAATTTGTTTGCTTGGCCATCTCGCATGTTTACGTGTCTACATGAGGTAAATAGGAAATTTATTCCTATTTCAAATTGAATTAAATTAATTTCTTCCAGTGATCAATAGATTGTGAGTTTTGGAGGGAAAACTGATGAAAACAGATATTACTCGTGAAATAAGCAACTATGTGTAAAATTGATAGTAAATTTTATCTTCTTTAACTTTTCATATAATAATAATTTCGATAAAATGCATAGTTTCGGAGTCAATTTTAAAAAACTAAAAAAAGTTCTGAAATTTTGCTGTTTTTTTTTTTGCGTATATCTCGGAACGCAATGTAAAATTTTGTTCGGGAACATAAAATTCATATTCAGCATCCCGAAAATCATGAAAAACCCGAAGAGAAACTATTTGAATTTTTCCCTCGTTCAACTACAATTCGACTGGACTAATTTGATGATTTTAACGTCGTCAATCTTTAGTGGCCAAAAGAAAATAGATGGCAAGCTGTTCCTAGTATTGTTTTTCAGAAAATTTTATCTGCTTTCTTTTTTAAATGGATGATTTTTTCTCTAGGATGCGCCATTTTTGAGTTATATGCGATAAACTGAACAACTACTGAACAACAATGTTTTTTTTTTCTATTTTTATCATTTCCTAATCTAGTCGATAAGTGGATTTTCATATTCAGCAAAAAACATATAGAGTCATAGAGAGAAATTTATCAGCAAATTTTCCCTGTACAAACTACCAAATGACTGGACTAATAGAGAAGGAGAAATGCGGAGATACCAGTATGTGAACGAAAAATGAATGATTAGATATTAATAAGAAAGGATACCATCTGAATCATTTAAATAATTTAAAAAAGGTATTGGTTGCCTGTAAAACTGGCTAGAGATTCACAATAATTTAAAAGAGAATCAAAATGATCGAAAAAATCCCACCAACTATATAAACTTTTTTTTCTGCATTAAAGAAGTAATATATATTTACAGCATTTTGGAAATAAAAATCTTGTTTTGTCGTTTATGTGAAGGAATGGAGCAAAAAAACAGCAAAGAATTACCCAGCAACGATCATGAGCTAGTTTGCTGAAAATTACAGTCGTAAAACGGTTGAGTTACAGGAGCATTGAAAGAAAGGAGTACGTGTAGACCTTTAAGGGCTGCCTAAGACCTCGTGTTAGGGCTGGGTGGGAGATTGGTAGGGGGGGGGGAGGAGGAGGAACGTCGCACAGCACGCTCTAATGCCTCGGGATGTCTATTCTCCACATCCCGTCCCAGTCGTTTTGTACAGCGCTAACTTAGCCCTCGAAAGTCCCTTCTGAATTTAAATAGACAAGTGGGGAAGGGGACAATGCTTCCAGCAGAATAATGTTTTAGAAACTACTTCGAACTTAAATGAATGTCATCTAAGTCTAACCAGGATCCGTGATTATAATGCAACATAGAGAGTACATAACTTGAGTTCTTGATGATCAAGTGCCTTAGATCCTCATGTGTTCGGAGTGGTTTTGATTTTTACCTGGGTCTGGTGATCTTTATTTCCTCGGGCTATCGAGTAAATGAATATTGATAAATTCTACTTTGTTAAGTAGTGGGCGATTGCCATTAGTTTGCTATTGAAAAAAAAAGGTCCAATTAAAGTGGGCCAATAAACTTACTGGGCTAGTATCCCACCTCGAAATATGAACTCCATCATAAAATTACTCAATTTAATAAAAAATACTTCACAGCCTTGTTCCAATCATTACTGACCCACAAATCAGTGATTTGACCGATTCTGTGTGAATTGATCTCTCTTGAACCTCTTATACAGTGTCTATAGAGCCACCTCCAGCACTGCCGGTCTTCGATCAGCTCTCTACTTCTGGTCTATTGAAGTCTTCTTCTCTGGAAATGTCTCTTTACCTGATCTTTCCAGATATAATGTTGCCCAAACACAAGACCAAGACGGGACCAAGGCTGTCTTGGTCTTTATCTTGTACACTCAGTCTTGGTCACTTGGTGCACAAGAGTCTTGCAGTTACCTACTAGCTCATTGCTATTTATTAAATATGTTACTTTAGATCTTAGAAAAAAGCTACAGAATAGGTACATTTAAATGTTATATTGACATAAACATAGTAAAGTCCAACCAAATTAATAAAATTAACTTGACAGTACATTATATACATTAAGGCTTTGTCAAGAAGGATAGTGATAATCCCCTCCCTCCCCTCGATTATATGGAATGGAAGAGTTGTAGAGTAAAGATAATCTATACATTGTTATCAAAGTTAGGTTTTAATTTGGAGAAATTCCAAACCACAAAAATCTTTACGTCTCCAAAATGCAGGCAAAGAAAACGAATCGGTCAAAGTTTGCTCAAACTCTGCTCATGCAGTATGCGTTTGGATGTCATTAGTGTTGCCCAAATGCGAGACCGAGAAGAGTCTTGGTCTTGAAAACTCAGTCATGGTCATGGTCTTCGTCTTGCGTAAGAGTCTCACAACAGTCTTGCAATTACTAATTTACTTATTGCTATAGAGATATTACTGTAATTATTTTAGATAGGAGAAACGTAACTAAGCCCCAATGAAAAATTAGAGGAATTAAATGCAAAAGTATATTGGTTGTACCAATTATTAACATATAGTAACTAAGATTGTTGAGTATTAGTAACTATTTTCCCTTAATTTTTTATTTAGAAGATCAATTTTTTTTACCAGTCCTGGTGTTGGTTTTGCAACAGTTGGGCGGCCATAGGCGGGCAACACTAGATGTCATGGAGTGATGTTCGATGAGCTGTTCTTTTCTGTTCTGATGATGCCTGAATAAGCGAAACTTTGACAGGTTTGATTTATTTTCCTGGATTTTGGAGATGTAAGAGTTTGAGGTATGGAATTTTTCCATATTATAACTTTTTTTTTCTAACGCCTCTTGACATATTTGACTTCCACCATTAGTCTTCTAGCAGCTAGGAGGCTGTTCTAGGTGACAGCTATGATCGTTTGTTTCTCTTATATAGATAGTCAGGAAGCACGGGGCTTATAATAACCGGACGCGATCACAAATCACTCCTTCTGCATCACGATGGCAACAGTTTGCAGAAGTATTCATCCCGTTGTATTTTAATGAATAAGATTAACGGCCATGTGCTCAACCCCCAATCTGGAGGACCAGAAGCTATGTTGTAAGAATCTCAGGGAAAGTGAACCTCTGAATCTCAGAGAGGTGACGTTTCTTCCCCGGACGTTACGGAATCGAACATTCGAGTAAGGGCTGCACTTATTCATTATTAATTTTTTTTTAAAATCTTGGGAATGGGTTTAAATTCATAGCACGAAATATTTTCCGACGCCTAAACTTCCTCGTGATATCCTCGACTTCTTCATTCACAAAGGTCTCGGGCCGCCAAATTACTCAGTTCTACGGCTCGATGACCTTTCCTCAGACCACAGTACGCTATATCTAACCCTTTCCGCATCTCCTATCCCCAGGTTATCTCCTGCCTCATTCATCAGAGTCCCAGTCAACTGGAACCTTTTCCGCCAAACAATAACAGATGCAATAGACCTCAGAGTATCCCTAAAAAACCCTCAAGACCTAGATAATGCAGTGAGTTCCTTTACCATCTTGATCCAACAAGCAGTCTGGACTGCATCCTCACCAATCCCCTCCAAAAAATACCTTAAAAAGCTTACTGACCTCATTAAATCCAAACGCCCATCTGGCAAAGAACACCTAGGACCATCTGGCAAAGAACCAGGCATCCTGATGATCAGAAACTGTACAATTATTATTCCAAACAGATAAGAAAAGAACTAGATTCCTTTAGATCCCAATCATATAACTCGTACCTCTATTCCCTATCTACCGATGACAATTCCCTCTGGAAGTTGACCAGAGAAATCCTTAAATACCATTCTGTTTCCCATCCCCTCCGATGCGATGATGGAACCTGGGCTTCGTCAGATGAGACTAGAGCTGAAGAATTTGCCACACCTACACCTATCCAAAACATTTACTCCCCACCCCGAACTCCATTCCACCCTCACTGCTGAAGTTGAAAAATTCCTCTCTTCTCCTATTCCTCTCTCCTTGCCTCCTATAGCTGTCAACCCCTCTGAGGTCAAATTCCTTATAAGCAACCTAAAACCTCGAAAATCCCCTGGACACGATCTCCTTACTTCCCAGATCCTTAGACAACTTCCCAAAAAACCAATTGTATTCCTCACGTACCTATACAACTGTATCCTCCACACAACTCACTTTCCTCTGACATGGAAACACTCCATAATCATCCTCTTCCCAAAACCAGGTAAACCTGTCAATAATACCTCATCCTATAGACCAATAAGCTTGCTCCCAATCTTCTCCAAAATCTTTGAAAAAATCCTTCTCAAACTCATCCTACCCATACTCGAAACCCACAATATCCCATCCTATCAGTTTGGATTCCGCTCAAGACATTCCACTGTTCAACAAGGCCTTCGCGTTGTTGACCATATATCTTCTGAGCTTGAAAACAAGCAATATTGCACGGGTGCCTTTCTGGGCGTAGCGCAAGCTTTAAACCGGGTGTGGCATGATTGCTTGCTTTTCAAGCTCAAAACTCACTTACCCCAATACTTTTACCTTGTCCTCAAATCCTACCTCTCAAATCGTTCCTTTCAAGTCCACTGCGGCACTGAATTCTTCAACTATTATCTAATTGAGGCTGGTGTTCCACAAGTCAGTGTCTTGGGCCCAGTTCTCTTCACCCTCTTCACCGCTGACATTCCACTCATATCCTGAAACAGCATCCTTAAACCTACAAAGACACATCTCCCGAATTGAGCAATGGCGCAACAATTGGCGCATTAAGATCAATGAATCCAAATGCAAGCATGTCACCTTTATCCTCCGACGCAGATCCTGTCCATATATCCTTTTCAACTTTGTACCTCTCCTCGTCTCAGACACAGTTCGGTATCTTGGATTCCTTTTAGACAAAAGACTAACTTGGAACCCACATACCAGACTTAAAAGACAAGAACTTAACCGACGATTTGGCCAGCTTTACAGACTACTTAACAGAAAATCCAATCTCTCAATAGAAAACAAACTATTAATATACAAGACCATACTCAAACCCATCTGGACCTACGGACTTGAACTGTGGGGGACAACTAAATTTTCGAACATCAAACGCATCCAATCCTTTCAGTCTAGAGTCCTCCGTATAATAGTCAATGCTCCTTATTATGTTACAAACAAAACCCTACATCATGATCTTTACATCCCTTATGTCCTTGACGTTATTCCATCTCGATTCTCAAATTTTCATCTGAACCTAATCCACCATCCTAACTCCTTAGCACAATCCTTATCCAGCTCCAGTCACCCCTACAACCCTCCTCGTAGGTTGAAACGGCAGTGGTCTCGAGACCTTTTGTAAAGACTGTCACTGGAGTTCTGGCAATGGCCAGCTTCTCCACTCAAGTCATGAGTGTTTGTGGTTTTAGTACCCTCTCTCAGTCTCCACCGGACTGGTAATGCCGGTGACGCGGCTGAGAGAGAAGCGCTGGGATCTCTTAGAGTCTCGCTTTGTCCTTCACACGTGGAGGAAAGGGCTGGACTCTGAGCTTCCTTGGCTGATTTTAAATATTGTAATTAAGTAATAATATTTTTCTTTTTTATATATTTATTTGTTTTACTTATGATTTATTTAATTTGTTACCAATGTCTGTATTTTTTTTTTAATTTGATTTCAAGTTACATTTCTTTGTTTTTTTTAGTTTTTATCTGTGTTATATAGATATATATTTTTATTTATTTATTTTTATTTTTTTTTTTATTGTATTGTATATATAGTATGAATGGGCCTCACTCAGCTTTATTATTGGTCAAATGTATTATATCTCAATAAAAAGATTTAAAACAAAAAAAAAACTTCCTCGGTCACCTCGGCACCCCAAATTATAACCTAACATTTATGTTCTGTCTTTTGATTAGTTTGTTACTAATTTATATTAATTTTTATCAATGATTTAAATAAAAAATCTTATGTGACCATTCACATGACTCATTCCATGACTCCTCACATGGCTCCTCCCCAAAAACAATTGGATTAGATTCATTTTCCTAAAAAACGGTGGGAGAAATCATTGAAGTACCATTTCTTGGATGAACTAAGGAATGTAAACGAGCAAGTGAACTATCATTAAAATCAGCATATAAAATTCAATAAGTTGTAACTTGGCTAAAAGTGTTCCAATTCAGATGATTTTTCGATAGTTTTGTCAGAAATTTAATAAACTTTTAAAAAAAGGATTCAAGTTTGGACTCAGGGGGCTCTGAAATGTTAAGATCCGTTGAAAACCGATAGGTTGAGTTAGCCCCCTCCCCAAACAGTTTTATTTTATTTTTTATTGAATTTTATCGAGAATTGACTAAATAAAGGAAAATTAAAAAGACTTTAAGTAGAAAATTAGAGGAAAGTTTCATTAACATCGTTTTTGAGCTACAGCCTATGGAAAAATCTGTTCTATTATTGCATAGGTAGCGCCCAATTTGTTTCACAATCATCGGTAGTCAAGACCCCTAAAAAAAATGTAAATAAAAAAAAAAGAAGTAACAAAATCGATCCATTCGTTTCCAACATAATCTTGGCCCAGACAGGCAGACCAATGTCTGAAAATGTGTTTTTTCGGACTCAAGGGGCTCTCCGCTTGATCCAAGGAAAACTGGACATCGAAACTTTGATCCCTTACATGTTAGCGGTAGGAAAGTAAAATATACAATACTATTTAAAGTACAGTGCAATAGCCTTAACGTATGATTACATTACTATATTAATTCTCTTGACCAAGCTGTAATACAAATCTTATTGAATTTTCACTAGAGAGGATTTTCAAGTTATTGCACGTTTTATTCGTTTGTGGGCAAAAGGTCCTAACCCGGTTATCTATCCGTTTCACGGCCTGTAAAATAACATATTGAAATTTTATATTGTCTACTCTATCTAAGTTGCTCGTTTTTGTTGCATATATTGCATTATTTGTACTTTAAGTGCTCAATGTCGATTTAAATATCATAAAATTAAATGTTAAAACCAAATCCCCTGTATTACATAGGCTTCTATGTGAATATTTATTCAATTTTGTAATTTATTTGTATATCACATTTATTTTTAAAATAGAGACATCGTACAGACAGTTCGCATGTGATTAATTAGTACATTAAAGGTTCGGAATTAGCATGCTGTCGGACATTTAGGCATTGACTTTCACAATTTATTAAGTGAATAAAAGATTTTATTGTATTAATAATAATATAATTAGACGTATTCTTTTATTATACTTCTAATTTAATGCGGCATATACAGTCCATGGTACAATGGTGTTTAAATTTAAGGCTCGGTTAAAATGTTTAAGCACCGTACTATATCTGAAAATAGTTTCAGTTTGACTTTATTGTAAGACCGCTAGAGTCTCGCAGGCAGTGGCGAATGCAGGAATTTTCTCAGGGGGGGGGGGGGTCGCACCTCTGTACCACGTGATTTCACCACCCCTACCAGTTCCTCTACCACTGCCCATTTCCCCCACTCCTTAGCTGAGTTCAGCCACTCAAAAGTCCTCTTTAAATGTTTTTAACAAAAGCAAAATCTATTTTTATTTAGAGTAAATTTTGACTAGTTTTCAGTGAAGCTTTCATTAATTACTTAAATTATTATATTTTTTTTCTCTCAAATGTGCCGGTTCTCACGCCTCTGAACATGTCAGAAACCATTAAATGAACCAGCAAAATGTGTCCTTTGTGGTGAGGACCACCCTGCAAGCTATCGGGGCTACATTGTTTACAAGAGGCTATACAAGCAAAGGACTTATAACATATATCATATAACATATATCATATAACTTATAACATACCACCGAGACGAACTTGACGTTTTTCTTCATGACAAACACATTGATATTGTTCTACTGACAGAAACTCACTTCACTCAACGTTCATATTCCTAAGAACCCAAGAACAGAAGAATCCTATCCAGGCAAAAGCACCCGAACTACAAAGTTTGGCAACGTTTCCTGAATTGCCGAACGAAATAGCACCACGATTTACACCAACAAATTATCCCCATCAGGACTCCAAACAACTATATTCTGACTCCACACTGAAGAATCAGCAAACGCGACGTCAGACGCCTCAGTCTTCCAAACCTAAGACCCAGGCTTCCAAACCTAAGCTCCAGACTTCTCAATCCCAGACTCAGACCTCCCACATGCACTCAAAATCACCACGTCAGTCAATCTCTCCTTATCAGATACCTCCACGTGTCAAACTACCGCCTGAAGATCCAATTCCAGTTCATTCCCATCCTATTCATCACATTAACTCTCCTTCCCAAATTCCATCTAATTATGATCCAGCCTCTCGTACATCACGACTGGTACATCATCCATCAGACACTCCTTATCATAAGAGCTACCCCTCACAAATTCCAGCTGACCAACATAACCCGATCGACTTAATCCACTCCACCCATGCCTCCTTCCTCAAAGATCTCCAAGATTCCATCAAGCCACTAGTAACCCTTCTCACAAGAATCCTTACTGAAATTCCCTTTAATCTCCCACGATGAGCACAAAGAACTTATACTAGAACACAAAGAAGAGCTGTTCTTTTATGGAATGCTAAAAATTTATGGACTACAAAACCACCGAGACGAACTTGACATTTTTCTTCATGACAAACACATTGATATTGTTCTACTGACAGAAACTCACTTCACTCAACGTTCATATTCCTACATACGTGACTACATCACTTATAGATCAGACCACCCCGACAACACTTCCCATGCCGGTCTTTGCATCCTTATCCATAAATCCTTATCATATTCCCTCATTCCTTCTACTCCAACTGAGGCTATTCAAGCAACCTCGGTAATCATTTCAACTCGTCCTTTCCATTTAACACTTTCAGCTGTATACTGTCCTCCTGGTCATATTCTTACCTATAATCTGTTTGAATCCTTATTCCAATCCTTCGGATAGCGCTTTATTGCTGGAGGAGGCTATAACGCTAAACACCAACGATGGGGTTGTCGAGCATCCAACTCCCGTGGTAATGTACTATCTTTTTTCTCAACTTCTAATAGTTGCTCCATCCTCTCACCTATGAATCCTACCTATTGGCCAACCTCCCTCAAAAAACGACCTGATATCTTAGACATATTTGTCACCTCCCAGATTTCCTCTTCCTACGTCACTATCAACTCCTCACATCATAGTCCAGTTCTCCTTCCATTTCACTCAACTTTCGTTCCTAAGCCCCCCATTTCTCCTTCACTTATTAAAGGACGAGTAAACTGGGACAAATTTCGTAAAGACTTGGAAGATAAATTGGACCTAAATATTCCACTTAAGACGAAACATGACATTGACTTAGCCATACAGGTACTTACCACATCTTTAAGTGACAAAATTAACGATAACACATCAACCAATAAAAATAACAACTCCCAACAGACTAACTTGCCACAACACATTCGTATCTTATTAAGGGAAAAACGCAGAGCAAGATCGAAGTGGCATAGGACTAGATACCCATCAGAAAATCATATTACAATAAGTTAACTAACCAACTAAAAGCTGAAATTAGAAAATACAAAATCCAAAATTTACTTAACTTAACAGAAAATCTCACAACTACTGACAAATCACTATGGTTGACCACTAAAAAGCTTTTAAAATTCAAAGATTTTAACCACCCACTTCTTACCGAAACCCAAACCTGGTCCAGATCTGATGAAGAAAAATCTGAAATATTTGCTCAGCACCTCTTCAAAACATTTAATCCACCCTCAGATATCCTAAATCCAATCCACCTTGAGTGTATTGAAGCAGAACTCGATATTAAACTCCAATTGACCCTTCCACCTAAAGCATTTCATCCTTCAGAAATATCCAATATCATACACAGATTACCTTCCCACAAAGCTCCTGGCCATGACCTAATCACATTCCAGATTTTAAAACTGCTTCCTCAGAAAGCCGTATTATTCCTCACCTATATATATATAATGCGGTACTCCGAACCACATATTTTCCTGACTCTTGGAAACTATCCATTGTCAAAATGATACCCAAACCCACAAAGCCACCAGAATACCCACCCTCTTATCGTCCTATCTCTCTTTTACCCATTATGGGCAAAATCCTAGAAAAACTCATCTTAAAACGCCTGTATCCCATCCTAGATTCTAATAACATAATCCCAGATCACCAATTTGGACTCCGTACATCTCACTCCACTATTCAGCAATGTCATCGTGTGGTAGACGTAGTTTCTTCTGCATTGGAGCGCGGAATGTACTGCACGGGAGTCTTTCTCGACATTGAACAGGCGTTTGATAGAGTCTGGCATCCGGGACTGATGTACAAACTCCGCAAATTCCTACCACCTACATACTTCCTCATTATCCTTTCCTACCTTAGTTATAGATCCTTCAAAGTAAATCACAAAAATGCCTGTTCATGTCTTTTATCTCAGTTTGCTGGTGTTCCTCAAGGTAGTATCCTAGGTCCTATCCTTTACACAGTTTATACAGCTGAAATTCCAACCCACCCCAACACTGTCATCACCACCTATGCCGATGACACGTGTATCCTATCAGTTAACAACGATCCATCAATTGCATCCCAAACTCTCCAATCACACATCCCAAATCTTGAAGAATGGTGTCAAAACTGGAGGATTAAAATAAACTCCAATAAATCCCATCAAATTACCTTTACCCTGCGTCGCAAACCTATGACCTCCTGTCCTACATTATTCTTTAACAATTCCCCACTTATCCCAGTTTAACAAATGCGTTACCTAGGACTCCACCTCGACAAACGACTCACATGGAATCCTCATACAAGACTGAAACGACAAGAAACCGCTCGACGTTTCACATTTACTTGTTGTATTTTTAATGTAATACAGTTGTAAATTTCATTACATTAAAAAAAAAAAATGATCACTTCCTATCCTATAACAAAAAACATGACACATAAAAAATCACAAAACTTCAATTCCTTAAGTTCCTGCTAAAAATTGAACCATTCTTTATATAAACTTTTTTGTATTTATTGAGTTCTGCTACCACTCCTTTAAATATTTCCCTTTACTTACGAGACAGTCTGGATATGGGTTTAGACATGTAAAAAACTAAATTGCTAACATGAGTCACCAAGAGAAAACTTTTTACAGCCGAAAATTCCAGATTTATCTGATTTTTTTTTCATGAATTACTACTAAACAGTGCATCAAAGTGAAAAACGTATTCTTTAAGAAATTAAAAAACGGTAAATTGTACGTTGAACGAGTACCTAAACTTAATAATTTGATTAAGTGATATGGTCGATAACCACGGTCAATGAACGCTAATATTTACCAATCTTGTCAAAATCTGAAAAAGATTACTATAAATGGCCCTGCAGTTTGGAAATGGAAAAAAAAAAAAAAACGAGTTTGATCAAGGGAAAAAAAACCTTCTGAGTTTGGAGAAGAGAAAAAAAACTCAGAATAATTTTCCATTCCGATTATAATCAGATTCTGATCAAATAGGCGAATACATAATTAATACATTTCTTCATGAAAATGTTTCCAACAGCAGAGTATAATTTGTATTTTTCTAATGAGAAAAATACAAATTATTATCGTGACCATTTTTATGATTCGCATGGATTCTTCAAGAAAACTATAGTTGTTGGAGGCTGGAATGCGTTCAGATCTATTAAAACTGAGTAAAAACTCGGTTCGGAAGAAAACCAGTATTTTCTTGTGCTCAAATAAAAGGTGATCCGAAAGAATAAATGAATTTTGTTTTGTTTTTAAATAAATTTTCCTCCATTATGTATTTCACCTGCGAGACTCAGTTCGGAGTCAATAGGAAAAACTGCGAAAGGAGCAAAATACTTCGCATCTCACAGCGGGTCAACAACTACATCTCTCTTTTTTTTAAATAGATGTTTTTCTGGATCTTTTTTTGGGGGGGGGATTATTTTTCTAACATCCAGAGGATGACGCGCCCCCTGAAAGAAATCACTAGTGCTGGTCATGATAATAACTTTTTTTTTTATATTACATTAGAAAATTCGCCTATGAGGATGAATTTTTCCTATATTTCTCATTTCTTTAAATACGTGTTATTTGAAATTTTGTTCACCATCCAAGGGAGAATGCGCCCCCTGGCAGATTTTGCTGGTGCTGGTCACGATAATATTTTTTTTTCATTAGGAAATTCGTTTGTGAGGATGAATTTTCACTATATTTCTCTTATCTTTAAATAGGTGTTTTTTCGGATATTTTTTTTTTCACCGTCCAAAGAAGGGTGAGCCCTCTGGCAGAGTTCGCTAGTGCTTGTAACAATATTAATTTTTTTTTATATTACATTAGGAAATTCGTGTGTAGAGATGAATTTTCCCTACATTTCTCTTTTCTTTAAATAGCTGTTTTTGTCACATTTTTCGGATTTTTTCCCCCACCAATCAAGGAAGGGCATGCCTCAAATAAGGCGGTTCAAGACTTCAAGACCAAGCCCGATTTTGGGTAACACTATCCTCGTAGTTCTCTGTCGTCTCCCTCCTCGTTTTTCGTCTACTTTGGGTCGGAAATTTTGGCTAGCTATTCTGGTTGATTTCATCCGCAAAAAGGTGTCCTACCTATGTCAGTCTCTTCTATTACTTCATTCACTGGATTGATAATAAGGTTTGACATGATACTGTTGTTACAAATTCGACCCCTTTTTGTTTTGGCCTCAATATTTTTAAGAAATCTCATTCTAAGAAGCTTGTAATCTCGATTTATTTTTCTTTATCAAGGTCTGTGATTCTGACGAATACGTCAGAATAGGGAGAAATGTTGACCTAAAGACACTTTTTGTCTTAATCGCTTCAAATATTCTACACGCAGCTCCGACTCGCTTGGTCTCTACCGGATCAATGTAGCCTCATTCCTTTTTCATTATTATATTTTGATACCATGACCTTTACATCCCTTATATCCTTGACGTTATTCCATCCCGATTCTCAAATTTTCACATGAACCTAATCCAACATCCTAACCCTTTAGCACAATCCTTATCTAGCTCCAGTCATCCCTACAACCCTCCTCGAAGGTTGAAGCGGCAGTGGCCTCGAGATCTCTTGTAAAGACGTCACTGGAGTTCTGGCAATGGCCAGCTTCTCCACTCAAGTCATGAGTGTTTGTGGTTTTAGTGCCCTCTCTCAGTCTCCACCGGACTGGTAATGCCGGCGACGCGGTTGAAAGAGAAGCGCTGGGATCTCTTAGAGTCTCGCTTTGTCCTTCACACGTGGGGAAAGGGCTGGACTCGGAGATCTCTTACCTAATTGTAAATATTGTATTTAAGTATGAATGTTTTTCTATTTATTTCTATTACTTATAATTTATTTAATTTTGCTACGAATTTCTGTATTTCATTTAATTTTAACTCTAAGTTACATTTCCTTGGTTTATTATAGTTTTTGCCTTTGTTATATCGATTTTTATATTTTTTTATTTTATTTATTTATTTATTTTTTTTGTTTATTATTTTTTTTTTATGGTACTGTATATATGGTATGAATGTGCCTCACTCAGCCTTAGTACTCAGTGCCCTTAAGTGTGGCAAAATGTATTATTACTCAATAAACAGATACAAAAAAAAAAAAAAAAAATTTGATACCGATAAATATGATTTTATGGTAGTTGATATAATCATTTATAACCACATCATCATAGCTTTCAATCATTTTAATATTGTTGTCAAAGTGATAATGAACTCAATGGCTGGTCTCAGTTTGAGTCATTTGTACTATTATATAAAACACACGTTTGGAATAATATTGTTGTTATAAACTTATATTTGAAATAGAAAGATTTGTTCTGTGGTTGAAGATTCATTTTAACAATATCAACAGATTATGAGACTTACGAGCTGTTAACTGATTTGCTTAACAATAGAGAGTCTCAATTAAGTGGCTATGATGGAAAAGAAGCGAGAAAAGATATTCCTTCGTACTAAAGATAATTGTGATATTTGAGAGTTCCAGTATGATATTTCTTGATTTCTAGTTAATTCAATTTCTTTTTTATAATGTTAGGTATGCAGTAACTATAGAAAATCCTAGATTCCGCTCTTGAAAGCGTTGTGGTTTCGCTGCAGTGCTCTAAAAACTATGGAAATTCTGAACTTTTTTTGGTTTACGCTAAATATCTCCTTTTTAGAGCAACATATATACAAAATGTTTACATTCAATCTTAAACAGCTTAAAACTATCTAAAAATTTTTTTCTAAACCCGACAGGAAGCGAACTATCGAGCTTTCAAAATATACCCATTTCGATTTCTTCACAATAGTGCTCTTTTAGTTTTGAATGGAAAAATCTGTAACTCCATTTTGAATCTCCTTCAGAGAATTTTCTGAAAGTGCACATTGGGACTATTTTCAATTTGAAGCAAGTTATAGAGAAGTCTATCGAGAAAGGAAAATATCCCTCCTTCTGTCTAGTACATTTGTAGAAGATTTTTTAAGGAATCTAAAAGGAAAACGAGCTTTTTCTGAAACACAATTAGATATTAGCACAATCCAAAGTGTGAGGCATTAAGCAGATTGAGAGCTATTTTTTCTTTCTATATGGACTTCTCTATAACTTGCCTTAAAGTGAAGACCCAATTTGCAAGTTCTTTTCCAATGTTTAACCAATCGACCATATTGCTCTGGCAATCGACAATATTTCTTATTCCAGCTTCTACAATTCTTGAATAGAGTTTCTTTGGTACACTAAACACTAATGAATTTCGATGAGTATTACATTTCCTAGTATCTCCTTTTCTGTAAAGGTACAAAACTACAGTCCTTTCATACCATTTTCTAACACATTTGTTGCCTATGTCCGTGCAGCAGTTCGGTTAACTTTTTCCAGACCTGCTGTCTTGCCAATTGCTTCGAACAAACCTTTCTTGCTGATAAAATGGTCTTCACCATAATAAACCTCCATCGTCCACTTTATATCATGCCAAAGTGCAATTCTTCTCCTTTTAGCATCATCTTGAAATGTTCTGTTCATAGTAGAAAGAGACTATCCATATAATGGATACTGGTCCTTTTTTACTTTTACAATTTCTTTCTCGTTCTCTTAATGTATTTTTCCAATTTTTGGGTTCAATTTCGCGTTTTTCCTCATTTTAAGACCAAATCCAAACAATTAGTTCCAGTTACTAGAAGAACTTATAGTTTTGCCCTTTCCATCTTTCTTTATGCAGAGAGAATAATGCATTCAATATTAAAACTTCCTATTTATTTATGATATGGTCCAACTTCCGTAAAAAATATTTTTTTTTTAAACTTCTTTATTGAGATATTACAATCTGTCACATTCAAGGACAATAGTAATAGTGATACAGAGTAGCTCATTCATACCATACAATAAATAAAAATAATAACCGGCAATATAATAATACTAAAGTAAATTGTATACAAAATAAATTAAATAAAAATTACTTTTTTATTAGTGATATATGTTTTACTAAACAACCCGACCACTATTCATTATATGTAATTCAGATTAGGTATATATTATTTTAGTTTATAAAGTAGTTATTGATATGACTCATTTCCAGGAAATGAAATTAAAAAAAATAATAATAAATAAAAAAAAATGTTATTATATCACTATAACTAACCCATTTATGTGTACAGAATGGTGTGGTAGAGGCTTGTAGGCACCAACTCTGCCAACGCTTTTCTCCCGCGTAAGTGCATTTTTTAAGTGCGGAACTGCTTCAAATATTTTTTTTTAAAATCAGGGTTTTAGAAAGAAAAATATATTCTCCAGATGTTATATTTCAGCACATTTTGCGTTATTGTTGGCCATTTAATTACAAACGACGCTTGATTTTCAACTTGAAATATGTTTTTTTTTCAATTTTTACTTTACAGGTGTTTTTTATTGAATAAGCCAATTATTTTTTTATATTTGTTCGTGTTTTATTATTTTCTGACTATTCAGCTTTAATAAAAGACAAACTATGAGGAAATTAAGCAAAGTGCTGATTCTCAGTGACCAAAAAACTAACTAAAGTCAAAGTCGTCAATTCGTCATCTTTGGACGCCATTTTGGGGAAGTGCGTTCACTTTTTTTTGTGAGAACATTGGCTTTTTTTTAATAAATAGTTACAAGGATCACTACGATATAACATTTATAGGGATGTGGGGGAGGGGGGGGGGGGTGCACGATAGGAGGATCTGGCCCACCGTGTATAGTTTTGTTTTTATAAACTTATATTCGAAATACAAAAAATTGTTCTGTGATTGAAGATTCATTTTAACAATATCAAATTTTTTTTCATATTAATAAGCATTATTATTTTAATTCCAATTTTTATTTTGTTATCGAAAAACACGAATAGCAGTGGAAATATAAATTAAATTAAATCAAATTTAATATAAATAGTCATAACTTCATCAAACTGTTTTATTTATTTATAATTCAGGATGTTTTTATAAAAAAAAACAATACATTACTGATTTAAATATTAATCGTACTGAAATAAGTAATAATATTTCAATAAATTATTAAATCAATTTTTTTATTTTACCATTCTATTTGCGAAGAAAAGAATATTTTTGTAGTAAGAATGAAAGTAGAGACATAAAGAATACTCGGTGTCTACAAAACACCATTCAGCGCTATCTCTGATCGAACGTCATAACTAGAGTAGAGTGCGCCACTGGTGTTTTTACCTACCAATTTTCTTCATTTAGCTTTTAATATTTTCCCTCTTGTTTCATTCAAAGAAGCATTCTTGGTTCGAATTTAGATTAAAGTAGTAGTACTTGGATATCAATTGATGTATACAAATTAATAAAACATAATGATAAAATAAAATAATGGAATGTTTGATCTATTTCGTCTAATTAGATCAAAATGAATCTATAAAAGTGCCCCCGAATTGTAAATAAGTAATAAATACCACAGAAAATCATTCACGACTGTCCTTACAGTCTTTTATTCAATTTTTTGTAATTACCGTTTATAATTAACAGCCCGTTAAATTCAATTAATAACAAATACTGTGACTGACCAAAAGAGCATTAAGATATTTCAGAAATGTAAATTAATTAATGAATAAAATCATCAACGGCAGCCGCAAAAAATATTTAATAATTGAAGCATTAATTTCAGAAATTTTATATTTTGAAAAACACGGTTACAGAGTGTCCGGTAAGCAGAAGGTCATTTTGTTTTGTTTTTAGTAAGGTGCGTTTTTTGTTGAATTGAAAGTGATAACTAAAAAAAAATACTTAATTAAAGTAATTACCAATTCCTTCACTGTAAACTAAACAAAGAGAAAAATAGTATTTGCCATTGTTAAAACTATCCAAAGCGGCTGATCTAAGCTAAATTTTGTTTTTTAAAAAATCATAAATTATTTCGGTATTTTTAAGTATGTATTAATTAAGTTGAGATTTATAAGGGAAAATTTTGAAATTCATCTCAAGTTATGTAAAAAATTGATGTGATTTTTTATCATATCAAGTAAAAGAACCCCTGTTTTCAGAAAAAAAATATAACGAATAATTATTGTAAAGCTTATATTTCTTGTTTTTCCATGAGCTAGGATGTTTTATAATAAATGTAATTGCCTAAATTCTCTTTTAATTTATAAAAAAAAAAAAAATACGAAAATTACATATTTCTGGTAAAGTGTTTAAGAAACTGTATTTTTTTAAGCGCTTCCGTAGAAAATGCACTTATGCGGCAGAAAAGAACTCACTATAAAATTATTTTCATTCATTCATTCAAATGTGTACCAAGAGCAGTGTATTCGGTGGACATATTCTTGAGTTTAAAGTGTTAAATATTTTTAGCTGAAATTGTAAATTGTTTTTTTAGTTCATTATTTTTTTTAAAAAATCTGTTTTTATACATTTATTTATCTTATCCAACTTTTATAACTTTCAAATTTTAAAAACACTGCAAATTATTATGCCAGATTTCATGATTTATGAATTAATTAGTAATCAGAAAAAATAAAGTTGTGAATGAGAGATTACCCCGATTTATAGTTGTAAGTAAACTGCTAAAATAATTTATATTTCATATTTGTTATATACAGATATATATATATTTTTTTAATTGTCCATTATTGTTATTCTGAGGGGACTTTGTCCTAGAATAAAATTTATTTTTCTATTCTATTTTGTTCCTATAGGCCTATATTGATATGGGGAACTCCCAGTGAGCTGTTGTTTGTGGTATTTACAAGAATAGTATTGTTAATAAAGCAGCCCAAAAATCAGAAAACGCTGATTACTACTGATTTTAAAATAGATCTTTGGAATGTCTTAAGCCTAGAGGAACCAGAGTACTCAATGTGCTCCTAGCATAATTGGAAAAATGTTCTATTTTATAGCATAAAAATGC
This sequence comes from Nezara viridula, assembly GCA_928085145.1. NCBI lineage: Eukaryota > Metazoa > Arthropoda > Insecta > Hemiptera > Pentatomidae > Nezara > Nezara viridula. The sequence goes on along the minus strand of OV725078.1, from coordinate 121,675,502 downwards.
TCTATAGCAGCTATCTAAGAGATGTGCTTGACGGATCTGGAGAATCTGGAAGAGCAGAATCATAGAAAAGCAGAATCATGTAGTATACAACAGCTGTCATGAAAAAAAAAAAAAAAAAATGACACATTCAAGCCTGGAGGAACTAATTATAATGTCTACTGGATCTTTTATAGGTTATTTGTAATGAAGAATCATTCTCTTAAATAACTGGCAGAGGGTAATCCAGGAGACCATAACCAAGGAATGAGCTGTGCACCATTAAAGAAAAAGAAAAATTCCTAGTAATTCCTAGTTGTGTGCAAGTATATTTCCTGATAATCCACTAGTAAACTGAGCCTTTTACTGCTAAGACAGCCTGTGCATTCAGAAATAGGATTTTGGATCGATGAATGTTAAACAAGGGAAAATTATAAAAAAGTTCATGAAGAAGTGTCTGGAATCTTTTTTTAAAAAAAGAATTGCTGGTTTCTTTGGAGTAGCTAGTGACCAAGTTATAAACAGACCATAATTAGATAAAGGTTTGTCAGATCCAAATAGTGTTTTTAATACTGTTAAAATAACAAATTTTTTAGGTTCAAAATGTAAAAATCAGTCGACACCCAGTGGGTTAGGGGGTGGAGTAGGCCCACAATATTTATCACTTGTCTTAAAAGGCAACTAAATAGACAACTGTCTGTTGACTTCATACCTTCATCCTACACATATCTTCCAATGGCCTGAGTACTGGCGTGAGTTGCTACAGCCCTCTACCACACCATTCAATACACATAAATGGCGTAGTAATAGTGATATAATATCATTTTTAGTACATTATATTGGTTTTATTAACGAACAAATATTAATGCAATAATTTAATGGTAAAAAAAAATTATTAAAAAAAATTTATATATATTTTTTAAATTTAACCTCCTTTATTCTATACGTAGGTCGTTTAAGAACACTTCAATTGTCAAAATGATATAATTATAATAATAATACTTACTTAAAAAATACTTTGCTAAATATCTTGATTTTTATTTTATTTAACGTTTGCAATTTAACACTGTGTTTTGTATATTTACTGATTCTTAGAGGTAATTAAAATTTTTACATACTTCCCAGTAAATGAGTCAAATTAATACCTGTTTTATAAACTAAAATAATATATACCTAATCTGAACTATATATAATGAATAGCTACCGGGTTGTTTAGTAAAACTCATATATCACTAATTAAAAAATTAATTTTTATTTCCTTTATTTTGTCCGGAAGTTGGACTATATCATAAATAAATAGGAAATTTTAATATTGAATGAATTATTCTCTATGCAAAAAGAAAGACAGAAAGGGTGACGCTATAAGTTCTTCTATAAACCAGAAGTGATTGTTTGGATTTGGTCTCAAAATGAGGAAAAACGCGAAATTGAACCAGAAAATTGGAAAAATACATTAAGTGAACGAGAAAGGAAGTGCCAAAACCTCGGAAAAGATAAAAAGGACCAGTATCCATTATATAGCTAAATTAATGTATAGTAGACAGATGAACAGAATGTTTCAAGATGCTGCTCAAAGAGGGTCAATTGCAGTTTGGATGATATTAAGTGGACGATGTAGGTTTATTATGGTGAAAATCACTTTATTTTCGATTGCTGAAGGTGCATATCGGGACTATCTTCACATTGAAGGAGGATGTAGAGATGTATATCGAGAAAGTTATAGCTCATAGCTCTCTTTCTGTTTAGTGCATTTGTAAAAGATTTTTAAGGAATCTTATATTAGTTATGGCTCGTTATTGTTCCGAAATTATATAAATTGTGGGAACATTGGCTTTTTTTTTAATAAATAGTTACAAGGAACACAATGATATGCAATTTATAGGGATGTGGGGGTGCATGCCGCAAATGCCGCAAACTAGAAAACAGTAGCCCAAGATAGGCAGAGGTGGAGAAAACTGGTTCAGGCGGACAAAGATCTACAAGGTCTATAGAGCCAACCGAAATTTTTTTTTTAAATATATATACATATATAACTTAATTGTTGTTTCTTACTTATTTCAGTACTTTCCCCTTCATATTGGGTAGATACTTAAAATAAGTACCAGGTGTTGCCACCACTGTTATGATCATTTCATGTTAATTGGTGGGTTTTTAAAATTAAACTAACCTTATTAACTTCTAATTAATATTAAAAAATCAAATATCATATGCCTGCTATATACTAATTGGACTAATTATTTTTAATTCTAGACATATCGATTAAAACGGAAAATATAAAAAGAAATGTGTATAACATTATTTTTAATATTCTACAATCGTTGACATTAGCTAAAATAACGAAGCTATTAATTAAGGCTAGGTAAAAAAATGTTTATAACATTATATTTAATACTCTGCAACTGTTGACACGAACTAAATTAAGGACGCTATTAATTAACGTTTGCTAAAAAAATATTTATAACATTAATTTTTATATTCTGCCATTGTTTACATAAATTAAAAAAAAAATAATGTGATAAAAACCGTTTGATATCGAAGCTAAGAGGCGATCACCAAGTGCTAGGAGTCATTTTCTGACCCCCTCCCCCAATATGTTATGAAGGAGGCCACAGTCGGAGACATTGGAGGGGGAGAGAGCTCATCTTCCCAAAAATTTGAAGTAATAAAAAAATAATAGTAATCAATAATATACAGGAATTAATAAAATGTTTATACTAAAATGTAATGAAAATCTTTCTAACTCATATATAATTACATTCTCAACACTGAAAACGCCAGAAATAATAAACATAGGATACCACACAGTTAAAGTCCAACAATGCATTCCCAATCCGATGATTTGTTTTGGCTGCTTATCATTTGGACACCCTACCAACCAGTGTAAACGACAAAGTAAATGTATACAATGTGGAGAGGCAAGCCTGTCCAGAGATTGCCCTATTTTTAAAATACAAAAAGAGATAAAAACAATACAAACCATTGATACAATGTCACTAAACGAAGCCAAACGATTATATAAAGAACAAAATCCAACTCACTTCAACACAACTTCCGCAGACATTACAAAACAAAAATTAAATAATATTGAAAAAAAAGATATTGGCATTCAGGCGGATTCAATTTTTAACTTTGGAGAAGACATCATCAACAAAAATTATACGATTAAAAATATTAATAAAAACCAACAAACACTAATTCCTTTACCACCCACACCTTAAATCGCTCTCACCCCCCCCCCCTCTCACCAATCCCCTCCTTCCTGCCCCCTTCCCTCTCTCCCTTCTGCTACCCTTTCTACCCCCATTCCCGCCACCCATCCCGCTTCTCTTCGTTCTTCAGAGTCTCCGCGATTAAGATCGAGGAGCTGAACACGACTCCCCTCTACGCGTCAACTCCGAAGACCCCGGCCTATCTCATGGGACTGACATCGCTGCTCCGGATATCCCTGAGCATAAATTGGATAGGATAAATCGGATGGCGTAGGGAGGTGGCGGTCCCATCGCCCGATCACTGTACCGCAACCAGCCACTGGCCCTCCAGGTTGGGGGAACACTTACACGAACACTCACACACCAAGTACACTTTATACAGCACACTACAACACCTACAGACAAAGGTCACCTATAGTACACACCTTAGGGTCACCTTCCCTAGGTAGCCGCCCCGGATGGGGGAGCTAGTCAGGGTGCTCGGAGGAGGCAGCCCCTCTACCTGACTCGGGGCAGTGGGCTGATAACCCACCCCCCTAAAGTACCTTATTACGAAACCTCAAAGAGAAGAAGCCGGACTGAATTACGGTAACAGACCCAGGAAACGCCTAAACGACCTAAGAATTGGATTTTGGAACGTTTTATCATTACATAGACTAGGAGCACTTCGTGCGCTCCTTGCAGAAGTGGACACATACAGAATCGACATAGCAGCTATCCAAGAGGTCCGATGGATAGGACAGGGAATTACGGAGAAGAAGTACCATATACTCTACTATAGCTGCCATGAAAAGCATCACATCTTCGGTACCGGATTTGTTGTGAGAGGCTTAGAGGAAAATTTTTTAATTTCTCTCTAATCAACTGCCATGCCCCAACAGAGGTGTCACCTGAGGAGGATAAGGAACATTTTATGAAGAACTTGGACGCGTGACAGAAAGCTGCCCCAAAAATGATGTTAAAATCATTCTTGGTGACTTTAACGCCAAGTTGGTAAGGAGGTGGCACTCATGCCGACCATAGGAACCCACAGCTTGCATGAGACCAGTAATGATAATGGGCTACGGATGGTGAACTTTGCTACATTGCACGGACTGGTTGTTGGAACAACTCTTTTTCCTCGAAAGAATATCCACAAAGCAACATGGATCTCTCCAAATGGGCAAACACATCACAGATAGACCATGTACTCATTAGTGCCCGTCACAAGTCCAACATGATAAATGCAAGATCTTATAGAGGTGCAAATATGGACACGGATCACTATTTGAGCATTGCCGAGGTCAGATCACGAATTTCGCTGATTAAAAACCACACCAACGACCAAAGAAGAAGATTGATGTAGTTAAACTTAAGGACTCAGACCACCAATATTCGTATCAACAAGCTGTGGAGACGAAACTTAATGAAGAAGTAATTAATGACAGCTCTATGGTCGATGAACAGTGGAAGAGATGCAGCAACGCAATGAAACAGGCAGCAGAAGCTCTTGGCTACGAGACTAAATCTAGAAGGCCCCATGGTTTGATGCTGAGTGCCTTCAAGCAGTAAAAGTGAAAAATGAAGCCTACAGAAAGAAGGTTCAGCGTCCCACAAGGCTCTCCCAAGAAACATATCGAAGAAAAAGACGCGAAGAGAAGAGATTATTCCGCGGAAAGAGAAGAGCTTGGGAAAATAAGAACATGGAGGACACAGAGGCATTGCGCGGCCAAAATGAAAGTCGCTGTTCTTTCAGAGAATAAACGAGGGTAGGGCAGCTTTCAGGCCCAGAGTGACGGCATGCAAAGACACGAATGGAACTCTTTTAAGCCACAAAGATGACGTACTAAGGAGATGGGTACAACATTTCAAAGCGCATTAAACAGAGGAACGGTGCCTGGAGAAGTAGGTGTAATGAAGGAAGACTCCCTGAATTCTATTGAACCCCCGGATGAGGAGGAAATGGAAAACGCCCTGAGGAAATTGAAAAATGGAAAGGCGCCAGGCCCGGACGGAATCCAGTCAGAGCTGTTGAAATGTGGAGGTGAAGAACTCAAGAAAGCTCTGCATGATTTAATGCTGACCATCTGGGAGAGGAAGCTATGCCTACGGAATGGGCAACAGCCATTATCTGCCCAATACATAAGAAAGGAGATCAAACAGAATGCGCTAACTATCGAGGAATCTCACTCCTTTCGTGTGCTTATAAGCTGCTCTCTAACATTCTTTTTGAGAGGATCCTCCCGTATTCTGAAAAGGAACTGGGGAAATATCAGGCTGGATTTCGAAGAGGACGCTCAACACTGATCAACTGTTCTCTCTGAGGATGATCCTAGAAAAGACTATGGAGCGTAAGGTAGTCACCCACCATTTATTCCTGGACTTTAAAGCAGCATACGACAGCGTTGATAGAACGCAACTATACTGTGCCTTGGAGGAGCTAAGCATCCCTCAGAAGCTCGTACGCCTAATCAAGATGACCATGGACAGCTCGAGATGTAGAATACGCGTCGGTTCTGACGACTCCGAAGAGTTTAAAGTGAGCAGTGGGGTTAGGCAAGGGGATGCCCTCGCCTGTCTATTGTTCAACTTGGCAGAGGAGAAAGCTGTAAGAGACTCCGGTATTCAGACCAACGATATAATCTTCAATCGCCTGACACAGCTTCTTGGTTTTGCTGATGATATTGACATAATAGGTAGGTCTGAACGGGCTCTCAGAGAAGCGTTTATAGCCTTGAAGCAGCTGCAAGACCACTTGGTCTAGAAGTCAACGAGAGGAAAACTAAGTATATGAGAGTTGGTGGTGAGGTGGATCTGAACTCTCCATTTGAGGTAGGTTCTTTTAAGTTTGAGAGAGTGAAAAGTTTTATATACCTTGGGTCTGAAATTAATAGCAAAATGACATGGCTCAAGAAATACAAAGAAGGATCACGGCTGCCAATAGATGTGTCTTTGGACTTGGCCGACACTTAAGAAGTAGGTACCTCTCAAAGAAGACCAAGCTGATCATATACAAGACCCTTGTTCGGCCTGTTTTGACATATGGCTCAGAGGCTTGGACGATGACAAAACGATGAGATGAAGCTGAGTGTGTTTGAGCGAGGAGTCCTCAGAAGGATTTATGGTCCAGTAAAGGAGGGTGATGTCTGGAGGAAAAGAAAAAATAGGGAGCTCAGTTCTCTCTATGCAGACATCGACGTAGTCACGTATATTAAACTGGCCAGACTAAGGTGGGCAGGGCATGTGGCCAGAATGAGCACCGTTGAAATACCAAAAAAATAATGATGGAGGAGCTGCACCTCGTAAGACGGGTAGGAAGGCCGAGGACGAGATGGTTGGACAACGTGGCCTATGATGCGAGAACCCTGCTTGGTGTACGGAACTGGAGAGCTGCAGCAGAAGACAGAGCCAACTGGCGGAGGCTCTTGGAGGAGGCCCAGTCTCGGTAACGGATGTCGTGCCACATATGATGATGATGATGATAAATCGGATATTGATCGGGAAGGAGAATTTATTATGATAAACAATAAATGTGTGTGTGTGTTTTTGTGTATGTGTGAATGTAAATAATTGTGTACGTACGTACGATCCTATGTTCATCCATATTACCATTATTCTCGCCGTCACCATTAAGATCTCTGAAATCACAAACAACGATCGTAGCCTATTATTATTTCTAGACCAATATTAAAATATATACTATTATTCTTTATTTATTTTTTTATTACCTCTGCAGCTTTCACTTTCTACTATCTCATATATTTCTTCTTTTAGGAACTTATATTATACAAAACATTTTAACCAATATATATGTATACATGTGTACGTATATATATATATATATATATATATATATATATATATATATATATATATATATATATATATATATATATACATGTATATATATATATATGTATATATATATATATACACGCGCACATACACATAAACATACATACATACATACATACAAACATACATACATACATACATACAGTGTGTGTGTGTGTGTGTGTGTGTGACAATATACACCCACAAATATATACAAAAATACAAATTTACATACCAAAGAAAGCATACAGAATTATATACATAAACATATATATCCGCACAGAAATTTATATTCGCATACACATATATACACTCAATAATACATAATACGTAGGCATTAAAATACGCATTCGTGCATGTAGATATTTTCACATAAAAAAAATAAACAAATAAAAAATAAGTGGATAAGTATATAGATAGACATAGAGTATCTGTTATTTATATTTATTCCGGAACTTGAGAAATATAATAGATCTTCGGGAGAATAAATAGAGCTATCGTGATGTAACGTAATTTGTAATATTATATTGAACTTAATTTGATTTTTAAAGTGCATAGAATTCTTATATGTGCATATAAGGGTAAAAAACATTTTTTTATATAATATAAGTTTCTAAAAGAAGAAATATATCTATTTCATATATTTCTTCTTGTAGAAACCTATATTATATAAAAAATTGTTTTTTTACCCTATTTACCGTTTTTTTACCCTATATTTTTTTATTTGTCTATATATTTATAATACCTAAACATATCGGTACTTCAGTGGAACTGCAATGGTTTAAAAACTCGATTTAAAAATACTAATGCAAGATTTAGACCCGTTTTGCATTGCCCTACAAGAAGCACACCCCTACAAGAAAAGATAGCCCAAACCCAAACTCCAGTCACCACGCTGTTTTAATAGCTATACATAAATCTACATATTCCGAATCAATCGACATTAACTCCCACTTTCAAGTTGTTGCAATCAGCATTCACAAATATTTTTCATTGTCCATGTAATATATACCTTCCACAAGACCGTACCATAGATACACAACAACTCCTTGATATCTATAACCAAATGCCTCGTCTAGTCCTTTTTATTGGGGATCTGAACGGTCACAACCCTTTATGTGGCTCCCAAAACATTAATAAGCGAGTTAAAGTTTTTTAGACGGTCCTGAATCCAACGGTACCCCATTCAGGGTATTCAGGTATTTGAGCATGACAGGAGCTTATATTTGGTAAAAAACCGATTTCGAGCCTTACTGTAATAATATATGTGTGGATGTGGATGTGGATATACATATATATATATATATATATATATATATATATATATATTCTCGCTGTTTCGGATTCCCCAACGGCCGATATTATTATTCCAATAAGTTGATATTCGAAATATGGAATTGGTCTCTTTGCGGAACAATATTGATCAACTTTAAAAAAAACTTCGTATAAATTTCCGCATGTAAGAACGTATTTTCCCTGTTTTTAAAGTAATACGGATCTCCACAGCTCCTCCTGAAAAAACTAGAACGTTGTAATTTTGTATCTATATTAGGTGTTATTGGAGAGTTTCCTTTGATTGGTCTCACCACCAGCCGCCACTTTGTTTTTAGATAGCGGATGAAAAAACGTTTCTCTATTGACTACAGCACTAAAACGGCTGAAAAGGTATTATTAAAAACTTTCCAAGAATATCCCATGAAACACTATAGATCTATGTAGGTAAGATACATCCTCGAAAAAGGACCTGAAAATGAGTTATGATGAATTCAGAATTACATTTGCTAATTACTCAAAAAGGTAGTACTTTTACTACTTTTTGGATCAGATTAAATTTAGAAGTAATTTAAATTTTCAAAATGATAAAAAAAACCTTCATCAATATTCGTCCAGTATTAACAAAGATACTGTGTGGTTTCAGTTTTTGGCTATTTTAGTCTATTTTTCCTCAGACTATTTGCAATATACCGAAAGTTGTCCGTGGAAGGCGGGGTTTCGGTTCCTATCCGTTTTGGAAGTCCTATATCACTATTCTGCAAATTTTAGAAATGCCAGCTAAGAGGAGCTGTTGAGATGCCCATTTGTTTAAAAACAGGAATAACATGAAGGAAAATAGTTCTTACATGTTAAAATTCTGACAACATTTTTTCAAATCTTAATAGTTTAGTTCCGCCTGGGAACCAACTCTATATCTAATTTCAGCTTATTCAGTCCAATAGTCGCCACTGGGGAAGCTGGATCATAGCGGGAAATATATATATATATATATATAAATATATAAATATATATATATATATTTTTTTTTTTTTTTTTTTTTTTCTCGGTTGGCTCTACAGACCTTGTAGATCTTTGGCCGCCTGAACCAGCCTTCTCCACCTCTGCCTATCTTGGGCTACTGCTTTCCAGTTTGCTACATACAACTCAGCCGTGTCTTTGTTTATCCTATCTATCCATCTGGGTTTTGGCCTCCCACGTGGTCTCCTGCCTACTACTCTGGCATTCATTGTCGTGTAGAGGCGTCCTGATGGATTACTACGAGCTACATGCTCTGCCCATCTTAACCTCCTTGCCTTCATGTCATGAGATATTGACTGACCCGTTTCTTTTAACAGTTCTTTATTGTTCCTTCTCCTCCATGTGTCAAGGTTCTGGTCCCATATGGGTCCTGTTATCCAACGTAGTAATTTTCTTTCGAATCTCTTAATTCTGGCTTCTAATGTACCGGGTAGCGCCCAGGTTTCACAACCGTAAAGCAGAACTGGCTTAATCACGGCGTTGTACACCCTTATTTAGAGATTTCTGGAGATTTTTCTGGATTTCAGTACCTTTGAAAGAGAGAAGAAAGATCTGTTCGCACTTGTTATTCCCTGGTCTATCTCTGTTAGTTGATCATTTATTGAGGTTATTGTGGAGCCGAGGTATTTGAATCTGTCTACTTTCAGGAATGACTTAGAATCCACGCAGATCATGTTATTAGGGTGGATGTTTCGGCTAATTATCATGTATTTTGTTTTATCTACATTGACCTGTAGTCCGATTTGCTCTGCTTCTTTTAATAGAGTCCAAGCGAGTCTCTCAATATCCTCTTGATTACTTCCGAGGACAGCTATATCATAGGCATATGCTAGGATTTTATGTTTAATTCCAACGTGCACCCCTCCATCTTCGCGTGATGTTATTCTTATTACTTTCCCTAGTGCTAAGTTGAACAGCATCGGCGAGAGTCCATCTCCCTGCCTCAAACCCGTTCGAACTTCAAATGCTTCAGATACGTCTCCTTGTATTAGTACCCTGCATATAGGATCATTTGTTCACGCCTTCGTCAACCTCACTAATTTCCCGGGAACACCCAGCTCAGTCATGATCTTCCAGAGACAGTTTCTGTCAACGGAGTCATAGGCTGATTTGAAGTAGACAAATAATGCGTGTACGTCCTGATCTACTTCCCATCGTTTTTCAAGTACTTGTTTCAGGATGATTATCTGATCTAGCGTACTCCTCCCTCTCCTGAATCCTGTTTGATGGTCGCCTATTAGGTTTTCATAATACGGATATATCAGATTTAACAGAATATTAGACATTATTTTATAGGCGACCGGAAGAAGTGCTATGCCTCTGTAATTGCCACATTCATACATGGAGCCCTTCTTAAGGATAGGACATATCAACCCTGTTTTCCATGCTTCTGGTATCCGTCCCTTCTCTCATATCTTCTGGATTAGATCAAACAACTTGGCTCTGAGGTCTTCTCCCCCATCCTTGAACAATTCTGATGGTAGGTTATCTATCCCTGGAGCCTTTCTTCTTTTAAGCCTGCCGTTAGCGAATAGTTTTTCAACCTCGAGTGGGTCGATGTCCTCAGTGTAGTCCATGTTTTCTTCGTTTGTGGGGTTTCCTTGGTTAAGCAGCTGCTGGAAATGTTCCTTCCAGATGCTTAATATCTTTTCTTTTGATGCCGTCAATTTGCCATCTTTCCCTCGCATTTGTGTATTTCTTGCTTTAAATCCTACCCTTTCTTTCTTGATATCTGCGAAGAATTCGCATATTTTTCCAGCCTGCCCGTTTTTCTCAATGGTTTGTAATCTTTCTTTGAGGAATTCTCTTTTGGCTGTTCTTATTATTTTGTTTGTCTTTTTCCTGGCGGCTGTGTATTTGTCCAGCATAGCTTGATCAGTTTGTTAGCAGAGGACTTGTCTTCTTTCCTCCACCGCCTTTTCGCATGCTTATGTGGACCATTTCTTGGCTTTTCTTTTTTCCTGAATCCCTACTTCCTTAGCTGTTTGTTTTAGCCCTGACTCTAGTGCCCCCCAGTGTTGGTCCACCGTGAGACCTTCCGAGTTCAAGGGTTCGAATTTATTTTTCAGCTCAATTTGAAATTCACCTTGTACCATAGGGTTTTTCAAATTATGGACTTCGTACCTCTCTCTTTCCAATTGGTTCCCAATTCCGTGGATTCGCTTCAGCCTCTGACAGAGTTTGATTCTAATCAGAGTATGGTCCGAATCACAGTCTGCTCCACGATAACTCCTTATGTCTTGTATGATTTGATGCCTTTTGTCTATCAGCACATGGTCGATTTGGCTTTTTGCTCCTTTAGGACTTACCCTGGTATACTTATGTATGTCCTTGTGCAGGAACATCGTACTGCTTACTACTAGACCTTTAGCTGCTGCCAGACTAATGCATCTCACTCCATTGTCATTGTTGGTTTCGTGGAAACTTTGGCCTCCGATGACGGGCTTAAATTGGGTTTCTCGACCTATCTTGGCATTGAAGTCTACCATGACTTATTTTATGTCATGTTTTGGAACCTGGTCCACAACTTTTTCTAACTGATCGTAAAAATCGTCCTTCACCTCATCCTCCTGTTCTACGTTAATAATCGTGATATTAAACTAACGACCTCTTACGCGTAGCACACTTATCCTTTCATTAACTGGGGTGAAGTATATTACTGACTTCCTTGCGGCCGGATTAACTATAAATCCAGTGCCAGCTGTCCCATTTTTGTCATTTCTCTCGGTGTAGAACAGTGTGTAGCCGTCTATAGTGGTTTCCCCACCATCTGGCCACTTCTTCTTGAATGGCTGTTAACGGTATGTTGTACCTTTTTACTTCATTGACTACCGCTTGGGCGGCTCCTGGTTTGTATAAGCTCCGAACATTCCATGATCCGATATGGAGTCCGTTATACAAACCCGGAGTCGTTACCATGTTAAGACAGTCAGATTTTCCGAGGCTAGTTTTCGGTTTCTTAATACTTTGTTTTTGACGGGATAGAGCCAATGGAGGACCAGGAGCTCTATCTACAACGGGGTCACTCACCTCCCTGCGGCGTGAGTTGCCTGCAGTAGGCTGACGGGTCTCACATACCCGAGGAGGGGGTTGGAATCTCGGGCAGCGTGTCCTTTCGTGGCGGGCGGTCACCCATCCAAGTACTGCCCACGCTCGACGTTGCTTAACTTTGATTACCTATTGCGAGCACCTTAGCCCGTACGGCTACCCCGGCCCCCTTATATGGATATATGTAGAATCGTGATCAAGAGGTTCCAAAACGGATAGAAACTGCTACTCCACCTTCCACTGACGACTTTTGATACAGTGAAAATAATATATTATTTTAGAAGGAAAATAGACAGTAATAACATACAGATGATAGTATCGTTTATACGGTATTTTACAGCTTTAAACTCAAATACAAAAACAGTCAGATGGCGAATTTATTCTGCTAAAGTAAGACTGTTCTTGCTAAATATCCTTCTCTACCTTTAGTATTATTGTTATGGTCTAAATTGGGTTTTCCAAAAATTAATATTATTGTTATTTATTTCCATTTAAAATAGTTGGATAATAGTCTATTGAAAATGGTAATATAGTAATTCAATATTGAAATCATTATACGAGAATAAACTAAAGCTAATATAAGTTAATTTAAAAATTTATTTTTAATAATAATAATTCTTTTTAATATTAACTAATGAATATAAAATTAAAAATTTATACTCGTTTAATGGCTTGAATACCAAGTTATTATATAAGCATTTTCCTATGATAGTCTTTTTATCAAATGAGCCACCAGACTTCTTCACATCAATATACATCGAATTTAAGCTTATTAGGTCCAATAGTTGCCGCTAGGGAATAGTGTTGCCCAAAATGTAACTGTTGCAAGACCAAGACTAAGACTGATCAAAAACAATTTTAAAATAAAAATTAAGGCAAACTAGATTCTAATACTTGGCAATCTTAGTTAATATTTGGTATAACCAATATACGTTTGTATTTAACTCCTCTAATTTTTCATTCAGGCTGAGTTAGGTTTTTTCTATCTAAAAAATTACAGCAATATCTCTATAGTAATGAACTAATAAGTAACTGCAAGACTATTGAGAGACTCTTGTGCTAGTCCAAGATCATGACCAAGACTCCTCTCGGTCTCGCATTTGGGCAACACTACTAGGGAAGCCGAAACATAGCAGGAAAAAAATTTAAATATATAACTTTTATAAATATTGCAGAATCATGATCTAGGGGTTACAAAACGGATGAAAACCGAAAACCCGCCTCCTACTGACGACTTTCGAAGCAGTGCAAATAGTCTATTTTTTCAGAGGGAAAATAGACAAAATAGCCAGAAACCACGTAGTATCTTTGGTAATAATGGACGAATTTCGATAGAAGTTTTTTTATCGTTTTGGGAATTTAATTATTATTTAATTATTTATGTCTTCAAAATGTAATTTGGCCCAAAAAGTGGTAAAAGTGCTACCTTTTTGAGTAATACGCAAGTCTAATTGTGAATTCTTAAAACTTCTTTTCAGGTCTTTTTACAAGAATGTATGTTATATACATAAATTTATAGTGTTTCATACGAAATACTTTAGGAAAGTTTTTGTTTAGACCGTTACAGCCGATTTAGTGCTGTAGTCAATGGAGAAACGTTTTTTCGCCGCCATCTTGAAAAGTAAAGGCAGCTGATGATGAGACCTCACAATGGATCATTTAATCACTATCAATTAAATCATTATAAAGCATTTTCAACCAAATAATCCAGCAGCTCTGTCTTTTCACTTCGTTCTGGCATTTGAAAAAAAAAAAATCAAAACGTTAGTATATCATGGGTGATAAATATTCAGGACGCAGTCTTTTTTAAATTTTTTTTTTATTTTTGCCAGCGTTTCAACTCAAATATGTGGGTCATCTTCAGGGCTGAAAATGTTTTTTTAAAATTACAATCAGAGATATAATAGTATACAACCGCTAATTATAAATAATAAACTATAGTGATTGATAGCACATGAATCTTAACTAATATTGTAATACACATATTAAAATAGTTATACAAACTAAAAATAAAAAATAATGTATATAATCCATTTATATAAATTTGTAATATTTTCTCTTACTAACCGTGAGTAAGAGAACACTGAGGTTGTTCATGTACTGACACATGTTTGGTAGGTAAGTAAAAAGGTCAGGGGGGCTGGGAGGATTTCCCACTTGTTCTTTTTCAGATAGCAAAAGGTAAGTAAACAAGGTTAGAGGGGAAGGGAGGGTAACATTTGTTGTTTTTAGAATATACATAATTTGCTGACAAATATTTCAGACGTGTACAATATTTGAGTTATTTCATATGGTTACAGAAATGTGACTATTGACTAGTATTAAAATGAACATAAGCAAAAGGTGCCAATTAATATAAATATAGCTTAGTTTGATAGCAATTATACAAGGGTTAGATGAATAATTTTTATAATAAATACAATTTCAATGTATGCAGATGATACTTAGGAAAACATATTATACAATTTTTTTTTTTTTTTTGGGTTTTTACAACTTAAGGAGTCATATCCCCAACACCCGAAAGCCACTGCTCCCTGTCCATCCAATCTCCTTCACGAAGCCCTCTGGCTGCCATGCTTTCCTCCACGTCCTCTGTCCATTTCTTCTTTGGCCTTCCACGCTTCCTTCTTTCAGGTGGCATATAGTTATAAATTTTCTTTGGCCAGCGGTTCTCATCCATCCGCATTAAGTGGCCATACCACTTTAGCCGTTTGGTCCCGATCAGGTGAAGGATGTTCTTTTGACATCCGACCTTGTCTCTAATAGCTGCGTTTGGGATCCGCTCGATTCTGGATATGCCACAGCTTCTTCTCCAGAAATCCATTTCCATGGAAAGCAACTTATTTTCCAACTTTTTTGTCAGTGTCCAGACTTCTGATCCGTAAGTGGCTACGCTTTCTACAAAGGAATGGTATATCTTCTTTTTAGTTTCTAATCTTATTTCTTTACTCCATAGGGTTGAATTTATCGAACTTATTATTCTTTTCCCATTATTTATTTTATGTTCGATATCAACCTCACTACCACCCTTTGAAGATAACCAGTATCCGAGGTACTTGAACTGCTGGCTGACATTTAGCGTCCAGTCATCAATTTCAAGGGGCAAATTTGGAGCGTTGAAAACCATATACTCTGTTTTACTTTCACTGATTTTCAGACCCCATCTGGAATACGTGTCTAGCAACTTCCTCATCATATAGCTAACATCATCCGGATCCGATGCGATTATGACTTGATCATCGGCATACTGCAAATTGTAGATGACATCATTCCCGATTTGAACACCCATTCCACAGCACGATCTTTTCCAGTTTTTAAGGGCTTGTTCTATGTAAATGTTGAAAATCAGGGGTGAAAGGCAGCAGCCCTGTTTCAATCCTTTGTTAATGAAGAAGCTTCTAGACACTCTATCTCCTATTTTTATAGCCCCCTTTATATTTTTATAGAGCTCTTGAATTGCTCTGATGAGGTATCTCTTAATAGATGTGGCTTCCAAAGCTTTCCACAATTTCGCTAGAGGTACTGAATCATAGGCCTTGTGTAAATCTACAAATATCATATGGAGTTCACGGTCGTGGGCCATCCTCTTTTCTATAAGTTGTGAGAGACTAAAAATGTGATCAGTGCATGATCTTCCAGCTCGAAAACCCGCCTGTTCCTTGCTGATCAGCGAGGATTATACAATATTTATCATAATATAAGTTTGTGTTATATTAAGGATTACATAGGCTATTGTTTCAGGGAGGCGGAAAATATTTGAATATGTATTGCAGATCTTTTCTTTGTCTGCTTTATGGTTTACCGGATTATTTTTTTCCAAATCAATGAATATAGATTCCGATAGTAGTCGTTTTTGGTGATTGGGAACTGTGGCGAGTATGGTTGGGTTGTATACTATTATATCTCTGATTGTAATTTTAAAAAAACATTTTCAGCCCTGAAGATGACCCACATGTTTGGGTTGAAACGTTGGCAAAAATATTTTTTTTTTTTTTTTTAAAATGTCTGCGTCCTGAATATTTATCACCCATGATATGTAGAACAGTCGACTAACTTCCTTCAAGAGTTAGTAGATCAATTAAGAAATCAAAAACTTTGTTTACAATACGTGCATAACCTTATTGTTACTAATAACACTGAAGCACGTTAGTACAGACAGATTGTTTATTATTCATTCAAAATTTGAGCTGACTGCTTAGCTTGATAGAACATAAAACATTTACAACAAGAGCATGAATAATCCTGTACGTTAAAAAAAAAAAAAAAAAACCAGCCCATGTGATCGGCTTATTTTAAAAATTCACGAAGTACATTTTTGTTGGAGGTTAACTTTATGTAACGTATTGGCAAAATCTCAACAATTTCATTTTGATATAGATGTTAATCGATATTATACTAATATTGATAACAAATACCGATATCGACATTGATGAGGAATATGGGAACTGGCCCGATATCGCAACATCTCTAACCCGAAATAAATCTAGAATTTAATAAAAGGAACAAAAAAAAAAAAAAAAAATGACGTGTGAGTGTTATTAGCAGGTAGGAATTCCATATGTAAATCCTTAAGTCTCCCAAATACCAGTAAATAAGTAACCAGTCAACGTTTCGTCACTTAAGATTCGCCAGGACCATACGGCCGTTTAATTATTGGATATAACCATACGAATTATTGGGGAGGGGCAGGGTTAGTGCAACATTATAACAGTGTTCAACGAATGAACAGGGGAAGGGGGATAGAATACCACACATAAAGGAGTGTTCTATTATAATATATTATTTCTCAAAGGTTTTTTTTGGTTGTCGGTGCTAATCTTGAAAATTATCTTCTTCTTAAGTTGAAACAAGATAAGCACATCCACTAATAAAATCAGGAAAAAATCAGGAAAAAATGTTATGAAGGAAAGGAAATTTTATTTGCGCATAAATAAAAAATCATGAAATTAATGGCATTACGTAGTATTTAGAATAGAATAGAATAGAAAATTGAACTTTATTCTGGGACTAAATCCCCTTAGAATAACAAAGATGAATTAATACAAAATAAAATACAAATCTGGCCAGAAACTAAAAAAATCTAACATTAGAAATTAGAAATTAGAAATTAGAAAAAATCATCTTTATTCTGGGACTAGCTCCCTTTAGAATAACAGTATTGTTCATATATATTAACTACAAAACTGGTCAAAAGACTTATTACAATGAATAATGACAAAATACATGTAATACATTAAGTATTAATTAGGCTCTTAGGATAAATTAACGAGGACAGTTGGGTAATAGGGGTTCAGTACTACAATATTGGAGCTAAATAATTGCATAATAATCACTGAATGAAATTAAAAAGGAAAGTAAAATCTATTTTATAGGTAAAGCATTGTAGTGATGGAATATAAACATTAAAAAAAATAATAAAAGCTGTTAATATGTAGGGAAAGAAATTGTAAAAACTAAAACAAAAAAATATATAAAAAAACAAATAATGATA
Organism: Nezara viridula; assembly: GCA_928085145.1. NCBI lineage: Eukaryota > Metazoa > Arthropoda > Insecta > Hemiptera > Pentatomidae > Nezara > Nezara viridula. The sequence continues at coordinate 121,657,673 of OV725078.1, read as the reverse complement.
TACATATGTTCCCTAAGATATTTAAGTGATTACGCGTAAAGATTAGGAGAAGAGAAAATAAAATAAAGTATATATATACACATAGCGAGAAGTATGTTGAAGATAATTAGAAATAAAATACATTTCACTGAAATACATTCCATGAATAACTAATTAGAACTTATATACATTATTATATACATTATTTAAAAAGTAGTATGTAACCACTAAGAAATAAACAAAAAAAAAGATAGCTATATATATATATATATATACATACATAAATGAACATAAAATCTTCTCAAAATTACTTAATGAAAAAATTGTGATGAAAAAAAAAGAAAAGAAATTACATATCTATATATACATAACTGCACAATTTATATACAATAGGCTATCAAATTGAAAAATAATTTAATACAAAATGTAATGATTTTTTTATTTTATTTATTTATATGATATTTACAACTGTATACGAAAAATACATCTAGTAAATTCGCTCATGGATATAATGACATGAAACACATGTTGAGAAACTACTCATTGGTAGCACTCTAATAATATGTCTATAATTTTTCTTTTTTTTTTTTAATTTGTATCATGTTTGATTTATTCTGTTACTCCAAGTTTTATTTTATTTTATTTTCTTATAATCATGTTGTTCTTTTATTGTATATATGGTATGATTGTACTTCATTCATCATAAATACTCAATGCCCGTAATTGAGGCAAAATGTATTTTTTTTCTCAATAAAAATTGTTAAAAAAAAAAAAAAAGTCTATATTAGGAGATCACGCGGCCATCTACTTTTCAGACGCCTCAGAGGGTTATCAGGAATTGAATAGGAAGCAAGGCTAGAAACAAGAGGGTTGGGATGGTTATGAAGTTTATTATGGAAGGATAGGTATCTGGATTCGGCCAAATCGGAAACATATTGAACATTATTGGTCTTTATGGATTATTTTATTTGTGACAAAGTAAGGATCATTCAGGATTTTAAGAAGGATTTTGGATTGTAAAGATTGAATACGAGAGGAATTTCATGGTTTATTGGAGAATCATAGTTTAACTCCATAAGTCCAAATAGGTCTTATTATAGTCATGTGTATGAGTCGTTTGTAATTAATGGGAGGTTTAGAGCGTTTGTCCAGTAAGTGTTGGAGTATGCGGAAACGTCGAGCAGTTTCTTGTCGTTTCAGTCTTGTATGTGGATTCCGAATGAGACGTTTGTCAAGCTGGAGTCCAAGGTATCGGATTTGTTCTACAGGGATAAGTGGGGTGTTATTAGGGGATACTATAGGACAGCAAGTCATTGGTTTACAACGAAGGGTAAAGGTGATTTGATGGGATTTTTGGGATTTTATTTTAATCCTCCAGTTTTGACACCATTCTTCAAGGTTTGTGATGTGTGATTGAAGAGTTTGGGATGCAATTGTTGGATCATTATAAACTGACAGGATACAAGTGTCTTCAGCATACGTTGTGATAGCAGTGTTAGGATGGGTTGGGATATCAGCTGTATAAACTGCGTAAAGGATAGGACAAAGGATACTACCTTGAGGAACTCCGGCAGATTGAGAATAGAGGGATGAATAGGTATTATTGTGATTTACTTTGAAGTGTCTATCAGTAAGATAGGAACTGATCATAAGAAAATATGTAGGGGGGAGGAATTTACGGATTTTGTAAAGCAATCCCGGATCCCAGACGCGTTTGATCGAATATTCAACGCCGAGAAAAACTCGAGTGCAATACATTCCGCTCTCCAATGCAGAGGAGACAACGTCTACCACACGATGACATTGCTGGATAGTGGAATGGGATGTGCGGAATCCAAATAGGTGATCAGGAATTATGTGGTTAGAATCATGATTCTACAATATTTTGATATGTCAGTTATATATATATAAATATATTTTTCCTGCTATTTTTTGGGGTTCCCTAGGGGCTGATAATTGACAGAATAAGCTTAAGTATGATATACATAGCCAACGTGAAGAAGCCTGGTGGCTTCTTTGAGAAAGAAACTATCATTGGAATATAATATCAAAAAAATAACAATTAAATAGACCTATTGAAAATGCTTATATAGTAACTTCTTATTCGAGCCGTTAAACGAGTATAAAGTTTAATTTTATATTCATTAGTTTAATATCTTTTTAATATAAAAAAATATTATTATTTTTAAAAAAAGAATTTTTAAATTAACTTATATAAGCTTTAGTTTATTCTCGTTTAATGATTTCAATATTGAATTACCATATTACCATTTTCAATAGACTATTACCCATGAATCATATATACATATCTTCTAAAATGCAGTAACTATAATAAGTATAATTTTAATTTTTGGAAAACCCAATTTAGACAATAACAATAATATTAAAGGTAGGCAAAGATATTTAGCAAGAACATTCTTATTTTAGCGAGATAAATTCGATACTTGAATGTTTTTTTATTTGAGTTTGAAGGCGTAAACTAGCGTAAAAAAGATAATATTATCTGTGTGTTATTATTGTCTAATTTCCTTCTATAATAATAGACTATTTTCACCGTATCAAATGTCGTCAGTGGAAGGAGGGTTTGCCGTTTCAATCCGATTTATAACCCCTAGATCATGATTCTACAATATTTTGATATGTCAGTTATATATATAAATATATTTTTCCTGCTATTTTTCGGGTTCCCTAGGGGCCGATAATTGACAGAATAAGCCTAAGTTTGATATATATAGGCAACGTGAAAAAGCCTGGTGGCTCCTTTGAGAAAAAAACTATCATTGGAATATAATATGAACAAAATAATAATTAAATAGACCTATTGAAAATGCTTATATAGTAACTTGTTATTCGAGCCATTAAACGAGTATAAAGTCTAATTTTATATTCATTGGTTAAATATTCTTTTAATATTAAAAAGAATTATTTTTTTTAAAAAAGAATTTTTAAATTAACTTATATAAGCATTAGTTTATTGCCGTTTAATGATTTCAATATCTAATTACCATATTACCATTTTCGATAGACTATTACCCATGAATCATATATACATATCTTCTAAAACGGAGTAACTATAATAAGTATAATTTTAATTTTTGGAAATCCAAATTTAGACAACAACAATAATATTAAATGTAGGCAAAGATATTTAGCAAGAACAGTCTTATTTTAGCGGAATAAATTCGATACTTGACTGTTTTTTTATTTGAGTTTGAAGGCGTAAAATACCGTAATAAAGATAATATCATGTGTGTGTTATTATTGTCTAATTTCCTTCTAAAATAATAGATTATTTTCACGGTATCAAAAGTCGGCTGTAGAAGGAGGGTTTTTCGTTTTAACCGGTTTATAACCACTATATCATGATTCTACAATATATTGCCATGTCACTTATATATATAAATTTTTTTTCCTGCTATTTTTTGGCTTGCCTTGGGGCCGATAATTGACCGAATAAGAATAAGTTTGATATATATAGCCAACGGGAAGAAGCCTAGTGGCTACTTTGAGAAAAAAATTATCTTTGGAATATAATATCAAAAAAATAATAATTAAATAGACCTATTGAAAATGCTTATATAGTAACTTCTTATTCGGGCCATTAAACGCTTATAAAGTTTCATTTTATATTCATTAGTTTAATATCTTGTTATTATAAAAAAAATATATTACCTTAAAAAAAAAATTTTAAATTAACTTATATAAGCTTTGGTTCATTCCCGTTTAATGATTTCAATATTGAAATACCATATTACCATTTTCAATAGACTATTACCCATGAATCATATATACATATCTTCTAAAATGGAGTAACTATAATTAGTATAATTTTAATATTTGGAAAACCCAGTTTAGACAATACCAATAATATTAAAGGTAGGCAAAGATATTTAGCAAGAACAGTCTTATTTTAGCGGAATAAATTCGATACTTGACTGTTTTTTTATTTGAGTTTGAAAGCGTAAAATACCGTAAAAAAGATAATAACATCTGTGTGTTATTATTGTCTAATTTCCTTCTAAAATAATAGACTATTTTCACTGTATCAAAAGTCGTCAGTAGAAGGAGGGTTCGCCGTTTCAATCCGATTTATAACCCTAGCTCATGATTCTACAATATTTTGATATGTCAGTTATATATATAAATATTTTTCCTGCTATTTTTTGGCTTCCCTTAGGGCCGATAATTGACCGAATAAGCCTATGTTTGATATATATAGCCAACGTGAAGAAGCCTGGTGGCTCCTTTGTGAAAAAAACTATCATTGGAATATATTATCAAAAAAAAAAAATTAAATAGACCTATTGAAAATGGTTAAATAGTAACTTCATCTTCGAGCCATTAAACGAGTATAAAGTTTAACTTTATATTCATTAGTTTAATATCTTTTTAATATAAAAAAATATTATTATTTTAAAAAAAGAATTTTTAAAATAACTTATATAAGCTTTAGTTTATTCCCGTTTAATGGTTTCAATATTAAATTACCACATTACCATTTTCAATAGAGTATTACCCATGAATCATATATACATATCTTCTAAAATGGAGTAACTATAATAAGTATAATTTTAATTTTTGGAAAACCCAATTTAGACAATAACAATAATATTAAAGGTAGGCAAAGATATTTAGCAAGAACAGTCTTATTTTAGCAGAATAAATTCGATACTTGACTGTTTTTTTATTTGAGTTTGAAAGCGTAAAATACCGTAAAAAAGATAATAACATCTGTGTGTTATTATTGTCTAATTTCCTTCTAAAATAATAGACTATTTTCACTGTATCAAAAGTCGTCAGTAGAAAGAGGGTTAGCCGTTTCAATCCGATTTATAACCCCTAGCTCATGATTCTACAATATTTTGATATGTCAGTTATATATATAAATATTATTTCCTGCTATTTTGCGGCTTCCCTTGGGGCCGATAATTGACCGAATAAGCCTAAGTTGATTATATATAGGCAACGTGAAAAAGCCTGGTGGCTCCTTTGAGAAAAAAACTATCATTGAATATAATATGAACAAAATAATAATTAAATAGACCTATTGAAAATGCTTATATAGTAACTTGTTATTCGAGCCATTAAACGAGTATAAAGTCTAATTTTATATTCATTGTTAAATATTCTTTTAATATTAAAAAGAATTATTTTTTTTTAAAAAGAATTTTTAAATTAACTTATATAAGCATTAGTTTATTGCCGTTTAATGATTTCAATATCTAATTACCATATTACCATTTTCGATAGACTATTACCCATGAATCATATATACATATCTTCTAAAACGGAGTAACTATAATAAGTAATATTTTAATTTTTGGAAATCCAAATTTAGACAACAACAATAATATTAAATGTAGGCAAAGATATTTAGCAAGAACAGTCTTATTTTAGCGGAATAAATTCGATACTTGACTGTTTTTTTATTTGAGTTTGAAGGCGTAAAATACCGTAATAAAGATAATATCATCTGTGTGTTATTATTGTCTAATTTCCTTCTAAAATAATAGATTATTTTCACGGTATCAAAAGTCGTCAGTAGAAAGAGGGTTAGCCGTTTCAATCCGATTTATAACCCCTAGCTCATGATTCTACAATATTTTGATATGTCAGTTATATATATAATATTATTTCCCGCTATTTTGCGGCTTCCCTTGGGGCCGATAATTGACCGAATAAGCCTAAGTTTGATATATATAGGCAACGTGAAAAAGCCTGGTGGCTCCTTTGAGAAAAAAACTATCATTGGAATATAATATGAACAAAATAAATAATTAAATAGACCTATTGAAATGCTTATATAGTAACTTGTTATTCGAGCCATTAAACGAGTATAAAGTCTAATTTTATATTCATTGGTTAAATATTCTTTTAATATTAAAAAGAATTATTTTTTTTAAAAAAGAATTTTTAAATTAACTTATATAAAGCATTAGTTTATTGCCGTTTAATGATTTCAATATCTAATTACCATATACCATTTTCGATAGACTATTACCCATGAATCATATATACATATCTTCTAAAACGGAGTAACTATAATAAGTATAATTTTAATTTTTGGAAATCCAAATTTAGACAACAACAATAATATTAAATGTAGCAAAGATTTTAGCAAGAACAGTCTTATTTTAGCGGAATAAATTCGATACTTGACTGTTTTTTTATTTGAGTTTGAAGGCGTAAAATACCGTAATATAAGATAATAACATGTGGTGTGTTATTATTGTCTAATTTCCTTCTAAAATAATAGATTATTTTCACGGTATCAAAAGTCGGCTGTAGAAGGAGGGTTTTTTCGTTTTAATCCGGTTTATAACCACTATATCATGATTCTACAATATATTGCCATGTCACTTATATATATAAATTTTTTTTCCTGCTATTTTTTTGGCTTGCCTTGGGGCCGATAATTGACCGAATAAGAATAAGTTTGATATATATAGCCAACGGGAAGAAGCCTAGTGGCTACTTTGAGAAAAAAATTATCTTTGGAATATAATACAAAAAAAATAAAAATTAAATAGACCTATTGAAAATGCTTATATAACTTCTTATTCGGGCCATAAAACGCTTATAAAGTTTAATTTTATATTCATTAGTTTAATATCTTGTTATTATAAAAAAAATATATTACCTTAAAAAAAAAAAATTTAAATTAACTTATATAAGCTTTGGTTTATTCCCGTTTAATGATTTCAATATAAATACCATATTACCATTTTCAATAGACTATTACCCATGAATCATATATACATATCTTCTAAAATGGAGTAACTTAATTATATATATTTTAATATTTGGAAAACCCAGTTTAGACAATACCAATAATATTAAAGGTAGGCAAAGATATTTAGCAAGAACAGTCTTATTTTAGCGGAATAAATTCGATACTTGACTGTTTTTTTATTGAGTTTGAAAGCGTAAAATACCGTAAAAAAGATAATAACATCTGTGTGTTATTATTTTCTAATTTCCTTCTAAAATAATAGACTATTTTCACTGTATCAAAAGTCGTCAGTAGAAGGAGGGTTCGCCGTTTCAATCCGATTTATAACCCCTAGCTCATGATTCTACAATATTTTGATATGTCAGTTATATATATAAATATTTTTCCTGCTATTTTTTGGCTTCCCTTAGGGCCGATAATGACCGAATAAGCCTATGTTTGATATATATAGCCAACGTGAAGAAGCCTGGTGGCTCCTTTGTGAAAAAAACTATCATTGAATATATTATCAAAAAAAAAAAAATTAAATAGACCTATTGAAAATGGTTAAATAGTAACTTCATCTTCGAGCCATTAAACGAGTATAAAGTTTAACTTTATATTCATTAGTTTAATATCTTTTAATATAAAAAAATATTATTATTTTTAAAAAAAGAATTTTTAAAATAACTTATATAAGCTTTAGTTTATTCCCGTTTAATGGTTTCAATATTAATTACCACATTAACCATTTTCAATAGAGTATTACCCATGAATCATATATACATATCTTCTAAAATGGAGTAACTATAATAAGTATAATTTAATTTTTGGAAAACCCAATTTAGACAATAACAATAATATTAAAGGTAGGCAAAGATATTTAGCAAGAACAGTCTTATTTTAGCAGAATAAATTCGATACTTGACTGTTTTTTTATTTGAGTTTGAAAGCGTAAAATACCGTAAAAAAGATAATAACATCTGTTGTTATTATTGTCTAATTTCCTTCTAAAATAATAGATTATTTTCACGGTATCAAAAGTCGTCAGTAGAAAGAGGGTTAGCCGTTTCAATCCGATTTAAACCCCTAGCTCATGATTCTACAATATTTTGATATGTCAGTATAAATAAAATTTATTTCCTGCTATTTTGCGGCTTCCCTTGGGGCCGATAATTGACCGAATAAGCCTAAGTTTGATATATATAGGCAACGTGAAAAAGCCTGGTGGCTCCTTTGAGAAAAAAACTATCATTGGAATATAATATAACAAAATAATAATTATATAGACCTATTGAAAATGCTTATATAGTAACTTGTTATTCGAGCCATTAAACGAGTATAAAGTCTAATTTTTATATTCATTGGTTAAATATTCTTTTAATATTAAAAAAGAATTATTTTTTTAAAAAAGAATTTTTAAATTAACTTATATAAGCATTAGTTTATTGCCGTTTAATGATTTCAATATCTAATTACCATATTACCATTTTCGATAGACTATTACCCATGAATCATATATACATATCTTCTAAAACGGAGTAACTATAATAAGTATAATTTTAATTTTTGGAAATCCAAATTTAGACAACATCAAAATATTAAATGTAGGCAAAGATATTTAGCAAGAACAGTCTTATTTTAGCGGAATAAATTCGATACTTGACTGTTTTTTATTTGAGTTTGAAGGCGTAAAATACCGTAAATAAAGATAATATCATCTGTGTGTTATTATTGTCCTAATTTCCTTCTAAAATAATAGATTTATTTTCACGGTATCAAAAGTCGTCAGTAGAAAGAGGGTTAGCCGTTTCAATCCGATTTATAACCCCTAGCTCATGATTCTACAATATTTTGATATGTCAGTTATATATATAAATATTATTTCCCGCTATTTTGCGGCTTCCCTTGGGGCCGATAATTGACCGAATAAGCCTAAGTTTGATATATATAGGCAACGTGAAAAAGCCTGGTGGCTCCTTTGAGAAAAAAACTATCATTGGAATATAATAGAACAAAATAATAATTAAATAGACCTATTGAAAATGCTTATATAGTAACTTGTTATTCGAGCCATTAAACGAGTATAAAGTCTAATTTTATATTCATTGGTTAAATATTCTTTTAATATTAAAAAGAATTATTTTTTTAAAAAAAGAATTTTTAAATTAACTTATATAAGCATTAGTTTATTGCCGTTTAATGATTTCAATATCTAATTACCATATTACCATTTTCGATAGACTATTACCCATGAATCATAATATACATATCTTCTAAAACGGAGTAACTATAATAAGTATAATTTTAATTTTTGGAAATCCAAATTTAGACAACAACATAAAATTAAAATGTAGGCAAAGATATTTAGCAAGAAACAGTCTTATTTAGCGGAATAAATTCGATACTTGACTGTTTTTTTATTTGAGTTTGAAGGCGTAAAATACCGTAATAAAGATAATATCATGTGTGTGTTATTATTGTCTAATTTCCTTCTAAAATAATAGATTATTTTCACGGTATCAAAAGTCGGCTGTAGAAGAGGGTTTTTCGTTTTAACCGGTTTATAACCACTATATCATGATTCTACAATATATTGCCATGTCACTTATTATATAAAATTTTTTTTCCTGCTATTTTTTGGCTTCCCTTAGGGCCGATAATTGACCGAATAAGCCTATGTTTGATATATATAGCCAACGTGAAGAAGCTGGTGGCTCCTTTGGAAAAAAAACCATCATTGGAATATATTATCAAAAAAAAAAAAATTAAATAGACCTATTGAAAATGGTTAAATAGTAACATCATCTTCGAGCCATTAACGAGTATAAAGTTTAACTTTATATTCATTAGTTAAATATTTTTTCTTATTAAAAAGAATTTTTTTAAAATAGAATTTTTAAAAAATATGATAAGCTTTAGTTTATCCCGTTTAATGATTTCAATATTAAATCACCATATTACAATTTTCAATAGTCTATTACCCATGAATCATATATACATATCTTCTAAAATGGAGTAACTATAATAAGTATAATTTTAATTTTTAGAAAACCCAATTTAGACAATAACAATAATATTAAAGGTAGGCAAAGATATTTAGCAAGAGCAGTCTTATTTTAGCGGAATAAATTCGATACTTGACTGTTTTCTTATTTGAGTTTGAAAGCGTAAAATACCGTAAAAAAGATAATAACATCTGTGTGTTATTATTGTCTAATTTCCTTCTAAAATAATAGACTATTTTCACTGTATCAAAAGTCGTCAGTAGAAGGAGGGTTCGCCGTTTCAATCCGATTTATAACCCCTAGCTCATGATTCTACAATATTTTGATATGTCAGTTATATATATAAATATTTTTCCTGCTATTTTTTGGCTTCCCTTAGGGCCGATAATTGACCGAATAAGCCTATGTTTGATATATATAGCCAACGTGAAGAAGCCTGGTGGCTCCTTTGTGAAAAAAACTATCATTGGAATATATTATCAAAAAAAAAAAAATTAAATAGACCTATTGAAAATGGTTAAATAGTAACTTCATCTTCGAGCCATTAAACGAGTATAAAGTTTAACTTTATATTCATTAGTTAAATATTTTTCTAATATTAAAAAGAATTTTTTTTAAAATAGAATTTTTAAATTAACTTATATAAGCCTTAGTTTATTCCCGTTTAATGATTTTAATATTGAATTACCATATTACCATTTTCGATAGACTATTACCCATGAATCATATATACATATCTTCTAAAACGGAGTAACTATAATAAGTATAAAATAAAAATTAAATAGACCCTTTGAATATGCTTATACAGTAACTTGTTATTCGAGCCATTAAACGAGTATAAAGTTTAAATTTATATTCATTAGTTTAATATCTTTTTAATATAAAAAAAAATTATTATTTTAAAAAAATAATTTTTAAAATTAAGTTATATAAGCTTTAGTTTATTCCCGTTTAATGATTTCAATATTGAATTACCATATTACCATTTTCAATAGTCTATTTCTCATGAATCATATATACATATCTTCTAAAATGGAGTAACTATAATAAGTATAATTTTAATTTTTGGAAAACCCAATTTAGACCATAAAAATAATATTAAAGGTAGGCAAAGATATTTAGCAAGAGCAGTCTTATTTTAGCGGAATAAATTCGATACTTGACTGTTTTCTTATTTGAGTTTGAAGGCGTAAAATACCGTAATAAAGATAATATCATCTCAGTGTTATTATTGTCTAATTTCCTTTTAAAATAATAGACTATTTTCACTGTATCAAAAATCATCAGTGGAAGGATGGTTGGCCGTTTCAATCCGATTTATAACCCCTAGATCATGATTCTAAAATATTTTGATATGTCAGTTATATATATAAATATTTTTTTCCTGCTATTTTTCGGCTTCCCTAGGGGCTGAAATGTGACCGAATAAGCTCAAGTTCTGCAACTTCTTATTCGAGCCACTAAACGAGTATAAAGATTAATTTTATATTCATTAGTTAAATATTTTTTTAATATTAAAAAGAATTACTTTTTTTAAATAGGTTTTTTAAATTAACTTATATAAGCCTTAGTTTATTCCCGTTTGATGATTTTAATATTGAATTACCATATTACCATTTTCGATAGACTATTACCCATGAATCATATATACATATCTTCTAAAACGGAGTAACTATAATAAGTATAATTTTAATTTTTGGAAAACCAAATTTAGACAACAACAATAATATTAAAGGTAGGCAAAGATATTTAGCAAGAACAGTCTTGTTTTAGCGGAATAAATTCGAAACTTGACTGTTTTGTTATTTGAGTTTGAAGGCGTAAAATACCGTAATAAATATAATATCATCTGTGTGTTATTATTTTCTAATTTCCTTCTAAAATAATAGACTATTTTCACTTAATCAAAAGTCGTCAGTGGAACGAGGGTTTGCCGTTTCAATCCGATTTATAACCCCTAGATCATGATTCTAAAATATTTTGATATGTCAGTTATATATATAAATATCTTTTTTCTGCTAGTTTTCGGCTTCCCTAGGGGCTGATATGTGACCGAATAAGCTCAAGTTCTTCAACATCTTATTCGAGCCATTAAAGGAGTATAAAGGTTAATTTTATATTCATTAGTTAAATATTTTTTTAATATTAGAAAGAATTATTTTTTTTTAAATAAAATTTTTAAATTAACTTATATAAGCTTTAGTTTATTGCCGTTTAATGATTTCAATATTAAATTACCATATTACCATTTTCGATAGACTATTACCCATGAATCATATATACATATCTTCTAAAACGGAGTAACTATAATAAGTATAATATTAATTTTTGGAAAACCAAATTTAGACAGCAACAATAATATTAAAGGTAGGCAAAGATATTTAGCAAGAACAGTCTTATTTTAGCGGAATAAAATCGATACTTGACTGTTTTTTTATTTGAGTTTGAAGGCGTAAAATACCGTAATAAATATAATATCATCTGTGTGTTATTATTTTCTAATTTCCTTCTAAAATAATAGACTATTTTCATAGTATCAAAAGTCGTCAGTGGAAGGAGGGTTTTCCGTTTCAATCCGATTTATAACCCCTAGATCATGATTCTAAAATATTTTGATATGTCAGTTATATATATAAATATTTTTTTCCTGCTATTTTTCGGCTTCCCTAGGGGCTGATATGTGACCGAATAAGCTCAAGTTCTTCAACATCTTATTCGAGCCATTAAAGGAGTATAAAGGTTAATTTTATATTCATTAGTTAAATATTTTTTTAATATTAAAAAGAATTATTTTTTTTTAAATAGAATTTTTAATTTAAGTTATATAAGCTTTAGTTTATTCCCGTTTAATGATTTCAATATTGAATTACCATATTACCATTTTCGATAGACTATTACCCATGAATCATATATACATATCTTCTAAAACAGAGTAACTATAATAAGTATAATTTTAATTTTTGGAAAACTAAATTTAGACAACAACAATAATATTAAAGGTAGGCAAGGATATTTAGCAAGAACAATCTTATTTTAGCGGAATAAAATCAATACTTGACTGTTTTTTTATTTGAGTTTGAAGGCGTAAAATACCGTAATAAATATAATATCATCTGTGTGTTATTATTTTCTAATTTCCTTCTAAAATAATAGACTATTTTCACTTAATCAAAAGTCGTCAGTGGAACGAGGGTTTGCCGTTTCAATCCGATTTATAACCCCTAGATCATGATTCTAAAATATTTTGATATGTCAGTTATATATATATATTTACCAATGACTTACATACCGCAATGGACGAAAAAATGTTAACTGTATTAATACTTCTCGACTTTTCCAAAGCTTTTGACTCCTTAGATCACTCTATACTCTATACTAAATTAAAATCCCTATCCTTCTCCAACAGCTCTATCCTCTGGTTACAGTCTTTCCTATCCGACAGAACTCAAGCAGTCAGCATTCCAAACCAACCCCTATCTTCCTTTCTTACACTGTCCTCTGGAGTGGCCCAGGGTTCCCGCATTTCCCCTCTCCTTTTCAACTCCTACATAAATGATCTTTCCAAATCCATCTACCACTGTTCACATCATTTATACGCTGATGACACCCAAATATATTTTTCCTTTCATCCTTCTGAGCTACTAGTCGCGTTCGCCAATATTCAGGCTGACCTAGATAGGATCAGTGCCTGGGCAAGTCTGAATAATTTAAATCTAAATGCGATGAAAACTCAGGCCATTATTATAGGTTCCAGTCCTATTCTTAAATCCATCTCCTTCCTTCCTCCTTTAGTCATACGATCATCTGTCACATTCAGTTCATCCGTTAAAAACCTAATAATCACCATAGACGAAAACCTCTCCTGGAAACCCCATATTGCCCTCATCTCCCGTAAGTCAATAGGTACCCTTAAGCTATTTCATCGCTCCCGCCACCTACTCCCACAACCCATCCGCAAGCTCTTGTATCCTCTCTCATTTTCCCCCACTTTGACTACGGCTGTGTGGTGTACGGAGGCATCCCGATGGTACTCGAGGATAGATTGAAGCGACTCATGAATACGTGCTTAAGATTTGTCTTCGGTACATCAAAGCGATCTCATGTGTCCCACCTTTACGACGAGTTAAAGTGGCTCTTCCCTTCTTTCCGCAGACAATATTTCCTCGGATCTTTCCTATTCCAAACAATCAACACTAGACACCCTTCTTACATCTACAGTCTCCTACAGTTTAAACCCGTGGTCCACTCCCAGAAAACAAGATCCCGTGTTTCCGACCTTTAATCCCTTCCATAGAACTAAGACGTTTGAATATTCCTTTATTTCCGATCCACAGCCTTCTGAATTCCTTGCCATCTGAAATCCGTCATGCCTCTTCCTTGTCCTCATTTAAATATCATCTTTACCAATTCCTTCTCACATCCCAAAATGACGTATATACAATAAAATAAATATTGTGAAATCGATTTTGACTGAGGTGAATGATTGATAAAATTTATTGTCTTAATTTCAAAAATCAACCCATGCTTATTTTATTTTATTTTTATCTTCATTTAAATAATGTTGTTTTTTTTATTTCGTTTTTTCTCAAATTTTATTTTATTTTTACTTGTTTTAATTTAATTTCACTGAAGATACTGTATATATTCTTTAATATTGATTAATGTAATTTTTGGCCAGATGTAGTTTTAATTTTTTTGTTCATATCTGTTATTCATAAGGGACTTGTCCCAGAATAAGTTTACTTTCTATCTATCTATCTATCTATATAAATATTTTTTTCCTGCTATTTTTCGGCTTCCCTAGGGGCTGATATGTGACCGAATAAGCTCAAGTTCTGCAACTTCTTATTCGAGCCATTAAACGAGTATAAAGTTTAATTTTATATTCATTAGTAATATTTTTTAATATTAAAAAGAATTTTTTTTTTTAAATAGAATTTTTAAATTAAGTTATATAAGCTTTAGTTTATTCCCGTTAATGATTTTAATATTGAATTACCATATTACCATTTCGATAGACTATTTACCCATGAATCATATATACATATCTTCTAAAAAGAGTAACTATAATAAGTATATTTTAATTTTTGGAAAACCAAATTTAGACAACAACAATAATATTAAAGTAGGCGATGATATTTAGCAAGAACCGTCTTATTTTAGCGGAATAAAATCGATACTTGACTGTTTTTTTAATTGATTTGAAGGCGTAAATACCGTAATAAATATAATATCATCTGTGTGTTATTATTTTCTAATTTCCTTCTAAATAATAGACTATTTTCACTCAATCAAAAGTCGTCAGTGGAACGAGGTTTGCCGTTTCAATCCGATTTATAACCCCTAGATCATGATTCTAAAATATTTAGATATGTCAGTTATATATATAATATTTTTTTCCTGCTATTTTTCGGCTTCCCTAGGGGCTGAAATGTGACCGAATAAGCTCAAGTTCTGCAACTTCTTATTCGAGCCATTATTAAACGAGTATAAAAGTTTAATTTATATTCATTAGTTAAATAATTTTTTAATATTAAAAAGAATTATTTTTTTTAAATAGATTTTTTTAAATTAACTTGTATAAGCCTTAGTTTATTCCCGTTTAATGATTTTAATATTGAATTACCATATTACCATTTTCGATAGACTATTACCCATATAATCATATACATATCTTCTAAAACGGAGTAACTATATAAGTATAATTTTAATTTTTGGAAAACCAAATTTAGACAAAACAATAATATTAAAGGTAGGCAAAGATATTTAGCAAGAACAGTCTTATTTTAGCGGAATAAATTCGAAACTTGACTGTTTTGTTATTTGAGTTTGAAGGCGTAATATACCGTAATAAAGATAATATCATGTTTATTGTGTTATTATTTTCTAATTTCCTTCTAAAATAATAGACTATTTCACTGTATCAAAAGTCGTTAGTGGAACGAGGGTTTGTCTTTCAATCCGATTTATAACCCCTAGATCATGATTCTAAAATATTTGATATGTCAGTTATATATATAATTATTTTTTCCTGCTATTTTTCGGCTTCCTAGGGGCTGATATGTGACCGAATAAGCTCAAGTTCTTCAACTTCTTATTCGAGCCATTAAAGGAGTATAAAGGTTAATTTTATATTCATTAGTTAAATATTTTTTTAATATTAAAAAGAATTATTTTTTTTTAAATAAAATTTTTAAATTAACTTATATAAGCTTTAGTTTATTGCCGAGTTCTGCGCATGCGTTAGCCCTAGTTAAACATACGTCAGGTCGTCTCTTATAAAAATCTCATTTATCAGTGGCAGTATACAAGTTTAATGTGAACAATTAGTGCTATCAGTTACATTAACAATTACGTTTATACTGGACAAAAAAAATAAGGTGAGTAATCACTTATTTACAACACAAGAGTGAACAGTGTAAATAGACCTTAGGTTAGTTAGATAACGGCCAGCCATAAGCTGCAACAGTCGTTAATACCAGTGGGCTAGATCCCTCCGTCGGAGGCAGATCTGTGCTCTCCAAGAGCGCGTCTATATTTTCGTGTTCAATAAAATTTTTTTCTTTTTCCTCTCTTCACTTTTATCAATTTTTCTTTTAAAAATAAATATGAAATGCGATATTATCACATGCTAATGTCGAGTAAGGGCAAAAACACTAGGTCCAGGAGCCTGGATACTACAATTAGTTCTCCCATTAAAAAAAAGACAAGGCATTCGAAAAGAAACACTCCACCAGCCACACCAGGGAGCTCCATAGAAGAAGTGGAACCCCAACCTGGCTCCTCACAACAACCCAACAATTATGAGACAACTCAAGCTATGGGTGAAGAATCGCCGTTTTTCACTTCGAATCCATTTGAAGTGCTTTCAAATATAAACAACGAACAAATGGAAGCAGCATCCATCCCCAGAGAACCCAAACCCCACCAATATTTGTTAGAAATATTAAAAATTTTCAATTGATGTGTAATCAATTGAATAATCTGGTAGGTTCAGGAAAATATTTATGCCAAAGCCGCACCAATGACACTAAGTTAATGCCCGACACTCCAGAAACCTATAGAAAAATCATAAAATATTTATCTGACACCAAGGCTGATTACCACACGTATCAACTGCGTCAAGAGAGGGCGCTCAGGGTCGTTATCAGAAGACTGCACCCATCTACGCCAACAGATGCTATAAAAGAAGAGCTCACGGGTATGGGATTCCATGTTCGCCAGATAGTGAACATATTTAAGGAGGATAGAGAACAGCCTGAGAGAGAGAAACACTTTATTTTCATAAAATATAAAATATAAAGGATTGCTGCCCAATTACATTGGGTTGCTATACACACAGCATACTCTTCTATCCTTAAGACAATATATGAACTTATATATAAATATACAGAAGTATTAGTTAATATTAGTAAAACAGAAATATATATATATATACATTTTTATTATTTTATTTATCCTTATAATTTTTTTTTTTTTTTTTTTCCTTTTTCCCTCTTCTCATTGTTCATGCTTTTTTTTTTTTTTTTTTTTTTTTTTTTATTTAACATTAAGTTTCCCTTTCTCTCACTTCTCTCTCTTTATCGCTATTGTTTTCAATTATTCACTAAAAAAATAAATAAACAAATACATAAATTAAAACTCTCGGGCTAGCCATGCACGTGGTGGTGAATGATTCCCAGGGAGTCGAGGACTATATTTTCAGCCAACCTCGCTACGTCCTTAATGTCGACACCTAGTTCCTCGAGGAAGCTCCTTGTTCTTTTTGGGATAGTTCCGCGAGACCCAAACCAGAGGCCTCTCACGGTGAACTCTCTCTCTCCGAAGGTCTCACGGAATTTCTCTTTTAGGAAAGGGATACATTTATCGTACGTGTTCTTCTTTTCCCTTTCCACTTCACCCGCCTGATCGAGGTCATTGCTCTCAAAGCGGACAGTTGGATCCAAGATCAGCGCTGTCCTTCCTGTCTTGGGAAATGCGACGATATCAGCGTATCTCGTAGAGCCCTCACTATCGATGCAATATACCTCGTCAAAGCAGGTGAATTTTTTTTCCCTAAGGAGCCTCATCAATTCGAACTTGACCCGGTGGTGACGACGTGTTATGAGGAGGGAGTTGTTGGGGCATTTTCCCAGCACATGTGCTGGTGTTTCAGACTCTCTGCCGCATTTACGGCAGAGGGACCCAACTTCTCTGACCTGTCCGCTGACTCCTGGGACTCCACGCAGGGGTGCATAATTAATGTTTAGTTTTAGGGCATTCGACCATTCAGACCCAGAAAGTACTTGCTTTTCGTAGATGTATCTATTCGCTTTCGGGGTCTCTTTAAAATGGCGAACACCAATACCCTGCCACCTGCAGTTGGCCCATTCCTCAAATGCATTTTCTCGTAGCGACTGCCGTAGAGCTTTCACATTTCGATGACCCTGATCAACCCCCAATCTCTCGGCACATTCAGCAATTTCAGCCGAATAATCGAAGGTAGACTGAAAAAGGGCATCTGGTACATTGGACAGTCGCTGAGCAATGGACCAATGTTGAAGAGGAGCCTCCCATTGGCAGCGGATTAATCCCAATCCTCGGTATCTCCTGGGGGCATACAACATCGCTGTGGAAGTATTCGCAGGCAGTCCAATAATGGCCTTTACGCTCCTGCGAATCATAGTGTCGATGCCCTCCAGTATAGCAGGACGTAGCTTTGTTAGGGGCGCAGTTTGGAGAGGGTAAGTAAGACCCGGGAACAGATATTGATTGACAATGTTGAGTTTCTGCTCAGGTTTAAGTAAGCAAGAGGTTACCAGCTTGTTTAGATTATCATTCAATTTAGTCACCGAATCTTCGTTGAATTGCAGCTCTCCCGAGAATGTACATCCTAAATACTTAATCGTATCTCCATTCTTCAATGTTTGGATGTACTCACCATTCTCAAGGGAGAGCACCGTAGTTTCCAGCTCTCCTTTATTTATAACGATGCCCATACTTTTTAGAGGATTTATAGCCAGACCAATTTCTTTAAATGTTCTTTGTATGCTGTCAATCACTCTTTCTGCAGCCCCCTTGTCACGCGCCGACACTGCCTGGTCATCCGCGAAACCTGTGAGGACCACACAATCTTGCTCATTCCTTAATTTGTATCCAAATTTCTTGGAAAAGTCCTCGTCACACAGGTCGCGGTAGAGATGATCGATGGCCAGGTTGAAGAGTGAAGACGACAGGGGGCCACCTTGGGGTACACCGCGCAGCACTTTGATCTGGCTAGTTGCATGGACACCGTTGCCAATCTTTATGGTGTTCGTGCTAAGGAGAGCTGATATGACATTTGTAAGATTCGGTGACACACCTCTCGCTTCTAAGGAGCTTACGATGTGTTTGTGCCCAACATTGTCAAAAGCACCGACAACGTCGAGGAAAACTATCGCACAGTCATTTTTCATTTTTTGTGCATCTTTTAATACCGCGTCGATGATCCTCGCGTTGACGTGCGTTCCCGGGAGGCCTTTTATAAAGCCTCTCTGACTCTTGTGGAAGGTGACCTGCTTTCTTAACTCGTAGTCCAGAACCTTCTCTATGATTCGGCGCACAATCGAGTATATGGTGATCGGTCTCCAGGTAGAGATATTGTTTATATCACCTTTGCCCTTATATATCAATATTGTGCGCCCTTGTCGAAGTGGTTCCGGAACATAGGCCACCTTCAGCATTATCTCTGCAATCGTTTTAATAATGCTTGATACCTCAAAATATTTTATTGTGCGGATCAGAACTCCATCAGGCCCCGGCGATGTGTCCATTGATGTTGATTTAATGGCTTTCCTGATGGCTTCTATCTCAATGGACAGCAAATCCGGCATCGGGGTACACTGTTCGTAATCCGCACGCCCGCAGAGATTTTCGTTCTCAAAGAGGTCTTTATAATGCCTCTCGATATCGGCCATTTTTAGAGGACACCGTTTAGGAGCGTCGGCATTCATTACAGTTTGCACAACCTTTTTTCTTTTATTATAATAATTATATTGGGCAACCTCGTACTGATACTGCTCTTGCCGACGACTCCTGTCTACTTTGTTTGCCCTCTGCGGATTTGAGACTTGTCCAGCACCCTTGTCAGCCATTTTCATTTTATTTTTTTTCCTCATCCTATAAAATTTTACGGCTGGGTGCTGGGGACCTGGCAGTTCCGCATTAATGACTTTGAGGAACTTTAGGAACTTGCCTACGGCCTCATCAAAATCCGCAGTATTCACCATTTCTTGCTTTAAAAGGTTCTTGAACGTAGTAGACCATTCAACAATGTCCTCTTTTATTTTTGATGACTCACCCTCTCCATTTCTAGGACCTATCACGTTCTTTACTATGCCCCTCAATGTATTATTATTCGCCTCCCTGGGATGTTTTTTTGCAATGTGGGTTCCGAGACCTCGTTCGCCCTTAAAAGAAAGCCCGCATATCGGACAAACTTTATCATCAGGGCGTAGAGCTTCATTTTGCCGCTCACTAAGTACCTCTGCGACATTCAGCGGATCATTTGGCAATCTGGGAAAGACATCATCTATCGACACCGTCTTTCCCAATACCACACCTTCTGTGTCAGGCCATTCCACTTTAACAAATTTATTATCTCCGCCTCCTGCAGTAGCCACAGACATCACAGAGGCAACAACCGCCTCTTGAACAGGTCCTCCAGTTCTCAGAACCCATACCTTTTGTCCAACTTCGATCTTCTTCGTTGGTATTTTGTTCATTGCAATATTTTTTTTTTCGTTCTAAACTATGCCCACCACGCGCATGATTGAAACAATCTGTGCATAATTAAATAAATAAATAAATACAAAGTTAAAAACTATAAAATTAAGTGTTAAATAGTGTTATAGTTAAAATATAAAATCGATAAAAGCTTAAAAAAAAAATATACATCTATCAAATAAATTGCTTATAAATAAGTTACAATATAAAATCAGTAAAAAGTTTAAAGTTAAAATTTAAGTACAAGTTAAAAATAAGTGAAAGTTAAAATCTAAAAAAGTTAAAATCTAAGAAAGTTAAAAAGTTAAAATCTAAAAAAAAGTTAAAAAGTCAAAGTCTAAAAAGGTTAAAATCTAAAAAGGTTAAAATCTATAAAATAATTTCCTAAAATGAGTTAAAATGTAAAATCAATTAACTGTTAAAACGTTAGAATCTAAAAGAATAAATAAATAAAACAATAAAAATAGTAATTGCCTAAATCAGTTAAAAATCAAAAGATAAAAATTTAAGTAGTTATAATCTAAAAAAAAAACAATATACAAACCTATCCACATCACATTATCAAACCTAATATATAAAATAAATTACAAAATATAGGATCATTAAATACTTTTAAAAAAAGAAAAAATTCAGTTCAGCAATAGTAAAAAAAAAAAAAAAAAAAAAAAAAAAAAAAAAAAAAAAAAAAAATGTCCACTTTAAAACGTTCTATTAATAATAAATTATGATAGTAAAAACTTATTTTTTTCTTTTTATATTTTTGAGAGAAAGGGAAATACAACAGTGTTTAATAGAATTCTATTTAATTTTACTATTGTATATTTAAATATTCTACCAAAGATATGATATATTAATAGTCCAACCGGTCCGGCCGTCACAACAAAGGATGAGACTATGTTTGCTTAATATACCAGAATGTAGACTGTTTACCAGGGGGTCGTCGTAATCCTGCAGCTTTGCAAACCAGCAGTTGGTATTAGCAATTGTTTACCATCAGAGTTCTTGTCAATGGGAATCCCCTCCACGGCATCAGCTCTGGTGGCTCCTCCAATGGCTGCCTTCTCGTCTAAGTTAAGATTTCAAATAACTTCGAAGTCAATCGTCCGAATTTGACGAAATTTTAGAAACTGATACTTCAATATACTAACTAGATATTTTAGTAATTTAAAACTCACTGAAACTTGGAAGTTAAGAATAAAACTAATTGAAGTACAGACACGATCTGTTCACTAAGACCGAACAGGCTAGACTCCAATACAAAATAAAAAATAAAATACCTCTTCCACTATTCTTCGTTGACCTTGACCGAACACCTGATGTCGAAAACATCTACAAGGTCACACGCCTTTATTATACAAGCGTTGTTGTAGAAAAGCCCTACAGCAAGCGCGACATCGTTCAATGCCATAACTGCCAGGCTTATGGCCATACGAAACGGTATTGTCATCACATTCCTAGATGTGTGAGGTGTGGTGAGCAACACAAAACAGAGGACTGTAGGAAGTCTAGAACTTCACCTGCAGTATGCGCTTTATGCCACCAAGGACACCCAGCCAACTACAAGGGTTGTCAAACTTACAAAGATTTGAAAACACGAATGTACGCAACGCCTAGAGAAGAAGGGACATCCAGGCCACCAAGACAACCCTATAGAACAGTGAACGGAAGAGTGTCCTATGCTCAGATGTTCAAAGGAGACACTGTAAACACTCAATCTCAGGCCCTGCCACAAGAATCTAAACCTCAAGAATTCACACATCAACCTCAAGACCCATATCCCTCCATCCCTGAACGTAGGTTAAATACTCACACATTCATTCCTCCTCCTTCCAATTCCACTGACCTCACAAGCCTATTGACATCTTTCCTTTCCGAATTTAGATCTCTCATTACCCCCCTTATTTCGCTACTTACCAATGTTATATCCAACCTCATTCCACTGCCAAGAAATCCATAAATGTCCTCAACCAAATTCCTCTCCATTCTCCTCTGGAATGCGAATGGTATTCGGAACCACATCAACGAACTGACAATCTTATTACATGACAAAAACATCGACATAGCACTAATAACTGAAACTCGACTAACCAACAAACGACAAATCAACGTGCCCGGCTACAATATTTATCGAACCGACCATCCTGATGGAACAGCACATGGTGGCACTGCCATAATTATCCATCGATCCGTTTCCCATCATTTGTTTCCCTTACCAAGCCATAATTTCCTACAATCCACAGCCGTAATAATCCAAACACCCCTTTACCCAATAACACTAGTTGCGGCATATTCCCCACCTAAAACACCCATTTCCGAATCCCAAATAATTTCCTTCCTGAATTCCTTAGGACACCACTTCCTCCTAGGTGCAGATCTAAATGCAAAACACCAGCAATGGGGAGCCAGATCCACAAATTCCCGAGGCGAACATTGCTATCTGCACTTAATTCCCATCGCAGCAACATCCTTTCACCTAATACACCCACATACTGGCCAACAGATCCCAACCGCAATCCCGACCTTCTAGACTTTTTCCTCCACAAAGGTCTAGGATCACTACACTGTTCTATTTCAAGGTTTGATGATCTTTCCTCAGACCATAGTCCTCTAGTCCTAACCGTTTCCACATCTCCCATTCCCAAATCATCCCCACCTTCATTTATCAGGGGGCCAGTTAACTGGAACCTTTTCCGTCAAATACTGGAAGATAATATTGACCTCAGAGTTTCCTTAAAAACACCTGAAGACCTCGACGATGCAGTGCATTCCTTCACTACCCTGATCCAGCAAGCAGCTTGGACTGCATCCTCACCTGATCGTCCCAAAAAATACCATAACATAAATCCTTTACCTCAAGATCTATTGGACCTAATCCATAGCAAACGTTGCTCTAGGACCCTTTGGCAAAGAACTAGGCATCCTGATGACCGGAAATCGTATAATTATTATTCCAAACAGGTAAAAAAGAAACTGGAAACTTTTAAAACCCAATCCTACAATTCCTACCTCTCCTCATTATCCGCTAGTGATAACTCCCTCTGGAACGTAACCAAAAAAATCCTTAAATTCCAGTCCATTTCCCATCCACTTCGCCGTGATGATGGTTCCTGGGCTTCGTCAGATGCGAATAGAGCAGAGGAGTTTGCTAAACATTTATCCTACACATTCACCCCTCACCCGAACTCCATCCCAGCCACACTGCTGAAGTTGAAGAATTCCTCTCTTCACCAATTCCTCTCTCTACCTCCAAAACCTGTTAACCCCTCTGAGGTCAAATTCCTTATAAACAAATTAAAACCCCGAAAATCCCCTGGATATGATCTCCTCACTTCACAAATCCTCAGACAACTTCCCAAAAAAGCAATCATATTCCTTACCTATCTATACAACTGCATCCTTCGCACAACCAACTTTCCTTTGGTGTGGAAACATTCCATAATCATCCTGTTTCCAAAACCAGGTAAACCTGTTAATAACACATCATCCTATAGACCGATAAGCTTACTCCCGATCCTCTCAAAAATCTTTGAGAAAATCCTTCTCAAACGCATCCTACCCATAATCGAATCCCACAACATCCCTTCTCATCAGTTTGGATTCCGCTCAAGACATTCCACTGTCCAACAAGGCCTTCGTGTTGTGGACCATATATCCTCTGCACTTGAAAACAAGCATTATTGCACTGGTGCCTTTCTGGACGTAGCACAAGCTTTCGACCGGGTGTGGCACGATGGCTTGCTTTTCAAGCTCAAAACCCATTTACCCCAATCCTTATACCTAGTCCTCAAATCCTACCTCTCAAATCGTTCCTTTCAAGTCCGTTGTGACACCGCATTCTCCACTTACTATCCAGTTGAGGCTGGTGTTCCACAAGGCAGTGTCTTGGGCCCAGTTCTCTATATCCTCTTCACTTCCGATATCCCTTCCAATCCCGATACATTTCTAGCTACATTTGCTGATGATACTGCCATTCTATCTTCCCACTCAGATCCTCAAATAGCATCTCTAAACCTACAATCTCACCTCTCTTTGATTGAGCAGTGGTGCAACAACTGGCGCATCAAAATCAATGAATCAAAATGCAAACATATCACTTTTACCCTGCGACGCAGATCCTGTCCGTCAATCCTTTTTAATTCAATTCCACTTCCCTACTCAGACACAGTCCGTTACCTTGGCTTCCTTCTTGACAAAAGACTAACTTGGAACCCACATACCAGACTTAAAAGACAAGAACTTAACCGACGATATGGCCAGCTGTATAGATTACTAAGTAGGACATCCCATCTTTCGATTGAAAATAAACTTTTAATCTACAAGACCATACTGAAACCTATCTGGACCTACGGACTTGAACTGTGGGGAACTGCTAAACATTCGAATATCAAACGCATCCAATCCTTCCAGTCCAAAGTACTTAGAACAATAGTCAATGCCCCATATTATGTCACAAACAAGACCCTACACCATGACCTTAACATCCCATTTGTCCTCGACATCATCCCAACCAGATTCTCAAACTTTCACCAAAACCTTATCCATCATCCAAATCCTCTAGCTCAATCCCTATCCAGCTCCCTTCATCCCTACAATCCTCCACGAAGGTTAAAACGGCAGTGGCCCAGAGATCTCTTGTAAATATGCTTCTGGAGTCCTGGCAATGGCCAGCTTCTCCACTCATGTCCCGAGCGTCTGTGGCTCTAGTGCCCTCTTTCAGTCTCCATTGGCTTCTAATACCAGTGATGCGGCTGGAAAAGTGGCACTGGAATCTCCTGGAGTCTTGCTTTGCCTTCCACATGTGGGGGAAAAAGCCTGGCTCGGAGATTCTTGGGCGAATGTATATATTGTATATAGGTATGATTGTGTTTATAAGTTTCTTTTTATGTTATTGTTTATTTTTTTTTTCTTTTATTTTCTTTCTTCATCAGTATTATTTATTTACTTTTTATATTTATATTTATTTCTCTATTATTTGTATATATTGTTTGAATGAGAACTCTTAGCCCTAATACTTATAGCCCTCCAGTGGCTGATTGTATTATTATTCAATAAATAGATAAAAAAAAAAAAAAAAAAAGTTTATTGCCGTTTAATGATTTCAATATTGAATTACCATATTACCATTTTCGATAGACTATTACCCATGAATCATATATACATATCTTCTAAAACGGAGTAACTATAATAAGTATAATATTAATTTTTGGAAAACCAAATTTAGACAAAAACAATAATATTAAAGGTAGGCAAGGATATTTAGCAAGGACAGTCTTATTTTAGCGGAACAAATTCGAAACTTGACTGTTTTGTTATTTGAGTTTGAAGGCGTAAAATACCATAATAAAGATAATATCATGTTTATTGTGTTATTATTTTCTAATTTCCTTCTAAAATAATAGACTATTTTCACTGTATCAAAAGTCGTTAGTGGAACGAGGGTTTGCCGTTTCAATCCGATTTATAACCCCTAGATCATGATTCTAAAATATTTTGATATGTCAGTTATATATATAAATATTTTTTTCCTGCTATTTTTCGGCTTCCCTAGGGGCTGATATGTGACCGAATAAGCTCAAGTTCTGCAACTTCTTATTCGAGCCATTAAACGAGTATAAAGTTTAATTTTATATTCATTAGTTAAACAATTTTTTAATATTAAAAAGAATTATTTTTTTTTAAATAGAATTTTTAAATTAACTTATATAAGCTTTAGTTTATTCCCGTTTAATGATTTTAATATCGAATTACCATATTACCATTTTCGATAGACTATTACCCATGAATCATATATACATATCTTCTAAAACAGAGTAACTATAATAAGTATAATTTTAATTTTTGGAAAACCAAATTTAGACAACAACAATAATATTAAAGGTAGGCAAGGATATTTAGCAAGAACAGTCTTATTTTAGCGGAATAAAATCGATACTTGACTGTTTTTTTATTTGAGTTTGAAGGCGTAAAATACCGTAATAAGGATAATATCATCTGTGTGTTATTATTTTCTAATTTCCTTCTAAAATAATAGACTATTTTCATAGTATCAAAAGTCGTCAGTGGAAGGAGGGTTTTCCGTTTCAATCCGATTTATAACCCCTAGATCATGATTCTAAAATATTTTGATATGTCAGTTATATATATAAATATCTTTTTCCTGCTATTTTTCGGCTTCCCTAGGGGCTGATATGTGACCGAATAAGCTCAAGTTCTTCAACTTCTTATTCGTGCCATTAAATTAGTATAAAGTTTAATTTTATATTCATTAGCTAAATATTTTTTTAATATTAAAAAGAATTATTTTTTTGTAAATAAAATTTTTAAATTAACTTATATAAGCTTTAGTTTATTGCCGTTTAATGATTTCAATATTGAATTACCATATTACCATTTTCGATAGACTATTACCCATGAATCATATATACATATCTTCTAAAACGGAGTAACTATAATAAGTATAATATTAATTTTTGGAAAACCAAATTTAGACAGCAACAACAATATTAAAGGTAGGCAAAGATATTTAGCAAGAACAGTCTTATTTTAGCGGAATAAGATCGATACTTGACTGTTTTTTTATTTGAGTTTGAAGGCGTAAAATACCGTAATAAATATAATTCATCTGTGTGTTATTATTTTCTAATTTCCTTCTAAGATAATAGACTATTTTCATAGTATCAAAAGTCGTCAGTGGAAGGAGGGTTTTCCGTTTCAATCCGATTTATAACCCCTAGATCATGATTCTAAAATATTTTGATATGTCAGTTATATATATAAATATTTTTTCCTGCTATTTTTCGGCTTCCCTAGGGGCTGATATGTGACCGAATAAGCTCAAGTTCTGAAACTTCTTATTCGAGCCATTAAACGAGAATAAAGTTTAATTTTATATTCATTAGTTAAATATTTTTTTAATATTAAAAAGAATTATTTTTTTTTAAATAGAATTTTTAATTTAAGTTATATAAGCTTTAGTTTATTCCCGTTTAATGATTTTAGTATTGAATTACCATATTACCATTTTCGATACACTATTACCCATGAATCATATATACATATCTTCTAAAACAGAGTAACTATAATAAGTATAATATATTTTAATTTTTGGAAAACCAAATTTAGACAACAACAATAATATTAAAGGTAGGCAAGGATATTTAGCAAGAACAGTCTTATTTTAGCGGAATAAAATCGATACTTGACTCTTTTTTTATTTGAGTTTGAAGGCGTAAAATACCGTAATAAATATAATATCATCTGTGTGTTATTATTTTCTAATTTCCTTCTAAAATAATAGACTATTTTCACTTAATCAAAAGTCGTCAGTGGAACGAGGGTTTGCCGTTTCAATCCGATTTATAACCCCTAGATCATGATTCTAAAGCATTTTGATATGTCAGTTATATATATAAATATTTTTTTCCTGCTATTTTTCGGCTTCCCTAGGAGCCGATAATTCACCGAACAGGCTGAAGTTTGATATATATAGCCAACGTTAAAAAGCCGGGTGGCATCTTTGAGAAAAAAACTATTATTGGAATATAATATGAAAAAGATAATATTTAAATAGACCTATTGAAAATGCTTATATAGTAACTTCTTATTCGAGCCACTAAACGAGTATAAAGATTAATTTTATATTCATTAGTTAAACAGTTTTTTAATATTAAAAAGAATTATTTTTTTTTAAATAGAATTATTTAGTTAACTTATATAAGCTTTAGTTTATTCCCGTTTAATGATTTCAATATTGAATTACCATATTACCATTTTCGATAGACTATTACCCATGAATCATATATACATATCTTCTAAAACAGAGTAAATATAATAAGTATAATTTTAATTTTTGGAAAACCAAATTTAGACAACAACAATAATATTAAAGGTAGGCAAGGATATTTAGCAAGAACAGTTTTATTTTAGCGGAATAAAGTCGATACTTGACTGTTTTTTTATTTGAGTTTGAAGGCGTAAAATACCGTAATAGATAATAAATCATCTGTGTGTTATTATTTTCTAATTTCCTTCTAAAATAATAGACTATTTTCACTGTATCAAAAGTCGTTAGTGGAACGAGGGTTTGCCGTTTCAATCTGCTTTATAACCCCTAATCATGATTCTAAAATATTTTGATATGTCAGTTATATATATAAATATTTTTTTCCTGCTATTTTACGGCTTCCCTAGGAGCCGATAATTCACCGAACAAGCTGAAGTTTGATATATATAGCCAACGTTAAAAAGCCGGGTGGCATCTTTGAGAAAAAAACTATTATTGGAATATAATATGAAAAAGATAATATTTAAATAGACCTATTGAAAATGCTTATATAGTAACTTCTTATACGAGCCACTAAACGAGTATAAAGATTAATTTTATATTCATTATTTAAATATTTTATTAATATTAAAAAGATTTTTTTTTTTTAAATAGAATTTTTAAATTAACTTATATAAGCTTTAGTTTCTTCCCGTTTAATGATTTCAATATTTAATTACCATATTACCATTTTCGTTAGACTATTACCCATGAATCATATATACATATCTTCTAAAACGGAGTAACTATAATAAGTATAATATTAATTTTGGAAAACCAAATTTAGACAGAAACAATATTATTAAAGGTAGGCAAAGATATTTAGCAAGAACAGTCTTATTTTAGCGAAATAAATTCGATACTTGACTGTTTTTTTTATTTGAGTTTGAAGGCGTAAAATACCGTAATAAAGATAATATCATCTTTCTTGTGTTATTATTTTCTAATTTCCTTCTAAAATAATAGACTATTTGCACTGTATCAAAAGTCGTTAATGGAACGAGGGTTTGCCGTGTCAATCTGATTTATAACCCCTAGATCATGATTCTAAAATATTTTGATATGTCAGTTATATATATAAATATCTTTTTCCTGCTATTTTTCGGCTTCCCTAGGGGCTGATATGTGACCGAATAAGCTCAAGTTCTTCAACTTCTTATTCGTGCCATTAAATTAGTATAAAGTTTAATTTTATATTCATTAGCTAAATATTTTTTTAATATTAAAAAGAATTATTTTTTTGTAAATAAAATTTTTAAATTAACTTATATAAGCTTTAGTTTATTGCCGTTTAATGATTTCAATATTGAATTACCATATTACCATTTTCGATAGACTATTACCCATGAATCATATATACATATCTTCTAAAACGGAGTAACTATAATAAGTATAATATTAATTTTTGGAAAACCAAATTTAGACAGCAACAACAATATTAAAGGTAGGCAAAGATATTTAGCAAGAACAGTCTTATTTTAGCGGAATAAGATCGATACTTGACTGTTTTTTTATTTGAGTTTGAAGGCGTAAAATACCGTAATAAATATAATATCATCTGTGTGTTATTATTTTCTAATTTCCTTCTAAGATAATAGACTATTTTCATAGTATCAAAAGTCGTCAGTGGAAGGAGGGTTTTCCGTTTCAATCCGATTTATAACCCCTAGATCATGATTCTAAAATATTTTGATATGTCAGTTATATATATAAATATTTTTTTCCTGCTATTTTTCGGCTTCCCTAGGGGCTGATATGTGACCGAATAAGCTCAAGTTCTGAAACTTCTTATTCGAGCCATTAAACGAGAATAAAGTTTAATTTTATATTCATTAGTTAAATATTTTTTTAATATTAAAAAGAATTATTTTTTTTTAAATAGAATTTTTAATTTAAGTTATATAAGCTTTAGTTTATTCCCGTTTAATGATTTTAGTATTGAATTACCATATTACCATTTTCGATACACTATTACCCATGAATCATATATACATATCTTCTAAAACAGAGTAACTATAATAAGTATAATTTTAATTTTTGGAAAACCAAATTTAGACAACAACAATAATATTAAAGGTAGGCAAGGATATTTAGCAAGAACAGTCTTATTTTAGCGGAATAAAATCGATACTTGACTGTTTTTTTATTTGAGTTTGAAGGCGTAAAATACCGTAATAAATATAATATCATCTGTGTGTTATTATTTTCTAATTTCCTTCTAAAATAATAGACTATTTTCACTTAATCAAAAGTCGTCAGTGGAACGAGGGTTTGCCGTTTCAATCCGATTTATAACCCCTAGATCATGATTCTAAAGCATTTTGATATGTCAGTTATATATATAAATATTTTTTTCCTGCTATTTTTCGGCTTCCCTAGGAGCCGATAATTCACCGAACAGGCTGAAGTTTGATATATAAGCCAACGTTAAAAAGCCGGGTGGCATCTTTGAGAAAAAAACTATTATTGGAATATAATATGAAAAAGATAATATTTAAATAGACCTATTGAAAATGCTTATATAGTAACTTCTTATTCGAGCCACTAAACGAGTATAAAGATTAATTTTATATTCATTAGTTAAACAGTTTTTAATATTAAAAAGAATTATTTTTTTTTTAAATAGAATTATTAGTTAACTTATATAAGCTTTAGTTTATTCCCGTTTAATGATTTCAATATTGAATTACCATATTACCATTTTCGATAGACTATTACCCATGAATCATATATACATATCTTCTAAAACAGAGTAAATATAATAAGTATAATTTTAATTTTTGGAAAACCAAATTTAGACAACAACAATAATATTAAAGGTAGGCAAGGATATTTAGCAAGAACAGTTTTATTTTAGCGGAATAAAGTCGATACTTGACTGTTTTTTTATTTGAGTTTGAAGGCGTAAAATACCGTAATAGATATAATATCATCTGTGTGTTATTATTTTCTAATTTCCTTCTAAAATAATAGACTATTTTCACTGTATCAAAAGTCGTTAGTGGAACGAGGGTTTGCCGTTTCAATCTGCTTTATAACCCCTAGATCATGATTCTAAAATATTTTGATATGTCAGTTATATATATAAATATTTTTTTCCTGCTATTTTACGGCTTCCCTAGGAGCCGATAATTCACCGAACAAGCTGAAGTTTGATATATATAGCCAACGTTAAAAAGCCGGGTGGCATCTTTGAGAAAAAACTATTATTGGAATATAATATGAAAAAGATAATATTTTAAATAGACCTATTGAAAATGCTTATATAGTAACTTCTTATACGAGCCACTAAACGAGTATAAAGATTAATTTTATATTCATTATTTAAATATTTTATTAATATTAAAAAGATTTTTTTTTTTAAATAGAATTTTTAAATTAACTTATATAAGCTTTAGTTTCTTCCCGTTTAATGATTTCAATATTTAATTACCATATTACCATTTTCGTTAGACTATTACCCATGAATCATATATACATATCTTCTAAAACGGAGTAACTATAATAAGTATAATATTAATTTTTGGAAAACCAAATTTAGACAGAAACAATATTATTAAAGGTAGGCAAAGATATTTAGCAAGAACAGTCTTATTTTAGCGAAATAAATTCGATACTTGACTGTTTTTTTTATTTGAGTTGAAGGCGTAAAATACCGTAATAAAGATAATATCATCTTTCTTGTGTTATTATTTTCTAATTTCCTTCTAAAATAATAGACTATTTGCACTGTATCAAAGTCGTTAATGGAACGAGGGTTTGCCGTGTCAATCTGATTTATAACCCCTAGATCATGATTCTAAAATATTTTGATATGTCAGTTATATATATAAATATTTTTTTCCTTCCATTTTTCGGCTTCCCTAGGGGCTGATATGTGACCAAATAAGCTCAAGTTCTGAAACTTCTTATTCGAGCCATTAAACGAGTATAAAGTTTAATTTTATATTCATTAGTTAAATAATTTTTTAATATTAAAAAGAATTATTTTTTTTTAAAAGAATTTTTAAATTAACTTATATAAGCTTTAGTTTATTCCCGTTTAATGATTTCAATATTGAATTACAATATTACCATTTTCGATAGACTATTACCCATGAATCATATATACATATCTTCTAGAACGGAGTAACTTTAATAAGTATAATATTAATTCTTGGAAAACCAAATTTAGACAGAAACAATAATATTAAAGGTAGGCAAAGATATTTAGCAAGAAAAGTCTTATTTTAGCGAAATAAATTCGATACTTGACTGTTTTTTTTATTTGAGTTTGAAGGCGTAAAATACCGTAATAAAGATAATATCATCTGTGTGTTATTATTTTCTAATTTCCTTCTAAAATAATAGACTATTTTCACTTAATCAAAAGTCGTCAGTGGAACGAGGGTTTGCCGTTTCAATCCGATTTATAACCCCTAGATCATGATTCTAAAGCATTTTGATATGTCAGTTATATATATAAATATTTTTTTCCTGCCATTTTTCGGCTTCCCTAGGGGCTGATATGTGACAGAATAAGCTCAAGTTCTGCAACTTCTTATTCGAGCCATTAAAACGAGTATAAAATTTAATTTTATATTCATTAGTTAAATAATTTTTTAATATTAAAAAGAATTATTTTTTTAAAAAAAGAATTTTTAAATTAACTTATATAAGCTTTAGTTTATTCCCGTTTAATGATTTTAATATTGAATTACCATATTACCATTTTCGATAGACTATTACCCATGAATCATATATACATATCTTCTAAAACAGAGTAAACTATAATAAGTATAATTTTAATTTTTGGAAAACCAAATTTAGACAACA
>OV725078.1:121607094-121624094 GCA_928085145.1 Nezara viridula | reverse complement strand
TGATTCCCGAATGTTAAGATACCTTTGTATACGATATACAGCTACTAAATATGGACCATATCTCATGAAAAAAAAATGTTAATAAATTATCTATATGAGTGTTATTGTACGAATAATCAAATTGTTAATAGGACTTCAAGAACCACTTAAACACCATTTCATATAGGTAGTTAGTTTCTTTAATTTTCTTTCCTAGTAATTATTGTTATGTATATAAAAACTTTGGGCTGAGGGGGCCCCTTCCAAAAAAAAAATGTAAATCTTGGATCCGCTAATGTTACGTGAGTATACATATAAAGGATAAA
The DNA here is from genome assembly GCA_928085145.1 of Nezara viridula. Lineage (NCBI taxonomy): Eukaryota > Metazoa > Arthropoda > Insecta > Hemiptera > Pentatomidae > Nezara > Nezara viridula. The sequence goes on along the minus strand of OV725078.1, from coordinate 121,623,789 downwards.
CTAGGTGTAACTATTATGGTTAATAATAATTGGTGGACTGATTTTTTTTTCTGAGGTAGTCAGTCGGAGTGCGTTCAATAATTAAAATACTATATTACATAATAGTATTTGTTATTATTGAAATATTATTATGTAATATAGTATTTTATATATTGACTGCACCCCCGACTAACTTCTTCTAAAGTTAGAACCTACGTAGTCAACCATCTTCATATCATTACGGTTTTTTTTATATACCTTAAAAATGAACTTCTATTGCTTATATACATATAAGGCCATTTTATAAAATATGGCTACACGTTTTTCTAAGTGAAATTAAGTGAGCACAATGTTTTTTTTTAAATTATGAAATTTATTGAGACATAAAACCGTGGTTCCACACTAATAAAAATGAAGAATGTTTATGGTATATAACAATTATTCATTCGATTTATTTTACAATAAAATTAAAAAATGATACGGAGAAGGCAATTTCAGTCACACCCAGTGGTATACGATCGAAAATACTGTTATCAGAGTTACAGCCTAAACATCTTCTGCTTATAACTGAATTGAATATTTCAACTGAATAGTTATTTCTAAATATTGTTTAAATTTTATAATTGGCGAGGCTTCATAAACTTTAAGAATCTTATCAATTTAAGTTTCTTTTTTCTCCTATTGTTCGACGGAACAAAGCTCTGCTAGGGCCTTTGTGCGATGGTTTGAAGACGGCAATTCTTTGAGGAACAAGAGTGAAAAGCCTTGCCCTACTTGGGTCGAAGAGTAGGAACAGGTATCAAGTAACTACTTACCTGGCACTAAAAATAGTTTCTAGAGAAAACCTGTCTTTTCAGTAGTTTCTCTGTGTACAGTTCAGATTACTCGAAAATACTGGTTTTTAGTAGAAAGAAATCAGTATTTTTTAATAATTAAGAACCACAGATTTATTCATATCTTAGTACAATAATAAAAGTATTTCCAAAAAAAAAAATGAATTTTTAATTGTAATATAAACATTAGCTACATTCCGTTTATTAAATTGGCGGATTTACATGAGAGAAGGAATATAATATGGGTTAATTTCTTTTGTTTTTTCATTGGTCCATACCTATTTATTTTGGTGAAGAGAAGAATATTTGGGGTGGTCAGTCAAAAAAGAAGGCAAAAATAAATGATAATATTTATTTTTGCCTTCTTTTTGGACCACCCCAACTACTCTTCTCTTCGTTATCCACGACAGTCAACCATTTACCAATTATGTATTTATTTTGGTGTTTGATCTAAGCTAAATACTTGCACTATCAAAATATATTGCCTTCTTAGATTATAATGCGTATACAGCTTCTAAATGTAAGGGCGTGGCAAGTAAAAATATATTATTAAATATTTAATAGTTGACCGTTGCATTATAAAGGAAGGAGATGGTCCGGGTTGCGGTCATAAATAGGCAAAATAGTTTTACCATTATTTAGCCTATTTATGACAACAACCCCGGACCATCTCCTTCCTTTAAAAATATATTAAATTTTATCACTGAAAAATATTACTGTTCCTATAATAACAGGTTTTTTTCCCCATTAAGTTTATTTATTTATTAAGTTTTTGGGCATTCAAGAACCTCTAAAAATCATGGTAGTTTTTTTTTCTTCTTCTTTCAGATTAACTACATTTGTTTTTAAAAAAACAACATAATAAACGAGAATTTCTTAAATTTGATTGAAAGTGGTGGTATTCAAATTATGTCGTATAGTTAATTTTATTTACAATTGAACGCTAAGAAATATTCAATTCAGTTATAAGCACAAGATGTTTAGGCTGAAACTCTGATAACAGTTTTTACGATCGTATACCACTGGATCTGACTGAAATTGCCTTCTACTTATCATTTTTCAATTTTATTGTAAAACGTCGAGCAGTTTCTAGTCGTTTCAGTCTTGTATGAGGATTCAAAGTGAGTCGTGTGTCCAGATTGAGTCCTAGGTATCGGATTTGTTCAACATGGACATGTGGGGAATTGTTAAAGGATACTGTAGGACAGGAAGTGATGGGTTTACGTCGAACAGTGAAGGTAATTTGATGGGATTTATTTTAATTCTCCAGTTTTGACACCATTCTTCAAGGTTTGTGATATGTGATTGAAGAGTTTGGGATGCAATTGATGGATCGTTATTAACTGATAGGATACATGTATCATCAGCATATGTTTGGATGGGTTGGGATGTCAGCTGTATATACTGTGTAAAGGATAGGATCTAAGATGCTACCTTGAGGAACATTTAGCCTGAAGGGAACCTAGCGGACTGGGAGTAAAGGGATAAATCGGTATTGTTGTGATTTACTTTGAAGCATCTATAATTAAAGTAGAGACGGATAATGAGGAAGTAAGTAGGCGGTAGGAATTTACCAAGTTTGTACATCAATCCAGGATGCTAGACTCCATCAAAAGCCTGTTCAACATCGAGAAAGACTCCCGTGCAGCACATTCTGTGCTCCAATGCAAAGGATACTTCGTCTACCAAGGGTCAGAAAAAAATATGTATTTTTCCCTTAATAAGATACGAATATGCTGTAGCAAGTTAGACTGTAGTGAATTTTAACTTTACTGGTACAGAGGTTTTTATTGATGCTGTAAGTTTGTCTATGGCACCACCAATATCTTGTTTTGTCTTTAGCGGAATTTTCAAGTCTAGTGTATTTTCCGAATAATCACGAAACCTGTCCCAGTTAACTCGTCCTGTAATCAATGTAGGATGTGAGGGCTTAGAAGCATTGTTTGAAAGTAGTATAAGTAGAACTGAACTATGATCTGAATAAAGGTCATCTAGGGATTTGATTATAGATTGGGAAGACAAAATCTGGGAGGTGATAAATACATCCAGGATATCGGGACGTTTTTTGAGGGATGTTGGCCAATAAGTAGGATTCATGGGCGAGAGGATAGAGTAGCTGTTGAAAGTTGAAACACGTGAAAGGATGTTACCATGAGAATTCGATGTTCGACACTCTAGACTTGAAAATTCAGCTAAAGACAAAACAAGATATTGATGGTGCCATAGACAAACTTACAGCATCAATAAAAACCTCTGTAATCGTTTGACGAAAAATTTAACGTTCTTTAATTTATTAAGAAATATATTTTTCGCTTTAAAGCATCGTTTTGGAGTACTGGGTGAAAATCCAAAAAAATATCGAAAAAATCTTGACTTTTTTGGCTGCAAAAAGTTTCCCCTTGGTGGCCATCGTTATTGTTTTTGTTTTTGTTTGTTGTTTGTTTGTTTTTAACATTTCCAAACCCAAATATACAAGTTAAAAAAATTAAAACTTTTCTCACATTTTTTGCAATGGATTTTCCGTTTCGATCCTCAAATTATTGGCCTAATATTCTTTAAATCAGCCGCCATTTTTTAAAGCAGCGGCTCTGCTACGACAGACAAGGTTCTTTTTACTCAGCATAACATACACTTTCGTAATTTACATTCAAACCTTCGCCTGCAATCCGGTAAATTTTTGGGCCCTGGCTCCAGGACTAACAGAGTTTGGGTGACATTTTTGTAGAGTACGCCTTTTCAAGTATTGCGAGTCGGTTTCGCTAATTTCAGAAAAGGGCATCTCGTCTTCTGATTCTTCGCTTCATGAGTTCTGAGTAACCGTAAGCATAAAAATGTACAATTGTTTGTAAAGCAAATGTCGATTAAGTCTTACACCAGCACTTAACATATTAATCACATAACAAAGTAATAAATACTGAGCGATATGAAAGCTTAACTGCAGTTGCGGCCATGATCAAAATAATATTTTTAAAAAAATAAAAATAATTTACCTATCCGATATTATATTAGTCCTAGCCTCTAATAATGGTGGTATGTGAAATAATATCAATGATGATTTGTTTCCTACAAGATCTCTATTGCAATTACGGGCAATCGTTGCCATTTAATAAAAAAGGTATCAAAAACATGGGTTCGCGAGTGCTTAAGCACCATTACTGCTTCAGACCTACTTTGTTACTTTCACTTACCTATATATGAAATATTGTATTGCGAGCGTGAAAATTTTCGAATCTAAGTTTTCAACGGAAATACATGTTTTAGGATCTCCTGAGACCCAATAACCAAATCCCGCAAAATCGTCTGTGTGTGTGTGTGTGTGTTTGTGTATGTGGTGACTCTAGCTGAAAAGTCGTACGAAACTGATATTACGTATTTAAGATAGGTTATATGTTACAGTATGTTACGTATATGCCTTAGATGTTACGATAACTTTTTCCTGAAAATCGGCAAACTGGAAGTGCCACTTTATATCAACGGTGAAACACATTTTTACAATTTCCTCAAAAACGGCCCTAATGATTTTGATTAAACTCGATGTATCATTATATAATTAAGTGATCTTTAATATCATTTAGGTCTTATCCCCATTGATGTCACTAGGCCTTGTGTATATATGCCCAATGTGTATATACGTCTTCCTCTAAAGTATCTTTAATATGGTTTATTTAAAAAAATTAACTCTCTTTTATTGACAGTAACTATAAAAAAAATGGCTAAATATGAAGTTTGAAAGAATATGATAATTGGAAACTGGAGAAAAAAAGAAAAATGCTTATCCAAGTTGAAAATGAATCTCCTGAAATGACAGTCAGCAGTTATACGTATAATATATCGTTGGAAAGCGGAGAATTTTAGAAAAAAAAATAATATCAAATAAATAAAGTTGTAGAAGGTAACGGAGAGTGTCGAAAAAAATATAAATAATAGTTTCATAAACTAACATTATTTAACGTAAATCGCATGTTTCCAATGAACTTAAATGAAATTTTCTTACTAAATGTAAACTTCATGACTTTCTTCATCAGTATCATTTATTTACTTTTTATATTTATATTTATATCTCTATTATTTGTATATATTGTATGAATGAGAACTTTTAGCCTTAATACTTATAACCCTCCAACAGCGGCTGATTGTATTATTATTCAATAAATATATTATTGAAGAAAAAAAAATGTGAACTTTTAAATTTTTTTCTAAGTTTGAAAAAAAATATTTAAAATCCAACGAATGATGGCAATGACATTGTTTAAAATACTATTTAACTGTACTTGTGTGAAAGAAAAAAAGAAATATAAAAATATTTCATTGATATGTTTATAACCTTAAATAGTTTTGCTGTAGTTTAATAACTCTAGATATATTATATTTAAATAATTAGGTATCTTTTGGGCGTTTATTCCAAAAAATCAACAAGTAACCTTTTAAAAAATTAAATTAGTGAATAATTTCATGAATTTTAACTTTGTGATATCCCAACATTATCCACTTACAATTAATAAGTGTGACAACTTTTGACCTACCCATGACCGGCAATGAAAATCTTGTTCTTTCATTTTAGCAAACTTTACAATGAAAAATAACAGATTAATAACTAATAGTCCTACAATACATAATCATTTATAGATTAAATATTCAGATGTACTTTCAAATCTCTCTAGGCATATATGAGCCTTTCGGTTGACAGAATGACTAACTCCAATTTCATAATTTTTTATTATTAATTTTAGTGATGTTTCTAGTGGCAAAATTTATAACTTTTTTTACAGTTCTATATTTCAACATTGGAATCACCTATTCTGGAATCAACTTGCTCACATTCTGTTTAGATATATCTTTTCTAACCAGAAATATCACTAAAATTACATTACACAAAAATGTTGAAATTGGAGTTGTCATTCTGTTAACTGAATGGCTCAGAGACGTAAGTTATGAGGTTTATAAAACTAGATTTTTATTGCCTACCGTCGATATAATAAATAGATTTTTTGAAACTTTAATGGTCTTAATGATTTGTTACCTGTGAGCTTTAAGCTATAACTCCGTTTAAAATACACTTCAAAAATTTTATAATTGCCCAACATTGTCAGAAAATAATTTCTATTCAATGTAGAGTAATAAGTATAAGTTGCGTGTTGCGCGCACCAGATTTTTTTTTTTTAAATACACCAAAACCCAATATTTAAAATGTAAATTGATCGAATTTAAGGTAATGTTTGTGAGGTGCAATGGAAGAATTCAAGATAAATGGAACATATATTCATTAATTGCCTACGTTTTGTGTTTGATATATGTAGGTAGTGTAGCCCTAAATTGCAAGACCAAGACCAAGGCCACCCGATTATTGCAAGACCAACAACTGTTGCAATACCAAGACAGAATAAAATAATAATAATAATAATAAAAGGCTTAGCAAACCCGAAGGTTCGATGCCGACACCACCAATCGCTTATTACACACATCCCTCCACCGTTCGCCGTCCAAACCCATTCCCTTCAGATCGGCTTTAATGCAATCTTCCCATCTTCGCTTCGGTCTACCCCTCGGATGTTTACCATTCGGTACAGCAAATATTAACCTTTTAGGAATTCTCTCGTTACCAAGCCCAACAATTTTACAAGCCCATTTGATTCGCCACGATGAGATTCCTTAATTATATTACCCGGATACAGCTCACGCAATTCGGCTTTGTGTAGCCGGCTGAACTCTCCGGTTTACTCATCCTTCTTCGGTCCGAATATTCTACGCAATACTTTATTTTCAAAATCTTAAGACGCTGCTCATCCCTTAATGTAAGCGGCCAAGCTGCACATCCATAAAGAACTGTAGGTAAGATAATGGTTTTATAGATTCTAATTTTTAGGTTCCGGGACAAGAGGCGCGAGCTAAGTTCTTTTTTCACATTTCCCGCCTTTAGTCTAACCTTAATCTCTTCTTCAATTTCGTTTTTTCTAGTTATCGTAGAACCTAGATACCTAAATTTCTCTACCTGTTCAAACGTATTACCGTCTATATCGATATCACCACTAGTATCGCCATTTTTGCATCTAACCATATATTTTGTTTTATCCGCGTTTATTTCGAGCCCTAGTTCTGTACCGGCTTTCATTAACGTTGTCGTATTTAGTTTTATAGTTTCCACGTCTTCGCTTAAGAGTACCAGATCATCAGCATAGCCCAGCAGGGATGTTGTTCCACCAAGATCCCACCCTCTTTTTATCACCATCTTTATTGATAATGCCTTTAATCTATTGTCAAGTCAGTTTTATTAATTTGGTTCGACTTTACTATTTTTATGTCAAAAAACATCCAACTTTACATATTCTGTAGTGTTTTCCAAGATCTTAAGTAAAATTTTATAAACTGCAATAAGCTCATAGGTAACTGCCAGACTCTTGCGCAAGACCAAGACCAAAATCAACACTGAGTGCGCAAGACCAAGACTCTGCAGCTCTAATTGATCACTGATGTGTGATTTATTTTACCGCACCCCTTTAAACTTAAATTAAATTTTATTTTTGTTTGGAAGTAGTAGACCGTAGTTACTCCCGAGTTCCAGAAATAGTGGATAGGGAGTAACTTGATCAATTGAAAAACAAAATGGTTAAAAAAAGTCTGATCGTAGTTATAATTTGAGAAGGTGGTCGGTGGTGCGGTCAATATATAATACTGTATCATATTATAGTATTTGTTTATTGTATTTTTTAACGTTTCGACCTACGTTGTCTAGGTCTTCTTCAGGGCGTTCCATCTGCCACTGCTGGAAGCAGTTGGTAGACTGCATATAATAGTATTATACAGGGTGTCCCATAAGTAGAGGGAATAATTTAAAGGTTGATAGCAGACGACAAGATCTACAAAAAAGTTCATATGAATTGCCGAATTTCCTCTAGAAAAGAAGGATATTTAAGATTTGTGTTTTTTTGTTGAACAGAAAGCAATAACTAAAAAATATTTCATCCAAGTAACTAAACATTGCTTCATAGTAAAACTAGACAAAATTTACTTCGAACTTAAGTTGAGTTGGTCATTGGTAAAACCATTTAAAGAGGACTATTTCGCGGATAAACTCGCCAAGTTCCACTTTCACGAAAATTATTTCTATCAGGTTTCTTTATTTTAAAGGTAAATTTTAGTAAGAAACATCAAGTTTACCACTGATAAATACAGATAAATTCCTACTAGATAGGGAGTAAACCTAGGAGAAAAACACATTTCCATAAAAAATATTTTTTTAAATCATTATTTTTAAATTTTTTATTTTCATAAATAAAATGTGTATTTAGGCAATTATGTTCATTACAATGTATTCCAGATCATGGAGTAACAAGAAATCAAAGCTTTGCAACATTTAATTGTTATAATTTTTGCTGGATACGGGTACTTTTAGGTGACTGGATTGAAAATCACATCACTTCTTTACACAACTTTGGAGTTTAGATGAATCTCAATTTTTTTTCTAATAAACCTCAACTTAATTAAAAAGTAAAGCTTATTAAACGAGAAAGTTCTTCTAAAAATGAGGTATCTGTAGCATAGTTGGAATATGATAAAAAAAAAAAAAAAAGCCAATGATTTATGATTTTTTTTTTAAACGAAATTTACCTGAATTAATCCGCTCAATAATCCTCTTTAAATGGTTTTAACAATGACAAACCTTATTTTCATTTAAAGTAAACTTTGTCTAGTTTAGTATGAAGCCATGTTTAATTACTTAAATTAAATATTTTTTATTTTTTTGTTTCTTATTCAACAAAAAACGTGACTCACTTAAAAAAAAACACTAAGTCTACTATCAAACTTATAAATATTTCCCTCCACTTACGGGACACCTCGTATGTTGACATCACTCCCGACCAACTTCTTAAATTTTCTTTTATTTATTTATTATTATTTTTGAAATACTGAAGGGATTTAGTCGACTGTTTAACATTTCATGGGTGATAGAAAGTATTTTTTTATTTTTAACATTTTATTGAGAAATATTACAATCTGTCTCAGTTAAGGACACTTATAATAGAGTCCAGAGAGTATATTCATACCGTATATACAGAGATAGATAGTAAGGAAACAGTCAGGTTTTACGATTTTTATTACCAACGTTTCAACTTTTTTATTATCATCTCTTTATTTGAACGCCATCAGCGTAGGAGGCTTGGTTTAAACGTTGGCAATAAAAATCTTTAAAAATACTGACAGCGTCCTGGCTATCACCCAATTATTATTTAATTTTATCTGTTCATTTTATTTCCATTTATTCTAGATTAGATTTTATTTTGCTGCTTACAAATGTTAACTTTTTATAATGTATATACTGACTAAACTTTGGTTATGTTTTTTTTTTTTTGGCCCATATTGTATCAACTTCTATTTCACGCGTGTTTATATTCTTATGTGACTCAAGTCACCGAATAAAGTTTATTTTCTATTTTATTATATTATATCTTCGGACAAAAACGTCCATACCATTATGTAAACCGGTCAAGATGGTTTGATCTTAACAATGCATAATTAAATGCAGGACACATTAAAACATTTTATGATAATGGCACAAGGGGCTTCGTCACAAAACATATTTGTCGAATAAATTTGGACCTAGAAAGGTGTTAGCGTTCAAACCCGCCAAACAGTAGTAGATTCAAGATTTAATTTTTGGGGAGTTTGGTTCTGTTCACATTTTTATTGTTTCATGACCTCAGACCACTCATGGAAACAAATATGTACCAATAAAAAAAAAAATAGATTTCCATTTTGAGGGGGGCTTCAGCCAGAAATCCCTAGCCCTCCGTCGATCCTCCATTGCCGCCAAGTAAACAAATGTGCGTGAAAAATTATTGAAAAACGACTAACTCCGCTTGGCTGTACTTCGCCTGCGATATTTATTTACTGCATTTTACGAGTTTTGGGACATTTGGATCCCCGGAAATATCAGGAATTATAACATGAAATTTCACAGGGATATAGTTTGATAGAAGAAAGTTGTTCAAATTTTGGTTACCGAACATTTCTGGCCTCAGGCTGATTTATTTTTACCACATATCTATTTATCTTCTTATATTTCTTTTTTTATTAGGAAGCTTACATTTATAATTTTTTCATATTTTAGGCAATAATACTTCCAATTTTCTTCATATTTTTTTATTTATGCTTGTTGTCTCTTACGTTTCGGGACAATTTTCCCATCATCAGAGCAATATTTTTATTTTTACTGAAATTATGCACATTTTCTATATTAATTTTAATTTAACAATATCATTCCAATTTATCTATTTATTGTTTCTTGAAGAGAAGAATAGTTGGCGTGATCAGTCAAATAAGAAGGCCAAAAATAAATGATAATATTTATTTTGACATTTGCCGACGTTTCGACCTGAAGTTCAGGCCTTCATCAGGGCTGTCTCAATCAGTGTTGAAAGGCGAAGTTTATCATTTATTTTTTGTCTTCTTATTTGACTGATCACCCAACTATTCTTCTCTTCATTATTCAAGACAGTCAACCATTTTACCCACAATTTATTGTTTCTGATGATCAGTAAGAAAACTAACCAACTTAATGTAAGCATAATATGATGTTTTCCCGAAATCAAAACCAAGTAAATAAATAATACATATTATTATTCCATATTCAGTGATCCGGCTGGTTAATAAATTATTATTCTTTGTTTGAAGTGTATTATTAATTAAATCAATCCGCAATGAGAAAATGAATATTAAAACAATAAACCGGTTCTAGAATTGATAAAGAAATATTGTAAATTAGAGATATTCTGCAGTGAAGTTATAGTTTGATTTTCCTCAAAATTCCCTGCTATGGGCCTCCCTTAGTAAGTGGGATGGTTAGCAATGGTGGACCGCCCCCTCCACCTCCCCTCCGCCCCACTCCAATAGGAAACAGGGTGTCCCGCATGGGGCAAAAAATATCCGGTGGAACCAAACTCAACGCCGAATCCAATATATTGAGAAAAATATTTTAAAGCACTAGTTTTCAGCAGTTATTTATAGTTTAAAAACCAAGTTTCTTTAATATCTTGCAATTGCGACATAACCAAAATCCTCTTTATATTATATAATATTCGATATAATTTTTTTCATTATAATTGTTCAATATTATCGAAAGAGCCCGTTGGACAATCTACTAAGGTGCAATGGGTAATTCAGGCCTTTTCGTACTCAAGTATTAACAGCACATTAATTGCATGTAACGCTGGCGGATCCATACGGAGGGAAGCTTTCGTGCTGAAGCCCTTCCCCCCGAAGAAAGATAATTTATTTGTGTTTATTGGACCATATTCTTTTCTCTTAGTAATCTGAAGTAAATACTAAAACAACCGCGATATATACTCTTCTTAAATTATAACATATATACAACTAATAAATGTAAGCACCATTCAAGAAAATTTATCCATAAAAGCGTCATTTTTCCTTTAATTACCGTTTTTTTTTTAAACCTTCAAGAAACACTTCGATATAATTTTACCTTTATTAAAAAAAATAGAAGAAAAAATGCCCTCCAAATTGAATCCTAGATACTGGACTATTGACGCTTCACCATTTCCTCTACTTTTAACAGAAATTATTGTTTGACGAAAAGTTTTTGATCAGCAACATTAGAGGGTATTGAAAATTTTACACTACCTTAAGCCGGTTTGCATTGCTTTAATTTATCGAATAAATCGTACTCAAATTTTATCTTTGATAAATCTTCATGAAAATTAATCTAATTTTTATTTATTTATTTAGACATATAATATTCTGTCACAGGGACAATAATTATATCGATAAATGAACACATTCACACCGTATATACACAAAAGAAACAAAATTAACAAAAGTAAAATAATAACTAAATAATAATAAATAAAAACAATATACAATAAAAAAATAAAATAACCTAAATATAATTAAATTAAAAACATGAAGATACAGTCATACCTATATACAATAAATTAATTAACTAATTAATTTTATTTTTGTTTCTTGATGGACATATGTAAAAATATAAAAACTTTTCTGAAATAGGGAGGAAAGTCGTGTGAGTGGACACACCAGATTTTTTTTCTCACAAATTTGTATCATCATAAACTAGGTACGATGTAACCAACTAAAATATACTTCTGCCAAACGCATGAAGACGTGCAGTGGCCTGTCCAGCAATCTAGTGAGAAACAAGTCAAAATATCAAAGAAGTAGCAAATATTTTTTGACAAGCGTTCAACTACTATTTGAAAATATTGAGCTAAATCAGTAAGCTGATTTAGTTTTTTGAAATCTGGATTTCATTAAAAAATGTTAGAGCTTTTCAATATTAATGGGAGTATCCTCTGTATTATTTAAAAATGCTATACTTACGTGGAACCTATGTGCTTCTCACTATTCGGGATAAAACATAATTTACATATTTAATATTTTTAGACTCTTGTTTTCCTACTTTGGAAATTAATACATTTTAAATAGTTTATTAGAAAAAATTAGAGTCGTGATGAATTCTTTTTGAAGAATAAAAATACAATAACGATGAACACAAGAGCTTCTAAAATCAGTTTACGTAAGTTTTTAATTAGCTAATACAATGCCAAGAATGCTTCAGAAAATTTTAAGCAAGAAAATCATCGGAATTTATTTCTCAAAATTGGGTACAGAGCACGGGCGGATCTATGGTGGGGAGGACTTTCGGACTGAAGCCCCCCTCCCCCTCTCCCACCAAAATGGTAAAATATAACCATTTCTTATGAAAAAAACATTTAATAATTACCTCTAAAAAAGTATTATTTTTTGTGTAATTACATTTAATAGTAGTATTTAAAGAATCACTTAAACTCTATTTCATATAGGTAGTTAGTCCCCTTCTTTAACTTTCTACGTAATTATCGTTACATGCAAATTGCAAGACCAAGACCGATTTTGGGCAACGCTAATTTTGACAAGTTGCGCAAATGTATAGTGTGAAAACTTGTGATGATTAGGTTCCAAACAAGAGATTTTTCTGAAAAATGAAACGCTGAAAATCTTCTTTTTGCATTTTTGGAACTATAAATATTGACAATCCATTCGTCAGTCTGCCCGAGGGACTTAGTGAGCACTGAGACGTAGCATCATCAAGTGGCGTACCTTTGTAAACATTGCCTAGAACACGATTTTGACCCACTATGAGAGGGTTCCACTAGCTCGAAATGGAAATTATACGTAGAATATCGTTTTTATCTTTGGAAATCCTATAATGTAACAACTTTTTATGAACAGTAAAAATCGTAATCACAGCTGCTGTTGATAACAATACCTAAATAAGATGTAAAAGTGCTGTATACATTACAATTTTCTCCTATCGACTTTTATTAAGAAAACTGTTTTATTGAGAACAAAAAATAGCGATATTAACTAAATGTAAATCTTATTAAATACGAAAATTTATACTTAAATAATAATAATGGAAATAAATTTGTTAGCATTTTTATATTTCCTCCCTTGTTTTTCCTAATTTAAAACTTAATTATTTTAATTATTAAGTTAGTGCTCTCGATCAATCTCCGCTGGCTTTAGTACCAGTGATGCTGTTGAGAGAATAGCGCAGGGTTCTCCTCGAGTTCCCTCGCCTGATTGTAAATAGTGTAGATAGCTACGCATGTGTTTTTTGCTTAGTTTTAATTTTCTCATTTTTTAGGTTATTTTATTTTATTATTTATTGTATATACATTTGGTTATTATTTTGCTTCTATTTATTTTATATTTTTTATATAGTGTGAATGTTATCCTACCTCAATACTACTAATGTCCAAGAAACAGATTGTTGTAATACTCGATAAATAAATAAATAAAAGTTATAGTAAACAACTAAATTATTTTAATAACATAAACATTATCTTGAACAACTAATATCACTACAAGATTCAGCACTAGAAAAATAAATGCTACACATGAATATAAAAAATATTGATTATCCACGCACCTATGCTAAAGGAAATATTATAACTCAAATAAGGTGTCAATTCTTAAGGAAATCTGATGTAGGCTCTGAATATAGAAGAACAATTAGTTATCCTAATTTTAAATATGAATTCGATGAGGTTTACGCAAATTTGCACACTATACATTTGTGCAACTTGTCAAAATTAGTGTTGCCCGAAATCGGTCCCAAAAACACCAAGGTCGACTAACTGTTGCAAGACCAAGACCAGGACTGTTAAAAATATCGATTTTTTAAAATAAAAATTAAGGCAAAATAGTTACTAATACTTCACAATCTTAGTATATTTAAAGAATCAGTATAAACAATATACTTTTGTATTTAACTCCTCCTATTTTTCATTCGGGCTTAGTTAGGTTTCTCCTGTCTAAAAAATTACAGTAATATCTCTATAGTTGCGAGATTCTTGCGCAAGACCAATACCATGACCAAGACTGAGTTTGCAAGACCAAGACTCGTCTCGATCTCGCATTTGGGCAACACTGGCCAAAATTGAAATACCTATACCTATACCTGCTGTGAAATACGTGAAAATTTGGAATTTAACAGGATGTCCATACTTAGGAACCACTCTGCAGAACACCGCGCTCGATTCAATTACTTCGCTCAAAAATTTTTGAGAAGTTTGTTGTATAGAACTGAATTCTACAGTTTTTGTTCTGTTTCCAGCACTAGCGGATCCAGGATTCTGTTGTTTTTTTTTTTGGGGGGGGGGCTTTAGCCGAAAAGATTTTTTTAAAAAAAACATATTACGATAATTAGAAAGAAAAATAAGGAAACTAACTACCTATATGAAATAGAGTTTAAGTGATTCTTTAAATACCATTAAATTTAATTACACAAAAAATAATACTTTTAGAGGTAATTATTAAATTTTTTTTTCATAAGAAATGGTTATATTTTACCATTTTGGTGGGAGAGGGGGGGGGCTTCAGTCTGAAAGTCCTCCGCACCATAGATCCACCCGTTGTCTGTACCCAATTTTGAGAAATGAATTCCGATGATTTTCTTGCTTAAAATAATAATGATGTGTTTAGATATTATTCATTATTTAAACACTCTGACATTTTATATTGTCAGATTTGTCTTTCCATTGTAAGCAGGAACACAGCTCATTTTAAAAAACTCAATGTTTTTTTTATTACTTTATTTTTCAAAATTGTATAATTATAATTTTTCCTACTGTACACAGTGTTTTGTATATAGCTTGTTTAACAAATATTTTCTTTACTTTCTCTTTTTTATTATTGTTTTATTTTGGCCAGATGTGGCCTTTTAATTATGTTCTATGTTGTTATTCTAAAGGGAGTTTGTCCCCGAATAAAGTTATTTTCTCTCAAACTATTATTATTAAAATTTTCTGAAGCATTCTTGGCATTGTATTAGCTAATAAAAAACTTATGTAAACTGATTTTAAAAGCTTTTGTGTTCATCGTTATTGTATGTTTATTCTCCAAAAAGGATTCATTTCGACTCTACAATTTTTGCTACTAAAATATTTAAAATGTATTAATTTCCAAAGTAGGAAAAACCAGGATCTAAAAGTATTAAATATGTAAACTATGCTCTGTCCCGAATACTGAAGAGCACATAAGTTCCTCGTAAGTATAACATTTTTAAATAATACAGAGGATACTCTCATTAATATTGAAAAGCTCTTACCTTTTTTAATGAAAGCCAGATTTGAAAAAACCAAATCAGCTTACTGATTTAGCTCAATATTTTCAAATAGTAGTTGACCGCTTGCCAACTTAAAATGGACTGAGTGATTAGCTTTCAATTTCTCAATCTTTACTATCATATTTACATATGTTGTTTCAACTGAACCATATTTTTTATGTAATTTTCTCGAAAAATATTTGCTACTTCTTTGATATTTTGACTTACTTCTCACTAGATTGCCCTGGACAGGCCACTGCGCGTCTTCATGCGTTTGGCAGAAGTATATTTTAGTTGGTTATATCGTACCTAGTTTATGATGATACAGATTTGTGAAAAAAACATCTGGTGTGTCCACTCACACAGCTTTCCTACCTATTTCAGAAATTTTTTTATATTTTTACATATGCCCATCAAGAAACAAAAAAAAATTTAATTAGATTTATTTTCATGAAAATTGATCAAAGAAAAGATTTGAGTACGATTTATTCGATAAACTAAAGCAATGCAAACCGGCTTAAGGTAGATCAGTGCACGGGAGGATCTACGGGGGGGGGGGGGCTTTCGGGCTGAAGCCCCCCCCCCAAATGGTAAAATATAGTCATGTTTTATCGTAAAAAATATTAAAAAAGTATCGCTTAAAGTATTAATGTTTGTGTAATTACATTTAAAAGCGCTTTAGGAATCACTTAGACACCATTTCATACAGTTAGTTAGTTTCTTTCTTTTTTTCCAAAGTAATTATCGTTATTTTTATGAAAAAAACAGCTTTCGGGCTCCTGGATCCGCTAGTGGATCAGTGTAAAATTTTCAATACCCTCTAATGTTGCTGATCAAAAACTTTTTGTCAAACAATAATTTCTGTTAAAAGTAGAGGAAATAGGGAAGTTAGTTATATTTTTTCTGACACCAAGATATGAACCCGTAATCTTACATTGGAAATTGAATAGCTGTAACTACAAAATAAAAAAAGAAGCAACAAAATCGGTTCAGTGGTTCCCGAGAAAATCTTGGAACAGACAGACAGACAAATGGCTAACAATTTGTTTTTTCGAACTCTGAAACGCAGAGATCTATCGAAAACCACATATTGGAAATTTGACCCGACCTAGTATAGGTAGGAAAGTAATAAATTAAAATTGAAAATAGAATGAGCTGCATCATCGTGATACTGGTTCGATTCCGATGATTTTTTTTTTTTGTTTTGTTGGTAATTTAATTACCTTTCAAAAGTTTATTATAAATTTTACCATAGAATATATA